>CM074718.1:403205600-403533089 GCA_037306005.1 Rhinophrynus dorsalis
CATAAAACTACACATACTTTGAAACTACAAGGACTATAACATTGGATAGCGCAAGGAAACATTCCTTTTTAATAATTTATTGAAGTGGAAGCTCACAGGCATCCCGGCATCGGCTTCTCCTGTGGCCCCCAGGCCTATAGGTTTAAAGGAAGAAAAGCATGCATCCTCTTGTTTCGCAAAGCATTCCACCCTTTACACTTCCACTATTCCATATTTACTCCTTTTGTATTGGATTGGTTCAAAAGCATTGGTCCAAATTGTGTTGAAGACCTCAGCAATACAATGCTCACCTCCCCTCACACCGAAAGGATTAAGTGGCAATGAGTGAAGGAGAAATGTTTTTTGTACTGATCCACAGGAGTCAATAATGCTAAAAAAATTTTTGTTTTTGTATCATAAGTGCAGTTGTGCCCTGGATTACGATCTATATGGATTGATTTTGGAGCTTGCAGTAAATACCAATCAAATATACCTCCTGCCATACTGGTAGCAAATTGAGAAGATATCACCCATAAATTAGTGAATGATTAAGACTTGTTAAACCTCTGTGTGTAAAGTCCCAGTGTAGACAACCTGTGGCTGTCCTACTGTTCAGGTACAACTCCCAACTGCACCAGCTGGCCAAGATTTAGTACAGGACTAGGCAATCCTTGTACCCCCAGCTGTTGGAGACTAAAATGATCATCCCTTGTAATCTCTGGCAGCTGGCAGTCCAAGGAATGATGGTTTAGGACTAGGATAGTGTCAGACTTTCAGCTTTTGGGGACTACAGCTTCCATCATCCCCAACCAGCCATTGACTGAGTATAATCATGAAAAATGTCAAATGTGGTGACATCATGTTGCCAGTTGTGGGTCTGTGCTAGTCACACACCATATTTGTTGTGGGGTAATTTGGCGATATAGGGCAGTCCTGTTTTGCAATATATTGGTTAGTTATAAATGTTTTCAATCCTTGTTCAAATCACTTTCTATAGAAAGCTTTAGCATTAGCTTTCCAGTGGTGTGAATTAAAAACACAATTTTGCCTTTTGGGCACTAGTTGGTACTGTTACGAACAGTCTGATTTAGTAAAAAAAAAGTTTCAGGTATAATGTATCCATTGTTAGCCCAAGATTTTTTTGCCACCTTTTTAATTAACAATGGATTTGTTTCTTGGTATCACAATGTTTCGTGTTATTTTGGCTCTCTGTAGTTACCCCTTTACAGAATTATGGACATTAACACTCTTTCTACATTTAAAATTGATAGGAAGCAATAAGACTACAATAACAGTATCTCTAAAAGTCAGTGAACAAATACATATGTTTTACATTTGCTGGAAAGGTCACAGGTTGATGTAACAGTGACGAACACTTGAGAGCCTGGAACCAAAAGTGACATTCGCAGGTTATTAGTGCTACAAGCATTAATCTTGACATGAAACTGTGGAAGTTCAAACATTTCCATCAGAAAGAACTTTAAACTTTCCATTAAACTTAAAAGATTTACCCTTAATGAAAGCTCTACCCATTGGATGCTGCTAATTTGGACCTAACTAGTAGTAATTGTCCAAATTTTGTCTTTATTGGCCCATAAATCTAATGTCCAACCTCAATCACAACAGCCATCATTAAACTGATAATTGAGTGGAAATACGAAGGCTTCCAAATAAAAGGTTGGTGTCTAAGAAAGTGCACATTTTGTTTAGATTATTAACTATTTTTAAAATTTTAAAAAATGTGTGCCTTGCCTATAAAAAGTGAGGAATTAATCATTTAAGTACTGCTGGGAATTAAAGTGATTGATTTATATTTTAGTGATATATGTTAATGGCTAACTGAGTTCATAGAAAATGCATGTTTCCTGGACACTAAGATCTCTTCATGCATTAACAAAACTGAAACAACATGGCATTTATTTACACGGCGTATGAAACAAACATGGATTACACCATATGAATTCAAAATAAGGAGGTAGTGAACTTGCTAAATCTAAACTTACGGAGATATGATATGCGTAGGGTTAGAGTACTGTAAAAACAGCAGGGGTGATTTCCCTATCAGTCAAGAATAAGGTGACCTGGGGAGGGGAAGATGCACTAAGATGTGAGGGAAAAAGGTGATAAAGTGGAGATGACTTCTCCAGTGATATCACTTCTCCAATTCCTATGTTATTTTATGGAGCCAATGCACTAAAATGTCTCCAACTTTGGAGATCTTCTTGCATAGGCTCCATAGAATATCCTAGAAACTGGAGAAGTCATCATGCCTTAGTGCATAATCTCCCTAGGGCTGCAACTAACAATTATTTTGATAATCGATTAGTTGGCCGATTATTTTTTAGATTAATCGGATAAAAAACAATATTCTAATTTTTCATTATTTAAAATGATTTAATGAACAAACAGTGTTAAAAACAAACAAAAGCAGAATAAAAAACTTTACACATTAACATGTGTCATTGTTCTTATTTTACTATGGGGTTTATGCACCTCTCTTTCTCCCCCTTGCACCTCTATTTCTCCCCCCCATGTACTTCTTTCTCCTCCTTGTGCCTCTTTCTCCCCCATGTACTTCTTTATCCCCTTTGTGCCTTGCTTTCTCCCCCATGTACTTCTTTAACCCCTTTGTGCCTCGCTTTCTCCCTCTTGTACTTCTTTCTCCCCTTTGTGCATTGCTTTCTCCCCCTTGTAACTCTTTCTGCCTCCATGTACATCTCCCCCCTGTACCTCTTTCACTCGCTCATCTTTCTCCTTCTCCCCACTGGCCGCACTGATGACATCCGTGGCGGAACCACGTCAAACGCGGAGACGCAGAGTGGTGCATGCTGGGGTTTTCTTCCTCCGTCTTGGCGCCAGTTTTAAATTGGCCTCAGAACAGAGGAAGAAAATCCTAGCATGAACCACGCGGCGTCTCCACGTTTGACGTGGTTCTGCCCCGGATGTCATCAGTGCGGCCAGTGGGAAAACAGTTGCATCCGGCAGACTTTAAGGCGTTCAGCGTATCACAACCTATGGCAGCTGGCAGCGCTGCTGGGCGGCACAACTAATCGCTGCACAACTAATCGATAATGAGAATCATTGGCAACGATTCTCATTATCGATTAGTTGTTGCAGCCCTAAACCCCCCCCCATGTAACTTTATTTTCAAAGTGCCAGAAAAAGTACATTAACTGAGGAAAGGTACCCGGGTTATCATTATCAAAGGTGTACTAGGTCACTGACCTGACATGACTTGGCTGAAAAATTTGCCCTGGGGAACAGTAATTTGGTATCTCTTGTTACTGATAGAGATATCTTATTTATATTATACTTAAAATTTCTCTTTATTGAAACAGTAATATATACATGACTAGCCTCTCAGCCGAAGTGATTGAGGCTGAAACAGTAAATTAAATTAAAAAGAATTTAGACCCTTCTTATTTGAGTGACATTGTCTCAGTGACAGCAAAGGAGGGAAAAAAACAAACAAACAAACAAAAAAACAAAACTAACACAAGTTGTGAATTTGTGTGTCCTATGAGACATTGCACATAGGCAACATGAGCTGTGATTGTAGCAGAGAAACAGCATGTTGCAACTTTCATCTAACGATGCAATAACTGATATGAATCTGTAGTATGTGCTTGAATAGAATTGCATTGAAATCTCAAGCTGTATTTTCCTTGTGGTTTTGTCACTTCTGTTTATATTGAATGAATATGTTTATATAGCGCCACAAGAGTACACATCACTTTACAATTTAAGGCTTTAGACAAGACAGTACAGGGTTACAAGTGGTTTCTAGAGTGAAACATTGGGTGTGAGGTCCCTGTCTGAAAGCTTACAATCTAAAGTGGTAATGAGACATACAGAGTACATAAGGGTCAAGTGCTGAATACAGTCAAGTCAAGTAAATAATTTATAAGAGCATTCTTTGTACAACATCAGTGCTTTCTAGCATGTTGAGGTTTTATCCAGGAGGTGCATTTTCAAGTGAGACCTGAAGGCCATCAGAGAGGTAAAGCGGCACAGGGTGGGAGGAAGAGCATTCCATAGATACGGAGCAATGAGAGAAAAAGGTTTGATACGTGAGAGGGCTGTAGACACAAAAGGAGCTGAGAGAAGAGTCATTGGCTGAAAGTAAGTGGCGGGATGGGGTATAGCAGGAGATCAGAGTAGAAATGTAAGAAGGCAGAGAGAAGGTTCTTGAATGAGAGAAGTAAGATTTTGTAAGATATCCAGATTTTGATAGGCAGCCATTGGAGAGATATTGACATAATGGGTGTTGGAAAGTATTGCTAATACTGTAGAACTACCATCACTCCTGTGTCAAGGTGCTCTTAATACGTCTTAAGCTTTTTAAATAGATGGGGAAATAGGCAAGCGAGGTGAGAAGTTTGATTCCTGTACTAAAAATTCTTGTTTTAAGTGTTTAGTGTTTGAATATGTAAACCTGTTTTGTATTGCAGTTAAAAGGAAACTTCTTTTACTGATCAATATTTGCAAATTATACTCTTAAGCATTTAGAAATTATTTATATGTTTTGTATGTATATTAAAATGAAGAATGTACTAAATCTGGTTCTTTAAAGATCTGTCTGGAATTCAGTGGATTAGAAGCCCCATTTAAATCAATAGGAGTTTGGTGAATGTCTTTATCCCCATTGGTACAGTTCCTTTGTCCAGAATTGTTCAAGTTTTTCCTTCAGCAGTCTCCTTGAATCCTGGGAAAACCATTGTCTGAATCCAATTAAAGAGGCAGTAAACCCTTATTCCAAAAAACACATATTGTAGGGTTTCTGCGTGTTGAGTACACCCAATACTGGGAGATGTATGTTTCAAAAGTTATTATAGGGTTAACTTGGCATTTTTCTGATAGCTTGAGTTAATGTTTTGCTGACAGCTTTGTGGAAAACTTATGTCTGCACCATTCCATATCTTACAGTTAGTAATCGCAAAAGAGCTGGAAAAAAATCTTGAACCAAATAAAAAATGCCTGTTATAATGTTTGACAAAATCATCTCCAAACAGTAGAAGGGAACTTGTTTTACAAGCTTTTTGACACAGACTCTGTTTTTTTATATATATATATATATATATATATATATATATATATATATATATATATATATATAAAGAATAAAGCTTGATCCAGCAATCTTTTCTTTCAAGCACTGAAGGAAGACACAAGTTAAACCATAAAAAAACAGCACTCAGAGATGCCCTGAACACTTTGAATGCTAAAGGGGAAGCCAATGAATGCATTGGATACCTCTCTTTGGTACTGAAACAGTTAAGAGTAGCTTAAAAAAAAAAGTATATTTCAAATATAAAATTTATTTTCTCAAAAACCATTTACTTTTCAAACCAATTGCTAGTACAACACACAGGTAGCTTTTAATTCTCTTTTCAGTTAACTAAACTTACCTTAGAGAAAGACAGGCCTACTCAATAGGTCTTCAATGATTTGTGAAGCAATGTGATTCCTAAAATTAAAAGGTGATAAAAGCTACACATGGTGTTTGCCCCAGAATTGCTCCTCTTTAATTTATTAAACACCGTTCATAGGGTCATATGCACAAATGAAAAAAGTAATGCTGGAGCAGTTCTTATGCAGTCTGTAGACTCCTACTGTTAGCACAAGCTGCAGTCCAAAAAAAACACAGAAAAGATCAGCGCCAACAATACAGGGATACAGAAAAAAACATAGAAAAGATCAGCGCCAACAATACAGGGATACAGAAAAAAACATAGAAAAGATCAGCGCCAACAATACAGGGATACAGAAAAAAACATAGAAAAGATCAGCTCCAACAATACAGGGATACAGAAAAAAAAATAGAAAAGATCAGCGCCAACAATACAGGGATACAGAAAAAAACATAGAAAAGATCAGCGCCAACAATACAGCTGCAGTCCAGAAGAACAAAGCAAAACGTGCGTACACTCTTCTAAATGTAGGCTTATCAGATTTCTACACCTTGACCAGATCAACTATAAGTAGGGTAGTCACATGAGCCAGAGGCAATTTTGGACTTTCTAATATGCACTTGCAACAGACTTTGACCCCAGCAGTGGCACTTGAGCTACTGACCTCTTGTCTTCTCAGCTCTAGAACCAGAGTCAGCAGGGATCACCATGTGTCCAGGGATATTGCTATGTCAGTTACTGTGATCTCTGACTGTAGATGTGTTTTTGGAGACGATCAAGAGGCAAGTGGATCCAGCGCTACAGACGTTACACCAGCCTGGGGTGCAAGCCAGTGACTGTGCATATCACAGTAGGCCTTCTTTTCTTATGGGTGATTTGGAGAATGTGTTCTTAAGTTGGAATCTGGAATCACACTGTGCTAAGAATGAATGTAGACAGAACCTACACATTTGGGGTAATTTCTAATAGCACAGCCAGCAATATGTTAGTTTTGGAATATAACTAATTAACATAATGTGCAGGTAATTAGCATAAAGTGCCACACTGTTTCTCCATAATATAAAGCTTAATTTCCCAAATACTGTATAGACTTTAACACTCTGTGAAACTAAAGTTGTCTTATGTTGATAGGTCCACATCTAATGTGAATTTTGGGAATTTCCATTGGTCCATATTATACTCTACAGTTGCTCTATAATTCGCATCTGTTTGGCTTGCTGAATACAGCCCCAAGAGTCTTGAGTACATTTTCAGTAAAATGGTAACAATATTTTTCAATATCTCTATATTTTGCCTTTTGATCACACTATCTGTGGAAACTGGACAAAAGTTGAACATGTCTCTATAGTCATATGCAAAATGTTTGCATAGTATACAATTTTATATGATTTAGGTCATAAATATTATCCATTTTTATCCTTTTGAGTGTAATGTAGATATATTTTAATTTTTTTTTTCTTCAAAAACAAAGTTCCATAGTTAAGCCCGAACAAAGAGTCTATGTTATTTTACATTTTTGTTTTGTCCATAACTTTTAATAGCAGCAGAGATATTGGATGCAATTTTGCAATCCAGCTCTGATTTGCAGTCCCTTCAAACCCTGCATCATAACCATTAAATGTGTAGTTTGAGTACCAGGGGGATGTCCAACACATTGCTTTGCAGTATGTTTGACTCACTCTGGCACTTAAAGGGTTAAAGTGCAGTCCATGTTTGTTAATATATTAATCTATGCAATAAATGCAAATGGTCCGTTTACAGTCCTCTCTGTCTCCAAATAAGTACCAGCTGTCCGTCCTGCAGTAGTTAAAGCTGCAAATAGTTGACACCTAAACAATATTAACTGTAATTGCTTTAACTCCTGCAGTGCTGGAAATTGGAAACAGAGACCTTTGAATATTGAGAACTGCAACTATCAAAGCATACATTGCTGGAAGAAAATTGTACCACCAGCACGGCAGGGATTAATATGGTTATTGTCAGTGCCCGTTAGGGGCCGGTCCGTGTCCTTCTAGCACTGCAAGAATTAAGGTGCTTACATTGATATGTCAGCAAAGTAACACTATCCAAGATCATTTTAACTCCTGAAACGTTAGTACTGGGAACAGAGACCTGTGTCTATTAATAACCACCGCTGAGCAATGAAACCATTAACTCCTTCACTGCTGAAAGTACGAGAAGTAGACACCTTAATGTATTAAACTTTATTTTAGGGGACAAACCATCCTAGGACCAAAGTGTACTAATTAGTGACATGTTTATAAGTCAGCCCTTCCTAGGACCAAAGTGTATTAACCCTTTGAGTGCCAGAGGAGTATGCAATGGCTCACTAAGGGCTCGATCCAAATGTTGGCGTTAAAACCAACGTGAAGAAAAAAACTGCCTTCGCGAGTTAAGCAAGACAGGGTAACGTGAGATTCAAATCTTCCTTACCCAGAAAGGCTAACGAGTGATGACCAACAAAATACACGTTAACCTTAAACCTGCGTCACTTACAAAATCTTACCTAAAAACACATGGCATTGTCCCCTGCCTGGCGTCGCGCGTTGTGAGAAGGGACGAATTGTGGAACGCGTGACGCCAGGCAGGGGACAATGCCGACGCGTGGGCACAATGCCAACGCGAGAGGAGAGGTATCGGAGGAAGCGGGCAGCAAATACAAGCCTGCCACCTGCTTCCTCCGATGTCTCTCTCCCCTCCACCCGCTTCCTCCAATGCCTCTGGTCCTCTTCAATGCCCCCAGCCAGCAATACAGGATTTTTATGAAGTAACTGAAGGGAGCGCTGGGGAGGGCTTTTTCAGCAATGGTTTATGAATGAGATTAATTCATTCATAATGTCCTATGTACTGTGTCCCATTGCTATTAGTACTTTTGCTCCACTCTCCGTTTGAAGGAGAGTGGAGCAAAAGTACTAATAGAAATGGGACACAGGAGGTAGGGCATTATAAATGAATGAATCTAAGTCAATATACGTTTATTAATGGTATTTTAATAAAAAAAAGTATTAAAAAAAACACATGTATATACAGGCAAGGTATGTAGTCCATACCTTGCCTATTAACCCTTTGGGTACCAGAGGGCTAGGAAACATGCTAAGCAATGTTTTCCTACCTCTCTGGTACTCAAAGGGTTAATTGTGGAATAAAAGCTTTGTCCAGTACATGGAAGTCCATGAGGTGGATGTGGATGGGGTTAGTATGTCCCATATATGCAATATATGTGACATAATAAGGTGGAGGATGTGGAAGGGGGTATTGTGTAGTGCTTGGTGTACTAGTTTTATTGATTGTAACCCTTTGAATGTCACAGGGGTGAGCAGTGCACATCCCTATGGCATTCAAAGCTGTCCATGGTGCTGAAAGCCATCTCTGTGTTCCCCTACTGGCTGGGTAGGGAAAAGCACAGAGAATACTATTCAGAACTGGCAACGGTGGTTTTGTACTCTGACTTGTGGTGCTGTACTCCAAAAAAAATAGGCGTTAGATTTCTGGAGTGAAATGTTGCAATTTAAGTCGCGTTAGCCCTAACTCCAACATTTGAATGGGTTTTGGTGTCACTTGTACATTATCCTCTATGGGTGAGATCTTGCTGTTCTGGCGACGGGCGACGTGTGTTTCAGAACTGGCGTTGCTTCTTACTAGTGGAACATTTGCATTGCTCAGTTGATGTTAAAACCAATGTTGCCAGTTTTTTCTGGCGACGCTAACATTTGGATCGAGCCCTAAATTCATCTGCTCCCATTCCCTGATAGATCCCTTGCAGGGATTCCACCCTTATCACTCCACTGAGACTGTCCTCACTAAAGTGGCCAAAAACTTGTTCTCTGCAAATTCAAAAGGCCACTACTCCCTACTCATTCTCCTGGACCTGTCAACTGCCTTTGACACAGTAGATCACCCACTCCTCCTCCTATCTCTGCAACTGCTCCTTCATTGTTTCCTACTCTGGCTCCACTTCCCCACCCCTCCCACTGTCTGTCAGAGGGCCTCAAGGATCAGTACTGGGCCCCTTGCTGTTTTCAATTTACACCACTTCCTTGACAAACTAATAAACTCCTTTGGGTTTCACCATCATCTCTATGCTGATAACACTCCAGTCTATCTTTCCTCCCCAGACCTCTCCCCTTCCCTCTTGTCCCAGGTATCTGATTGTCTGCTGTGTCTTCCTGGATGTCCTCCCATCAACTCAAACTTAATCTTGGCAAACAGAACTAATTATCTTCCCTCCCTCTACAGCCAGCCTTACCTCAAATATTACCCTCACTGCTAACAACACTACCATCACAATAACTCCTACAGCATGCTGCCTAGGGGCCACATTTGACTTCTCCCTATCCTTCATTCCTCACATCTAGTCAATCTCCAACTCATCCCGCCTCTACCTCCTCAAGATCTCTAGAATCCGATCCTTTCTCATCCAAGACACTACTAAAATTATAATTCACACCCTCATCATGTCCCATCTTGACTACTGTAACTCACTACTAATTGGCCTTCCTCTCCCCCGACTACCCCCACTACAGTCTGTAATGAACTCTGCTGCAAAACTAATCTACCTCACTCATTTCTTCTCTAACACCAATCCACTCTGCCAATGCCTACACTACGTTCCCATTAACATAAAGAATTAAATGTAAAATTCTGATGCTAACCTATAGAGCCCTTACTAACAATGCACCCCCCATATATTTCATATCTCATTTCCAAATACATTCCTACTCTCCATCTTCGCTCTGCACATGACCTTCTCCTCTCTTCAGCTCTTATTACATTCTCCCACTCCTGCCTATAGGACTTCTCCTGTGCTGCACCTGAGCTCTGGAATTCCCTCACCCACCACATCAGACTCTCCCCCAGCTTTCAGATCTTCAGATGCTCCCTGAAAACTCACCTCTTCAGGGAAGCCTATCAACTACCTCCATAAACATTATCACCAAGAACCACCCCTTCCTTGGACCACTGCACGCAACAGCACTTCTCTCTCCCACCCACTGACCGTCAGTTCAGGTGGCAGGAGGCACTTACACCCAATAGCACTTACTCCCTCTGTGTCCAACCTTCCATCCTGTAGACTGTAAGCTGTCACGAGCAGAGCCCTATCGTTTTTTTTTAGGCATTTAGTCTTGAAGACGCAGTTGTTACTGCGAAACGCTGATGTATTTTTGTGCCTAGAAATATTGTTTTTTATGGATATTCTGTAGTAGTTTTTATCCAGATTAAAACTTTTTGATCAATTCCAGCAGCTGTTTGTTTTATTTTTATTATTTATAAATGTGTATACACATATCATTGGATCTTCTTGGAGTATAATATCGAGTCTGCATACCTGAGCAGGGACAGGTCTAAATAGTTCCTTGCAAGCTTGAATCGTTGTGTTGTGACAGAAGTCCATTACACAACCATCACCTTTGTGAGTATATTATTTGTATCTTTACATCAAGTATTAATAAGGGTAACAGGCATGATTGGGCACCCTTTCTTTGCTTTTCTTTTATATGTGGGACTACCTATTGGTTGGACAGAGGAGCGGCCCGAAAGAGTCCTGAACTACCTAAAGAATATACTGTATGAGGGTCAGGTTATAAAAAAATCCCTTGAGCGAGCAATTCAGTGAACATCCAAGTGTTGCACTGAACATTTCAATTTGTGAGTGCAATTCTAATACTGGTGAAGGGTTGGTGTGAAGTATTTTAAAAACGTTAATAAACCAGGAGCACCTTCTTGTTCTTTTGTCTTTACTCTGATCCTTCTGTTCTCCACATTGGATTGGTACTATTTAATTCCTCTGTATGTATATTCCTTATTGTACAGCGTTGCGGAATTAGTTGGCGCTATATAAAGAATAATAATAAGTGTGACATGATTATGGGTCAGTCCTTCCTAATGGTAGTGGTCTGTTTAATATGCTAGTAGTAGTGATGTGTGCAGGTCAGAACTCCCAAGAGCTAATGAAGAAATTCTGAGGATAAACAGCATCACAGCTGGAAATAATCTACCGTATCCCAATGAGTGCCAGAGGGGTACACCACGCATTGCGAATCATACCCCTCTGGCACTCAAAGGATTAATCCCCACCAATTTAACTGATGGCTTCAGGGTTAATCCCCACCAGTTTAACTGGTGGCTTTTAATTTGTGATTGTAGACCTTTCTAGCATTTAGGGGGTTAAAATCCTTAATGTAAATCAGTGGGAATTTTTGTTTGTCCCACAAGGTAATTTGATTTGTGGAAGTGCTCCACTTTTACTTTGTACATATGGCATGCATTTGCTGTATAATAGTGGTGTACAGCAACACGCTTATATTAACCATATGGTTCCTTTGCTGTAATGGTCCAATAGAGAAAAAACTGGAAAAGTCACATAGTGAGGGACATTGAAAAGATAAGAGGTGCCCGACAGTTCTTCTTATCCTGGGCCCCATGAGTTGTGATGGCGTCAGGCATGTCTTAAGGTTCCTGAGAGCTGATACAAATATAAAACTGATTGGCAGCAGACATCGAAGGCATGACCTGTGTGTGGCTCCTGATAGCTGCTTCCGGGCTGACTGTAATCTGCAGCTTGAGTGAGAGGAAAGGTGTGATGATTCTATCACAAGCTTAAATTTACAGAAAAACACTGAGACAGGAACAGAAGCACCATATGGAGCGGAGCTTAATATACTGATGTGTGTGTGTATGAATCTGGATGTGTGCGCGGTTGTGAAACTTATTATATGTGAATGTGTTTGTGAGAGAATCTGAAAATGGATATGACCATGTTAATATGAGTGAAAATATCTGCATGAGTGTGAAAATAATTGTGAAATGTGTGAATCTAAAAGTTGATGTGTGTTTGAGTTTGAATCTGAATGCTCATGTGGAGGAATGGGCATGTATCAGAGTTCAGGGGTAAGATTCACTGAATGGTGATAAAGAGGTGATAAAGTGGAGATTACTTCTCCAGTGATATCACTTCTCCAGTTCCTGTGTTATTCTATGGAGCCTATGCACTAAGATCTCCAGAGTTGAAAAAATCTTAGTGCATAGTCTTCATAGAATAACACAGGAATTGGAAAAGTGATATAATTAGAGAAGTCATCTCCACTTCATCACCTCTTTATCAACGCATAGTGAATCTCCCCCTGTTGAGTAATTGAGTGTACCAGGACACTAGTACTTATGTATATGTTTGGGAAGAATGTAATGGGAGCTACAATGGCGTGAATTAAAATACTTGATTTACACTCTTCCATTTTTCAGATGGGTTCTGCTGCTATTTTATGCAGTATTCACATATTTTATGCATCCATTCATTGAAAAAATAATGTACTGCGCACCCCTTCTGCATTCAAAGAGTAGTAATCGACAAAGCACCATAGTATAAACCTGCATACCCAGTTTGTAAAGAAGCAACTATTGAGTGCCAAAGGGATACCAAAACAGCTTGCACCCAAAGTGCTTAAGTGGATCAACCCTTCGAGTGCTAAGTAAGTGTAGGGCGTTGTGCGTTGCACACCTCTGCTACTTAAACAACCCTTTAGGGATGAGGGCTTTTTTGACACTTGAGGACAAGTAATTTTGCACTTTATACTATGCCTTTGTTCATCTGCATTTTTCGTCTAATTTATTTAGTCTACCCACAGAAATTGTATATCCTTTTCTAAGCATAAGTAATCCTTTATTTGGCATCACATGCATGTTGATAACCCACCATTTAAGTCTGTAAAAAAAAAAAATTAAATATATAAATAAAAAGAGAAAAATACCCACAACTTTTTATTGGCGTTTCTGTCATAATTTGTGCTCAGTAAGTATATTATTAATAGGGATTGGATAAAAGGTATGAAGGAACATACATACTTCCCAAATGGCCCTTTTTAGAGGAGGGGTACTGTTCAGAATATGTGTTAGGATGTGCAAATAAAATACATTGGGCTTGCTCTAAATCATTTGTCCAGTGATACAATGTTTTCTTCATTTCTTTATTTGTTACAGACAAGGCATATATGAAAAATGATATTGTAGTTGGCATAGTTTGTGCTTCTAGACTCTCTACAGTATGTAAACTCATAAAGGTGGGTTTCATTTTTCCCAGACGAGCAGAAGCTAATGAGTACAGTAGGAAATGCCATAGTTTTTAAAGATTTCAGCACCTTTGAAGTGGTGGAAGCATTGAAAAAGGTCCATATTCAGGAAACATGTGCATGCTAGGCTAGGGGTAAAAAGGCAAGTGATACCTCATCTGACGTTCATGAATGTCTAATTTACAAAATGTGTGTGTATATATATATATATATATATATATATATATATATATATATATATATATATATATATATATATATATATATATATATATATATATAGTGAAGAAACAAAAAGACTGGCACCCAATAGAGTAGTATGTTAAAAAATGTTCTCCAATTCTCAAAGAATTAATTGAAATACTCACAGTTGTGAATTTTAACCCAACATCTTTCACAGGTCGAGATCACTACCCTGTCTCCACTCGGGTATCCAGATCACCTTCACGACCTCTACCACAAATAGGCAGACTAAACCTTTTTTATTTTATTTTTTTGTAGTAGTGGCCGTAGGCTTTGCTAAAGCAGCATTATAGCTGCAAAAAACATAAGTGGCCCATATTGAGGGATTTGTATTGATGGTATTCTGTATTCTCTTTTTGTACCATTATATATATTATTTAAAATGTATTAAAATGATTTTTTTATGAATATAAGCAGCTGTGTGTCTTCAAAGTAATCTGGATACCTGAATGGAGACAGGGTAGTAATCTCTACCTGATCATTACAATTCTAAGTATATCTATTGATTCTTTGAGAATTGGAGAACATTTTGAACACACTACACTATCGGGCACCCTTCTTTTTGTTTCTCTGCTAAATATATGTGTTCGTGCCGTAGAGGCGGACGAGTGCTATGGAGGTACAGACCTGAGTTTCCATACCTGAGTCTCTTAATTCTATATCCATTATTGCTGAGGATTATGTATGTAATTCCCCAGCCAGTGCTCTTTTGAGTATACCCCCAGTGGGTTATTTGGTGGTGGTTTTTGGTGTTTGAAGATTCCATGCAAGAGGTGATTTTCTTTTCTCCTCTGTTTGTTTTCCTGATTTCCAAAATGGTATGCTTTGTTTACCTTTTCTTCTTACCTTTTCTACATATCAGTAATGGTTATGACCTTTTTAGTGAGGTTGGGTATTTTCTACATGGAAAATCGCTGTTGTAGGCTAGTGCTCTTGGCACCTACACGTTGTATCTTGGTACCTTTTTTCTCAATGTATTGGCTATTACTAAATAGGAAATTCAATGTTTTTGTTTTTTTTTACATTTTAGTATCTTTGAAGTGGTAGGAATTTTTTTTCTCATAGTGACCGCTACTTGTGCACATCTGCCTAGGGATAGAAACATAAACAACCTCACATTTGATGTGGGTGAATGTCTACTTTCCAAAATGGTATACCTTACATACTTTTCCTTCATATCTGTAATTTTGACCGTTTGAGTCTAGGCATCTGATTTAAAACATAAATTGTGTAGTATAGTGCTCCTGTCATCTCCTAGGTGTACCACCCTTTACCAATGGTGTACCATTTATTTGGGTGTGGCATTAAATTATGAAATTCTGTGGGTTTGAAAGTTATTAGTGTTAAAATGGCTCTTTATATTTCCCTTTAGTGCCATCTACTCAGAAATATTTGTACACACCAGACTAGTGGTAGAAAAATACAAATGGACCCTCGTTTGATTCGGGCATGTGCTTTTACCAGTTTGTAACTCCATGGAAGGACAAACATTTATGGACTTGTACATATTGTATATCGGTGTACTCAAGAGATTTGGTATTCATATTCATCCTTTTTTTTGTTACTCTAAGCTTGCTTGAAGTGTTGTACAGTAAATTGTGAAAATATCTGAAAACTCATTTTTTACAACTTCCTTGCTTCATTATTTTGGCCATTTTTGATTTGTTTGTTACTTTCAGGAAATATATGCTTTGTGTGTATTTATTGGGGTGTTTTAGGGTACTTTTTCCCATGTAACCAATGGAATGTGCATTTTAGTTCTAAAACTGAAAATACCCTTTTGTGCTTCTGTGGGTAAAACAATGCATATTTGTTTTTTGTGTACTCTGGGCTTTCCAAAATAATTTAATCCCTTGGTGACCAGGGCTTTTTTTTACATTAGAGTACAAACGCAGTTTTGGTATTTTTAGTATGCCTTTGTTCAACCATAGTTTCCCTCTAATTCATTTAGTACAGCCATTCAAATGATATACCATTTGTAAGGATAAGTAGGGCTTTCTTTTGATGCCTCAGTTATATGTATAAAATAACACAAAATAAAAAATAGGAACATTTTTTTTTTTTTTTTTTTTTTTTTTTTTTGGCTTTCTTATGATTTTTAGTGCATTTTTGACAGGGACTAGATAAAATGTATGAACTTCTTTCATACCTCCCAGCTGACCGGCCCTGTAAAGCTTTACAGTAAACAAGTATTATTAAGATCTGCATATAGTCAATATGATCTCAGAAAAATCTATACCAGTATTTTGGGCCTTGATACCAGTAGAGACAAGGTATGCAAGTCACTTCACTGGGTCACCTCTTTGGTCATCCGTGAGTCCCACCTTCCTTATGCAGTTTATTTATACATATATTCCATATTTAGCTTGTCATAAATAACATTAGTATTACACAGTGTTTGGGGGGTACCGAGTATCCCTTTAAGTAATATGTTGTTCTTAATTCACTTATCAATACCTTGAAAAGAGTACAAATAAAAGCAACATAACTTTTGAACTAATAACTGCATTGGTAAGAAATGATTTGTTGATGTCAGTCAGAAGCAGAGGTGTTAAGACACGCATTGCAGAGTACACAGTGTTCCCTTGTATTGATTTTCTTTTGTGGCATTTGAATCTTTTCTGTTTTGCTTGCATCTTTTGAAGTTTCTGATAAAGGTTGATTGTGAGACAGCTTCAGCTACCTGCAACAACTCTTATAAAGAAATGATGCAGCCAATTAGTCCATGTTTTGGTCAAATGCTACTAATGAGTAAGGAAAAGATAAGCGCAAACCTGCTAAAGGGGAACCATCTGATGGTTCCCCTTTTAAAGGAAATTATACATGTTTACTGTGAGAGCCGGTTATGCTTAATTGAAGATGAAATTGCAAAGTACTGGAGCATAATTTGTCTGTGGGACATTTTCCCTGCTCATTACCATATTGTACAATATCTTAGTATTTGTAAAGTTTGTTCTTTCATAAAAATCTGACCTTCACTTGGTATATGCTGGCAACTTTTGGATTGTCTCCCTAGGGAATCCAGAGTGAGACCCTTTTATCTTGTGTGCCTAAGGAGACCAGGTGCATATCAATGATAAGGCTCGAGGCGGGAATGTATATTTGGGATTTGCTGCTTTTCTCATTCAGATGGGAATCTCCTGACATTTAGGGACAACATACATCTGATGTGCTGCATATTTCTTTGTTTATGGCACCTTTGTGCTAAAAAAAAAGTTTGCACTCTGATTGGCAAAAGGTACTATAGAGGACACTACATTATTTAGCGGCCTCATCCTCATTTAGCATCTATGACCAGAAGCACAGCCTTACTCCTGTATAGAGGCAGGGGGAAGTGAGAGATACTCCATTATTCATGGTTAGTGACAACTATACATACAGTGTGTGACTACTCAGACTTAAGCCATAGAACCACACTACACTGTCTGCTAACCCAGCCTTGTACTACTGGTAGTCAGTCAGCCCAACCTTGTTCGACATGAATGGAGATGGTGTGTGGATGAGGTAAGGATATTAATCCTCTGAATGCAAGAGGGATGTACAGTGCATAGTGGAGCAGTGTGCTGCACTCAAAAGGGTTAATATGCAGAGACTATGGGAGGTAAAGGGGAGGAGGCAAAACTCAAAAGTAGAGGGTGTGGGGACACTCCTGCAGTGGTTTGGGCCGGAGGATGAAACCACTTTCCCCATCCATGTGTAAAATCAGCACTCACAGGACTTCTTTGATCATCAAAAAATGCTCATTTATTTTAATGTTAACGTTTCAGTCCCCACTGGGATCTTTCTCAAGATACCAATACAGTGCTCTTAGACCCCCAGTGGTCTTTGCAAATTGAAACACTCCCTCCATACATGAGAGGCACAAATTACATAATCATCAGTAAAAGTGAAAACTTAAAAATCCAACAGTGCACATAAAATAATGTATAATAAAATAATACATATTTGCCAAAGGAAGGCCAGATCACCCCCAAATACTATCAAACATGTAGGACTATATCACAAACCTGTACCCAACTTGACATATATCCATTCTAATGTATACCAGGTCTCCATTACATTGCACTGCTCCTTAGAGCAGAAAATGCTGAACAGTAATTTGGAAATTGGATCATTTGTGTTTGATAAGCATAAAATTGTAAAAATGTACACCTCCAAAATTCTATTGGTACTGGGAAATATCTAATAGAGCGCTGGGGTCTCCCAGCACTGGATCTCTTGGCATCTTATGACAAATGGAAGGTTCCACTCTTCTGTAGCCAGAAGAAGGATCCTCTAGCTTTTGTAACAGATTTGATGTCCTTTCCATGAAACATCCATCTGGCATATGTGTTTCCAGTGTTACGTCAGGGCGCTGAGGAAGATCAAGATGAAAAGGACTAAAGACATTCTGATCACTTCCCTTTTACCCTGTTGTGCTTGTTCACAGATCTTCTCAGCATGTCCATTGCAGGACCATATCGTCTTCCTCTCAGGCCAGATCTTCCAACTTAAGGTTCACTTTGTTACTATCCAGTGGAAAGGTGGGCTTTGACAGCATAGTTCTTGAAGCCAACATCCTGAAGAAAAAGAGTTTCTCTGACATCCTCTTTTCCACTATGGTCCAAGCTATCAAGTTTGTTTTGTCCAAGGCTCATTATACGATCTATTCTATACTTTACTAGTGGTGTGCTGATCACAATGCATACCTTCAATCATTCAGCCTTCCTACTGTTCTGGCCTTTTTTCAGGATGGTATCAACAAGGTCTCAGTCTCAGTTCTATTAAGGATCACATCTCAATCATCTCTTTTCTTTTAAAGAAGTGGGTTACCTTTCTGACATCAAGACCTTTGTTCAGGAGGTGGCTCATGCTTACCCTACCTTCAGGGATCCCACTTCTGTGTGGGATTTCAATCTATTGTTAGAAGATCCACAAAGACCTCCTTTGAGCCTTTTTCATCTGTTTGTTTGTGTCTTCTGACACTTAAGGTGTCAACTTTTGGCCATTGTCTCTGTTCGCAGGGTAGTCGAACTACAAGCTCTGTCATGTAAATCCACCCTTCCTGGTTTTTCACCCTGACAAGTCAGATCTTCACACTCCCAGAAGCTTTTGCCCAAGGTAGTTTCAGATTTTCACATCAGTCAGAAAAATGTTCTTCCTTCTTTTACCCTGGTCCTTCATATAAGAGGAAGCTCCTTCTGCTGGACGTGATACTATGTCTTAAGTACTATGTCCATTGCACGCAGCCTTTCAGGAAATCTGACTCCCTTTTTGTCATTTCTGCAGGCTCTGTGCATTCAAGGTAACAATTGCTTCTTGGATCAAGGCCACTATCTGTCAGACATATGTGCTCAGGAAGAAGCGTATTCCTTTTTGAATCATGACACACTCGACCGGATCTGCTGGTGCCTTTTGGACCTATAAGTATCAGGCCTTTACTGAACAGCTGTGACCTGGTCATGCATATCTTCAACAAACATTATGTCTGTGTCCTGGCCTCTCCTTCAAGCAGTAGTTTTTCTTTATACAGAGTTCTAAACCCTGTTGGTTCTTTTTCAGTGTCCGTTGATGGTTTATGTGGCACCAGTTCCATGTGGAGGTTTTTTCTCTTTTCCTTCCCAGGGATCGTGGTGAATGCTTTGGTATATCCCCACGGTTCCTGTGTTCCACATTTGATGTAAGAGAAAAGATAATTTTAATGAACTTACCTTTTAATCCTTTTCTTTTAGTTCATGTGGAACACAGGACTCCCACCCTGATAAGTGGTTTCATTCCCCTGGGCAGAGGGGTCATCCTGATGTCTTTGTTTAGGGTGTTTACTTCATTTTCTCTTGCTTTAATTTTCTTTCTACCACTTTGGAGGGAAAGAAGGGGAGGAGTCTCTTTTTTTTTAGTATATTGCCATCTGGAGTCGGGGAACTTTACCCCAAGGTTCCTGTGTTCCTCATGGACTAAGAGAAAAGGATTTAATAGTAAGTTCACTAAAATTTTTTCTGACAAACCATTAAGGTTTGTTGTTACATTATACTAAGTCTCCCAGTTCATGCTCTATTTTTGTTAACCCCATAGATTACAGGTGTATTTATGCATTTGTCTTTTGCATTGTATCTGCATTTGCCTGTAAAACATTTGAGTCTATATTTCCCACTCTTGTTTTTCATAATTTTCCAACAGCTACAATTTCTTAATTTCTTGGTATTATTGTCATGTGTGGGTTACATTGTGGTAATTGCTATCAAGAAACTAAAAGTACTGTGGGCTTCCTTAGGTAAATACTATCACATCCTGATCTGATTTATTTGATACGTATTTTGGTACAAAACCATTCAGACTGTAGAAAAGCAATCCTGAGTATCAGGTAAGGCAGGTTACCCTTGATAATTTATTAAGCATGCCTTTGTGAGCCTGTGACCTTTTCTTATTTTTTCTGTTCTGTCACTTTTCATTGAATCTGGTTGGGTTCCTTTTGCAGGTGATAAAGGCTTCAAATACATGTCCTGTTATTTAAGAGACTACTCTATTTGGATGATTCCCTTGATGTTATGGAGCTTAAGATAATAAATGTATTCTACAGCATCCCCTCCCCAATAATTCACTCTTCTGTTAACTCCTTTGAGTTCCAGGAGTGTTCCTGATGGCAATAAGTGGACAGTTGGATTTAAAAACTATCATATATATATATATATATATATATATATATATATATATATATATATACACATATATATATAATATGTGTGCATATGTGTGTGTATATATGTATGTGTGTGTGTGTGTATATATATATATATATATATATATATAATGTGTATATATAATTATTATTATATATTTTTTTCAGTAAACAGTTGGTTTTAACAGAAGCAGCGTTTTTGTTTGTGTAAACATGTGCTACCTATCTTCATTAATGATATCTTAATTAGTGAGATAATTAATGGTAAGAAGTGCTTGTTTGCAGGCAGGTCAAAAATCTTTAACTTGAGTTGACATTGCAGGGGCAAAGAGTTAAATGCATAGTGATTTAGGAAAATTGAAGGAATGAACAAAAATGTGGGTTCTAACGTTCAGTTCTGCAAGGTAATTCATTTCGGGCTCAAAAACCCAGAGTGAATACAGGCTTAATGGTACTTTGTTAGCAACAACAGATGACCTGAAGTTAGGCGAGCAATGCAGTAAAGCAGTGGGAAAAGCTAATGTGGTACTTGGCTTATAAGAAGAATTGTTAGCAGCAGAAAGAGAGGTATTAAAGGGATAGTAACCCCCCCCAAACAACGTGATGCCAAATGGGAGCAATCGTGGAAACATACTTAATCCCTTAGTCCCATCTCTCAGACAAGAAAGACCTCCGCTCCCTACCCCTTCTCATGCATCCGCTGTATAGCGGACGTCATGAGATCCTGCTTTGAGGACCAGACTGGGGCTCTGCAGGAGCGCTGTCATCTAGATATTCCAATATAGATATATACTAGCAACGTGGGACGGCGCTGCCCGTTAGGCTTTATAGGGAATTAATGCGCACACACACGGATGCAAGACACACACACAGAGACACACACGCAAATGCACACGCATGCACTGAGATGCATAAAGATAGACACAATCATACACACATACATGCAATGCACAACATGCAGACACATAGAGTGTGATACAGACATGCAACACACACAGTGAGGAGCACACAGGCACACACAGAAGTGAGACATAAGTGGGTGACTTATGTGTCATTTATAATGAGTTTGTGTTTGTACTTATGCCTCCACTGTGGCATTCATTCATATAGTTGAAATGCATGTGGTAATTGCACATACCATGGTGGAAGGTGGATTGTGCTGGCTCCTGGGGTATGAGTGAGACTATGGTGGAAGGTGGATCGTGCTGGCTCCTGGGGTGTGAGTGTAAGTGTAAACGAATGCGTGTGAGTGTGAGAGTGAGTGTGTGAATGTGAGTGATTGTGTGAGTTTGTGTCTGTATTTGTGTCTGTGGTGTAGGTGCGAGTGGCAGCCATTTTGTTTTTTCAGTCACTTGGATAGTGGTGGGCGGGCTGGATAGTGGGGGCAGGCCAACTCCCTGCATGATTTAAATCACTCCCCCATTGAATCACCCAGTGGGAGCAGTAACTCCTCCTTACTTAAGCTGAGATAACTGAAGAGCCACCGTGTGTTATATTGTTATGTTGAGGCAACGTAGCAATATGCTGAGGGAACAAATAGAAAGTGGTGTTTAAGGCTTGCCCTCTGTAACATACAGCAAAGCATCTCTGTCACTTTAAGGAGAAAGGGCGGGAATCAGGAAGTGCAGGAGTGACAGTTGAAAACAGACAGTTAGTGAGGTTGACTGAAGAGATGAAAAGAGTTAAACAAAAGAGTTGCTATTAAGTTTATCCCCGAGTTTGTAATTTATGGAAACATTACACCCTCGTACTGACACAGAGTGTATGGAGGGTTACAGTTATCTGTGGGAGGTGACACAGAGTGTATGGAGGGTTACAGTTATCTGTGGGAGTTGAAACAGTGTATTTGTGGGGTCATGATCCTGAGTAAGATGTTATTGATATCCCTACTTCAGGAGCCAGTTGGCAGCTAGATTTTTATTTGTCAGTTGGATAGTGGTGGGTGGGCTGGAGGGGGCGGGCCAACTCCATGTATGATAAACATGTCCCATTGAATCACCCAATGGGAGTTGTGTCTCTTGATGATACATAAATTATGCAATGAGGCATTCTGTGCAATGTGTGTGTGTGTTTTCTGAGGAGACATAAATTATGTTCTGTGTGTGAGGAACCATAAATTATGCAATTATGCTTATTCTATTTTATATATATATATATATATATATATATATATATATATATATATATATATTTAATGTATATAATCTTGAAACAGAAGTGGGAAGAGAGAAAGGGAGGATATGATGGTTATGAGGATATGATAGAAGTATATTAGAATATTTTAAAGAATTTAATCTGGTTTTGATATGAAGGATGCTTCAAACAAATACAATAAAAAGAGGGCATGACCTTAAGTTAGAGGTTGAAGTGTAAGTACTACTTTATGGAAAAGATAATAGATTCATGGTACAGTCTCCCACTGGGAGTAGTATGGTAAAATTCCTAGGATAGACAAAATTATATTCATACACCGGTACATTTTAGAGCGGAAAATATGCAGATTGGATGGGCAAATTAGTTCTTATCTGCTGTAAATCTGTTTCTCTTTCATCCATTGTGGAACACAGGAACCATTGTTAAAGTAGTTTCTTCTAGGAGGCAGTGCACTTGCATAACAGCATACAAAATGGTGTCTCATTGGAGAAATGACAATAAAAGTACTAACTCCCAACAGCCCAGACTGTGATCTTCCATTCTTCAGATATATATATATATATATATATATATATATATATATATATATATATATACAATAATACACAAAGGATATAGTAAGCACTTAGGAGAGAGTGCACGTGCATCTTATTTATAGAAAAGGAGAATGAAAGATATTAAAGAATATTCTAAGCACTTAGGAAAAAATACACATACATCCTATATATATAAAAAAAAAAAAAAAAAATGTTATGTTGTATTCCTGAGGAAGAAGTAAGAATGCACTTCGAAACTTGTTGGAAATGTATGATTAAATGAACCTACTCTTGAGATAATGTATGTGACAACAAAAACAAAAGAATGTGACGAACGCACGCCAAGAAAGAACAAAATAAAGTGTTTTGCTCAAGGCATGGTAGTCTCTCAGGTGATGCTCAAGTCACGTAATATATAATACTAGTTGAAGAGCCTGTGTACACGGGCCACAGTGCCACCCAGCAACAGCCTCGGTGCAGCCATGCACAGTAGAGACTGCCCGTGCCGCTGTTGATACTGAGCTGAGTGCTCCGAATTCAGACTGTAGTTCTCTCTACGCACTGAGTATGGTCTGAATTTGGAGTGCCCCGCACCGTTATCAGCTCCAGTGTGGGCAGTCTGTACTGCTCATGACTGCAGCTCATGGAGCCGACTGTACTGTGTATGACAGCTTCTGACAAACATACATTTAGCGAATTATTATATAGGCTAAGTGATCAAGAACTGCTAAGACTGCTTCTAACCAACAGTGTTAAAGGCACTTTGTGGGTGTAAATCCCATGTAACTGTTTGGCAGGGGAAGCTAACAAAGGACAATGAGTGCAGTGTGTAAAAAAAGAAAAAATTAATAATAAAAAAATGAAACAGAGGTATCAAGTGGATCTTAAAAGCCAGACAACCCGCTACGGATTTGTGATCAACCGTTTCACTGGAAGACCATCATTTGGTAGAAAGCGCAGAGGTATTGAGTGGACCTTGCACAACACAATACATACTTGGATATCTAGCAATGATTTGGATATTTATAGTTGTTCCACAGATTTATTGTGACTTATGGGACATATCCCAGAGATGTTTATTTTGTGAACTATTAACCAGTTCATAAGGAATAGGCACTCTGTTGCAGTGAATTTTAAACATTTGTTTTAAGATTTGAATTTATGTGCAATATAAGCTACCTGTTGAAATTTCTGCAGTCCATTTAGGACAGTATGTCTGTGTTATTATTTGATTGTATAGATATAGATGTTTATTTTATTTTTTATTTCTTTTTAGATAGATAGAGGTGATGTCTCTCTGTGTTTGGACCCATCCACAGTGATTCCAATATATATATATATATATATATATATATATATATATATATATATATATATCTGGTGGTCCCTGTTGTTGGTGTTTTTACATATGTAAGTCATCAATGCTGGCTATTGGAGTAGGTTTTATTGGCACTAGCGGAGTGACACACAGAGGGTAATGTTGTTCGCTGTTGATGCCACAAGAATTGATGCTATATATATTATAGTTAGTAAGTTTAGGGTAATTTTGGTGCATCATATTTCTTATTTACTATCAACTCTATTATATGTTATAGGAATATTTTTGGTGATTATGAAAGTATAGCTCATATACATTATTATATTTGTCATCTGTGATTTTCCATTAAATGCGCTATTCTAATTACATACTTGGGATTTTCTTTTCTGATGTTGTAGGTGCATGGCGCTATATGATCACACTGACACATTTAAAGGGACAGTAATGTCCCATAAATTTTTTTTGAGTTTAAGCTAAATGCCACAAATCTTACCGGTTTGAGAGATCTCATCCGCTAAAGTTCCTCTTCTCCTTCTATCAGCTGTAAAGCTGGCAGAAGGAGATCCATGTCAGCCGACATGAGTAGGCTCTTCAGCAGAGCCGCAATAGAGCAATTTAAAAAGAATTACTTCTTTGGAATGCTGTGCTCAGTCTTGCCATGGTCTATGACTTTTGACATTAAATTGTCTGTAGCAACCTCATCTTGTTAACTGAGTTTGACTGTTCATCACTCAGTTTTATTCCTCCTACACAGCTGTACCTGTTTCAGTTCATGAATGTGTTTCATCTCACATATTAACCCTTTGAGTGCCAGAGGCGTACACAACACATTGCAGATCAATGCGTTGCATACCCCTCTAGCGCTCAAAGGGCTGATGATCATGAGCACCTGTTTGGTATAATTGTTTTGTATGGCTACAAAATCCATGACTCTACAAGTGTGCCTAGAAGAATTGATGCTGTTTTGAAGGCAAAGGGTGGTCACACTAAATATAGATTTGATTTAGATTTTTCTTCTATTCACTTACTATCATTTTGTAATTGATAAAAAATAAACTGTTAACATGTCTTTTTAAAACCATTCTTACTTTACAGCATTTTTTCACACCTGACTAAGACTTTTTACAGTACTGTGTGCCTATGTGTATGTATATATATATATATATATATATATATATATATATATATATATATATATATATATATATATATATATATATATATATATATATATTTGTGTGTATGTTTGTGTGAAAAAAAAAAAAATAAAAAAAAAAAAATATATATATATATATATATATATATATATATATATATATATATATATATATATACGCACAAGATATCCTCTTAATAACATTTTAGTGATTTACTAGATAATATTTTTATTTTGGATCTCTGAATCCATTGATATTCATTTTTAGTTAACAGAGGGGTTCAATCCTCCTTTGCTTTATATAAGATGTATGTGCACTTTTTCCTAAGTGCTTAGAATATTCTTTCAGTTCTCATTTTTTTATATATGACGCATGTGCAATCTCTCCTAAGTGCTTAGAATATCCTTTTTCTATACTTGCATAACAGAGTTCTCTGCAGACAGAGACTCCCTCCCTGCTCTACTACCTTCTCCACCCCACCCCCCCAGCTTCATAGACCACAGGTCCTGGGAGTATGTCCTACCTGTCTCTCTGCCAGATGCAATCTGACATCTGTGTGGTTTTTAGATTTTCCTTGCACTCCGAGCCTTTATTTCTCGATTTACTTGTGTTTTCTCTTAAGTTTCCCTTACCCCTTTGATGGTTCAGGGGTGAGTTACAGTTTGGGACATGTTTTTACTTTTTTGAATGCAGTGCCATTAAGAACAGTGCTTGCAGCTGCATCTTGGTAGAGGATCTTTGTCTCCTTGTTGACATCCCAGGGTACTGGGTGAGCTCCAGACCACTGGAAAGGGATGAAACTGCAAAGACTAAAAGTGTGTTGTGAAAGACATCCATGAGTGGCATCCACACCGATATGACAGTGCTCGGGCATGAGTACCTGTAGAGCTACAATGACATTTTGTTATGTGGAGAGAATTTGTTAGGTTCTTATAAGACCTATTTTTCCCAACCTCATATAAAGGAAGGGGAGGAGCCACAGCTCCTTCTCTTCTTTTACAGTGTGTGGAACACCTATGAGGAATCTTATATTGCAGGCTATCACTCTCGGTGGCTTAATCTGCCTGCTGTCGTCGTCCCCCCCCCCCCCCCCCGTTCCTGTGTTTCACAAGGAATAAGGATTTATCTGTATGCACACAGAAAGTATCCTTTTCTGTTTAACTCCTTTGCTGCACCACTCAAAACTCCTTTAACAATTGCAACCCTTGGGGGGAGGGGGAGAAGTCCTTAAATGAAAGCAGTATCTCCAGTTGTATTACTAAAGTATTGGAAGTATTTCCTTTTATTATATCAGCAAAATAGTTCTGACAGTTAAAATACTAAAGGAAGATGTATTGTACATTTTGTTTTCAAAGGCTTATAACTTTTGAACAGAGTGAATAGTTTTGATAAAAAACATTTTGCCAGCCCCTGCAAACACTGCAAATTTCATACAAATTAGTTTAGTTGGGGTTATACATGCCAACCCCCCCCCAACACACACACACACACACACACACACCATGTTCCTGAATGTTGTGGATCTGCTCATGTGCAGAATCAATAAGAGTTCCAGTACTAGCCCTCGCTTTACCTCACTATCTGTCCCCATTTTCCCTTCCCATCTACACTAGTAAATAGACAAAATAGAAAATTACTGTGCACGCCCAAGTTGACAAAACCAACTAAATAGCTCTAAAAATAGGAGAAGGCATAAAGGGTGCTACAGTGGAATTGCAATATGTATTAGGGAAAGAGGAAAGAAAACCCTGCTATACTAGCACACCTTAATATTACTGAACCCAGTAAGGCAAGTAGGAAAAGGACACTTGGGTACCAAATGAATGTATAAAACAGAACTTTTATTTTATGATTTTAACAGTGAACTGGGGCTAAAACCGGCTTGCCATTATTACACAGTGAATTTGTCCTAAAATGAACTTTCAAATATCTGGAACTCATACTGGCTTGTCAGATATAGTAAGACAAACAACCCAATGTGATATTGTAATCATTCGATTGGTGGTCTAAAAACATACAAACATTTCTAAGGAATCTGACTCCCTATAAGTAAACTGGAACGATCCCTATGATCAATTAATATAATGCAAACCACACATAATAGCGTGGAATATCAAAGAATCTGTAGATAGGGATATATTGGCTAAGTCGGGGCACTGTCAGCTGATCAAAACAAATAGTTGCGCAAGACGGCAATTTTTCCCAAATTAGTCAGAAGTAAAGCTCAACCAAGATATATCTTCTTATTGCCAATATTGGCTATGGAGAGAGAACTATGACTTTGCCAGGGCATGAACCTGTTTGCCAAAATGATTAGACAATAGAGCAAAAGTTTAATTACAAAAAATGCCTAATAAAATATCTACAAAGAGCAAAGAAACTAACACCCTATTATCAGACAGTTGCTGAATGTGACTGATAACTGAAGGCAACACTAATATCTGCATGAAAAAAAATACTGAAAATTGGCAATATGGTGGCTGCAAAACCGTTGTTGGACTACAATTTCCATCATTCTCAACCAGGCAATACACATGTCCATCAGTGCATTATAGGAAACTTATCATATCATTACCCCATTACATCTGCCCATCATGCCATTACCCCACTCAAGGTGCAGGAAGAGTGAGTGGGGCAGGGAATAGGCTGAAGTATAATAGCTAATGATTTTGGTGGATATGGAGATATGTAAGGGAAGAAGCTGATATGGGGGAAAGGAAGTTAATGGGAGGAGGTGATGAGGTACAAGAAGGTAATATGCGAGGTGATATGGGGAGGAAGACAAGTGATTTGAGAGATGGTATTATTGCTGGCAAAGGTGATATTGTAGGAGGTAATGAGGGAGATGATTATAGTGGGACATGAGGATATTTATTCATAAATGTCCTTAGGTTTGGTTAGTTTATCTCCAAACATCATCTTTCCCACCATCCTCTCCTGTACCCTATATATTCTCCCTTAATACCACCTTCTTCCCCTGTATCACCAACTTTTCTCCTTCTCATATCTGCAAACATCCCCTTCCTATATATTTTTGTATTTTTTATTCCAAGGGAGGACTTTCACAGCCTCCCTGCTATAGCAACTAAAACTAAAAAAAAAAAATCTTTAGTTAGAATTGAATCCAGTGAGGTTCCTAATTCATTTCTGTCTTCACCAGCTGTCACTCTGACTAATAGGACAGGTTGAGGAACCACAGGGCAGAGGAGGTTACTAGGCAGGTACTTTCTCTTGGACATTTCTGAGTGGAATATGGATAAATCAAAGGCTTAAGGATTCAGGGACTTTCCCTACCCACTGTTCCTTATGCCATACAGGGCTTGTATGCCTTTCTTGCTCAGTGGCCCCTATCACTACTCTGGGCCCATCCAGCAGTGAAAAAGAGCCTACTTGGGTTAAAGCACAGCTATCCTTAGTGGCAGCTATCCCTTCTTCAGGGGTTTCTCCATTCCTGGAAACATTTGCCCAGCTTCAGACAGGTTGACCCTGTGTTCAAGGTTCACACTCAAGTTATTGGGGGTGTCCTTTGAGGAGGAATTGGACTCCGAGGACAATGAGGATATAGACTGTTCCTTCTCCAGTGGAAATTCTTATGAGGCTGATCCAGTCCCCACTGTTGAGAGGGGCTCATCAAGGTGCTGTTGGAGACACTTCAGGTCTCTGCGCCTGCAGATGGTGGGCTTATTTCCCTGGTAGATGCTATGGGGTTTAAGGACTAGGCTGAGAGACTTGTCTCCTTACTTAAGGCCAACTTTGCGACCACCAGGGCAGTGCTGAGGCCTATTTTTCCTCTGTTTGGGTCAATAGGATATTGCTCTGAAGGGAGAACAACAAACTGAAGCACTGATGTTCCTAGATAGGACATGCTGATTTTGGTGGCCAATATAATGGAAGCTAATGCCTGCATTATTGAGGATCTGTTTGATGCGGCCAGATTTTCAAATAAATCCTCAGCATTTTGTGTTTCTGTGTGCAGCACCTTGTGGCTCAAGATTTGGTCTGCGGCCCAATCGTCTAAGAAGTCACTGGTGTCCTTGCCTTTTCAGGGCAAGGCCCAATTTGTTCCTGACCAGAAGCAGGTCATTAGCGACACTACTGGTGGAAAAAAGCACCTTGTTGCCCAGATTTCCACCATGATGTACTTTCCAAAACTTTACAGTGGTGCTGTTGCTACATCTTCCTATGGACAGTTCTTGGAAATTGACCATAAACCTCAATAGGGTGGTGTAGCAAAAGTGCCACTGTAAAATTTCAGGCCATTGAGATACTGCACCTAAAAAAAAAGTTTGAGCTTCAATAACTTTGGAATAAAACACTTCTCAGCTGTTGAAGTGCCTTTGTTGTACTCATGAGGATACACCCTACACTGCATATTTTACTATCCCTTTAACACAAGTGGAGCCTGCTCAGACAAAACTTGCAATTCTACCACTAAGAAATATCTTCTCTGTGAATAACATCTTCATTTATCCTTTACATAGTGTTCTGGGTTTCATTAAACACTACAATCAGGACTGCTGAAAACAAAATGTAAAGTAATGATGAGAATGTATGCCTGTTAGTAGAAACATGAAACATTTCCTGTCTGACAGTATTGATTAGGGCAAAAGGTCCTTGTGTCGTTGTTTCAGGCTTTTGACAGGTAGGATAAGCGGCTATATTTCACTCCACAACCCCCAAACATTTATATAATTTAAAGAAAAGCAAAAAAACACCCAAATTAGGTCCACAGAGGTAAGATTTGTGGGCATTAGTCACTGCTGTGTCTCATTATGATGACATTTCATGATCCAGCCAGACTTGATCTATCAATTACTGTGGGGTTGCGTGCTTTATTACTCTTAATTGGTTAACAGTGGTTGACGAGGTTTGACGAGGTGTTTTATATCCATAATAATAGCTTTACAAGGACTGTGTTCCAAAAGAACATGTAATGTGATAATTGGGTTGAGTTAACTAACTGAATACCAGAGACACTTCCATTATATTGCATTGAAATCTTTTGTGGTAATAAATGGATAAACAGTTCTATGCTTGTCATAAAGAAAATATTGCGAAGTGATGTTAACTATCTTTAACAACGAAGTTAACAATGTGTCTTCCATAGAGGCATAGAACACATTGCTTTGCAATTTGTTGCACACCTCTTTGGTATTCAGCTGGTTAAAGCAGGGGTAGTACATATTCCCACCTCCAGATGTGGGAGATGATGGGAGTTGTAGTCTCCCACATGTCCAAAGATAGACTATTGGGGTACTTCAGTACATGTGGATTTCCAACATTTGTAAAGGGCTTCCTGTCTCAGGGAGCTTCACTTTGGGTTCTCAACAGTCCAAGTTTTCCAGAAAGGAACCTATTTAATCCTGTGGTTAGTGAGGAGTGAAGCTACTTTAGGTACACAATACACAAATGTGGCTGCTTTTCCCACAAATGGGAAGGAAAGAAATGTAAGACTGTACCTAAGCTTGTGATGATCCAAATGTTTGCCTATATTTGGTGCTCTTAGGGGTTCTTAAAATTGCCCTGAATGCCTACCTCTGCTCTAAAGCAACCCATGTCACACTTTGATCCTTGTGCCAGTGATAGAATATAAAGTCATGTCAAAAGATCAGCCTACACTGAGTAAGGAAACAATTCTGAAACTATATGTTGGTTGTGCTGCAAACATTTTCTATGGAATAACTGCATATTGCCACACAGTACAGTGTATGCCTCATTGTGAATCGTGTATATAAAGAGTGGCACAATTCCAAAGCAAACAAACTGCACCAACTAAAACATCCCCAAATTAATGTAACCCTTTGAGTGCTAGAGGGGTGTGCAATGCTTACAAAGAAATGCATGTCACACCCCTCTGTCACTCAAAGGGTTAATTGGGTTAATTGGGTCTTTTAACCCCTTGAATGCTAGAGGGGTCTCCAGTGCATTGATTCACAATACGTTGGAGGTCTCGCTAGCATAAAAGGGGTTAGTGACCTTCAAGCAATAATAACGTATGCCATAAAGCAGATCTCTCTATTGTAAATGTCAGCTTACTTTGATGTAGTTCAAAAGATATTAAATGTAGAAAGATCCCCCTCCTGCCTCTTCTGGCCTCATCACTGATCCTTTCATCTGATCCGGATGGAGAGAGGCGAGGTACAGTCTTCAGTAAGCAAAAGGAAAATCCTGCCCTCATCAAGGGGGGGATCAAGGTTTTCCTTATACCTACTGACTGAAGATTGTCCTTCGCTGCATCCGTCGGGTGCCGGGACCAGACTACAGATTCAATGGGAGGCAGCCAGAGGGGGCAGTAGGGGGGATCTTTCTACATTTTAATATGTTTTGAACTATATCAACGTAAGCTGTTAAACATAGCTCAATGTGTTACATGTACAATAGAGAAGACTCAGCGATCTACTTTATTTCAGACATTACTATCCCTTTAAACCCCCTTTTTGACTTTACATAGTGCATAGTATGTAACTGCAAATTGCCTATAATTTGTTTTTTATTTCTAGTCTGTCTACCCATCTTGTTTTTGTTCTTCTCCTTGGGGTTCACAAAAAAAATTATAAAATTAATGGAAAAGGCAAGCACTCTCAGGACTTTAGAAGGATTATTTAGTTTGAAAGTATCTATGGTGTTTGGGCACGAAGTAAAAAATAAATAAATAAATGTGTATATGGGGGGGGGTCTGTGTTTGTCCTGATGAAAAAGGGCTGGAGCACATTGAAACTTTCAAATCAAATCATTCTTCTAATGTTCTGAGAGTTCTTGCCTTTTCAAGATAGGTGAAAGTACCAAGGCATCATTTCTATAGAGGTCAGAATGCTTCCCATTCAGAATACACACACGTATAATCTCTTAAACTAAAGTGATATAAATATATATTATAAATATATGTGTGTGTGTAATTTGACTTCATATATTATGCACTTGCAGAAAATGTGGAGTCCAAAAGGAGGCTTACTGACACCTTACAAGTCACATTTTAGTGAATGGGAATGCTCATGTGTACCCTATGGTGTAGTTGGTTTGCTCCAGTATTGCTCATCTTTTCTTTTATAAATAGGACTCAGTGTGGCTTCCGTTGTGTTAACTTGATAAACAATCATCTGTTCTCAAGAAATAACAACCACTCTGAAATGCAAAATTATGAAAACATATATTTTCACCCTACTAAAAAAATAATCTATAAGATCATATGCTTTTCATGTGTTTGCCTATAATAGCCCAATTTGTCTTTTTACTGAGCAATACACTTTGCAAAACTGCTTGGTCTCCACACAGCAGTGTCAAATAAATATGATTGAGTTTGCTTTCTTTTATTTGACTTATGAGATGTCTCTCTCTCCACCTGCTCCCTTGTGACACACATGGAAAATGGCAATATGCCGTTTGTTTAATTCTGTCACAGCAGAGATTAATCATTGTGGAAGGGATATATTTTTGTATTTTAACAAGAAATTGGTAGCCCCTTAAACGAAAAAGTCTATTGTATTTATTTAGGTCATGAGCTGAGCACAAGTTTTTAAATATTTAATTGCAAGAAGGTGTAGCTACTGATGTGATCAATGGATTAATCTTTCCTGCGTTTTTGTTTGTACTATGAAACAAAAATGTGGGTCTGTGTCTGCTACAAATCTGGTACTAAAACATGTTTGATTTACTGTATTTCATATTCTGTAATAAGAGATTTTACAGATTAACCCTATGAGTGGCAGAAAGTCTTCATGGGAACAGGGCTGGCACTTGTGGTGAAAGGGAAGTGTGTGCAATTAGTAGTTGTTGGAAAGACAGCTATTTCCTTACTATTGACCGATAAATTAAAGGGTTAAATGTACATGAGCATTGCATGCAATTTTCAGTACAAGGGTAAAAGATAGCAAGATACAAGATAACAGAAACAGGCTATGACTGTGTGTGGGAGGGACATGGAATGAGGATATGACATTCTGATGGCCGCAATATCAGAATGTCGCTCTTTTCATGTGGGCGGCATTCTGCTATCGCTGGCTTCAATGCAACAGCATTTTTGATGTGTTGTTGTGTGGGTTGCCCAATAGAGGGCAACATTTCAATAGGATACCCATGGGAACCAGGGGAATGAGGGGGACCCCTAGATTTCAGGAGTGGAGACCAACCAATAGCAACTACCTGTCATGTACCCAAGGGCAGGTCTAGCTAATGAGATGGAGTGCAGATGCAGGGAGGAGCACACCTTCGCAACAATTGTCAGCTAAAAAAATCCTTAACTCAGTGACAGGAAGATTTCGGAAGGCTGGTAGATATGGCAGGAACAAGATTTCCACAAAAATTCATCTGAACCAACTCTCTCCAGTGGCTCAATCTGCAGACAGCTGGTTTCACAACCACAGGGTCAACAGTTCAAGTCCAGTGAAAGGCACTGCCATGATAATCAGTCTGCAAACCCAATCAGTCTGCTCTGCTGATAAATCCCTTGTTCAATAAGAATTGCTGCAAAACAGCAGTGTACAAGCATCAGTAGCAGTTGGACAAGACTCTGGCACTCTCTCATATGGCCTACCAGCATAAAGGAAGTGGATGAGGTGGGGCTACTGTAACATAAATGGCTGAGTAGATTCACTTAGGGAGTGGAGGGTATGTACATCCCATCACTGGGTAAATGTATTTATTTTTTGTGTGTGTGTATGAGGTACTGAGTTTGTTTGTGCGGAGGGGCACATCATACCAGCCCACATTTATGAAAAAGCTACATGAGCAGCAAGGGCCATTTGTGACGTGGTAAGAAATAGCAGGCTCACAGTTCTTCCATTAGGACATATCATATAAAAATAGTTAATACTGTATTTTTGCTGTAATTTCTCAACCCATTGAGTGTCAGGGGTGAGCAACACATTGTTTCACAATCTGTTGCTCGCACCTTTATCACTCAAAGGGTTAATTCGTTTTATGGCTGTAGCGAATCCACATTAGAATTGTAAATGAAATTCTGTCAGCAAGACAAAATTTAATTTGCACCATTTTGAAAAAATATTTCTTGGTGCGAGAACATCCAAACCCTTCCTTACAGTGAATGGCTCTCTCTTTATATTTGATCATTCTGGAACTTAGGGCTTTGGTCCCTGTAATACATATATCCCCCAAAAAAGTTATTTAGGCTCCTATGCCATTGAAAGGCTTGGGGAATTTTTTTGTACCATAGAGGCTTTGACATGTTTTCAACATTTTGGTATCCATCTGTTTAGGTACGATTCTCTTAGGTAACTTGATAGTTATAGTTGGAAAAAGGTGCGTTGTTTTTCAAGCCAAATTCATATTTTTCATGATTCCTCAAATTAAGTACATTTTGCATCTTGTGATAGACTATGATGTGATATGATAAACACAAAAAAAGGAAAAATGAATTTGCTTTGTTAATATAATACACTTTATATATCAAAAACAGTTATGTCAGTTGTGAAAGTATCAGTCTACCATAGAGACCTAATTATCTTGTACTTCCTTCCTCTGTGGTGTGTTGGCCGGCATAGTTGCGGTGGCCTCCTCATTGCTAACATCATGAAACAGGCACTGGCTAGGACTCCTGTTTATGGGCCTATTCTGCGTGGCCTAATTGGGTCCCACCTTCTCCTGCTCCTTTATAAACCTCCCTGGGCCTGGGAGTCATTGCCTTTACGTGGTGTTTCTGATATTGTCTCTTGCGCTCCATTGTGACCTGTGCTCTCCTGAGAATCCTTTCCGTGTATGACCCCGGTTTGTCTGACTACCCACATCAGTTCGGACCTGTGGCTCTGACTAACCCGCTCCGTGTATAACCCCGGCTTGTCTGACTAGCCATATTGGTTCAGACCTGTGGCTTTGCTGACTAACTTGCTCCGTGTTCTCGGGCTATTTATATGAAGGTATCCAAAGGGTTAAAACAGAGAACCACTCAGGTTGGATTTCTTCACTTAAATAGGCAATTGACAATAAAATAAATTTGAGAACTTTATCTTTAATATGTATTGACACACTACTTCACAGTAACAAATTGATCACAAGAATCAATCCTTCATATTTGTGTAAAAATATATATTTTATTAAAATACAATATATATACAAGTATCAGCAACAATGAAATATATAAGTGATTAGCAATTATAATAGGTACATAGAAAACCAAACCACACTTATTACATTAAGGATTACCAGCGGTGCAAGGGTTAACCACACATAGGTATATTCAGAAGTATAATAACAATAATTGCATTCAGTAGCATAGAACAGGTTAATTGATTCTTACAATTAATTATAATACAGTTGGCCGCAGTGTCTCTTAATACCTCTGCCCCAGAAACTGTATAAACTATGCAAATTATGATGTAAGGAGTATTGTGAGATAAATTAAATAATTCCTCTAACAATTCCTTGTATCATATATCAATAATAATCAAATTTAGGGAATAACTGGAATAGAAAACCAAACCACACTTATTACATTAAGGATTACCAGCGGTGCAAGGGTTAACCACACATAGGTATATTCAGAGGTATAATAACAATAATTGCATTCAGTAGCATAGAACAGGTTAATTGATTCTTACAATTAATTATAATACAGTTGGCCGCAGTGTCTCTTAATACCTCTGCCCCAGAAACTGTATAAACTATGCAAATTATGATGTAAGGAGTATTGTGAGATAAATTAAATAATTCCTCTAACAATTCCTTGTATCATATATCAATAATAATCAAATTTAGGGAATAACTGGAATAGAATCCCAGATTTAAATCACTATAATTTAATTATCTACTGAATTCAATATTGAATACCTCTGAATAAAATATATAAATTGCAATTAATATAGTCAATCAAAGATTATACAAATAATCTACCAGAATTAATCCAGTAACATATGTCTATAAAGTAACCAACTTCATGCAACATATATCATAATTATGACTATATCAACATATATAAAACCTATAGGCACTCCAAGGGTTAATCCACTCGTTTAAAATAGGTGCCACACCCAGAAGTTATTTTGTCTATTAGAGTGAATACCTCCAATTTACAAAATATAAGCCTAGCGCATATATAGAGAATTCCAAAAAAAACACCACTAACAGAAAAATAGCGGTTAAAGGGTTAATAACTGGATTCAAAGAATTGCCTATATCAAATATTAACTATTATAATCTTCCCAGAACCACAAGATATTACTCTAGGAATACCAAGACTTATATTAGCTAATATAGATAACCTACGATATATACTGTATTACACTGACTGGCAAAATATAACAATTTCCCAATAAGATATATAGATTCTATTACTTCCAGAATTTAAGCGCTAAATATAGCTTATTATAAATTATCCCAAATGGTTGGCCAGTCCACTTAAGACAATTATAAGACTATTTAAGTTTCAGCAGAAGAAAAATTATGAAATTCTGGATTCAATAAATCTAAATGAATAAATGATATAGTTACCAATCAAAATTTCTTTGTATTTCTCTGTGAGATGGCAGGATCAGGAATTTAATCAGCAAAGCCTTCTTTTGCCAGGAATCTCCCAGGAGTTTTCTTTTTCAGGAAGTCAAGCCTCCAGAACTAAGAGCCTTTTGGCATTATATTGGCAATTTTTGCCTTATCAGTAATCCCCACCTCTTTCTAATGGTTGGACAAAGATCCATCTCATTATACCGTGACATCACCAGTATGCCCTGATTGGATATTAATATATCCCTAATTATTCAAGGAATGTGGATACCCCAGTCAAGACGCTCTCAAGACTCTAGAGGGCACTCTTACTCTACTTAACATCTTACATATAATCAGTTTTTATGTCATCAGTGATGTATGTAAGAGGGCATTAAACGTCATATAAATCTGCCAGTGTTTTTCAGACGTTTAATAGGGAGTATCTTTCTCATATGTCTAGCATATCTATTTATCACCATTACTGTCAGTTAGTTATTTCTTTGTCTTAAAGAGGAGAGAATCTGAACACATTTTAAACAGAATTTCAGTTACTTTCTACTATTAGAGTTAACCCTCTATTCTCCCCCAGGACAAAGTCTCTGACAGTGTATGGCCCCGGCTTGTCTGTCTACCCATTTCTGTTCTGACCTGTGGCTCTGGCTGACTAATTCTCTCCGTGTATGATCCCAGCTTGTCTGACTACCCACATTGGTTCTGAACTGTGGCTCTGGCTGACTTACTTGCTCTGTGTAATCCGCGGTTTGTCTGACTTCTGGCTTTTTCTGCCTATGTCTCCATCTAGGCTTGGCTGACCTGTGGCTCTGGCTGACTGCTGGCTCTATACTCTCCAAACTTGCCTGACCATCAGTCTCCATGTTTCATAGTTCAGGTCTGCTCTCGCTCCCTGTTGCCTCTGGTTGCGTGACCCAGGGTGGAAACTTGCACCTCAGTTACCTTTCCCTCTGGTGTTCCACCCGCACCACGATCCTAGTCTTCGGTATCTCACAGTAGTGCAGTGTGCAGCTCAGGGTAGGAGACTTGGTCTTATCATCCTGAGTTCTGGGGTTGTGTGGGCTATACTATTATTACTGTACTTATTAATAAAAGTGGATTTATATTTTATGTTTGTGTCTGTCCTTATTTGCCTGATTACCATGACAGAAAGTTTAAATTATTTTTAAAAGCCCCATGTTCCCTAAGTGAACTGATAACAAATATGCAGTGTTTTACCTAAAAGCATAGCCTGTCCCCTAATTAACAGAAGCACATAAGGGTATTTTCAACTTATGAACTAAAATGCACATTCTATTGGTTAAGTGATAGTTATTGAACTGTTTTAGGGTAACTATGTGAAAGCACATATTTCCTGATGATAGACTAATTTAAAAACCAGGAAATGGCACAAGTTAAACCCCACCCCCCCCGAGGCTGGTGGGCCCTTCTCCTGGATTCTTTTTTCCTCCAGTCAGAGATCCTCCTAGCAATGACTGCTCTGCTGTTTGATTTGCTATGCTGGACTGGTGCTGTTTGTACCAGTTCCCATGCTCTCTAATACTAGCCCCCACAAGCCATCAAAATATTATCTTGATTCCCTAATGCCATGTTTATTAGACTAGCCAACAGCATCCAAAGCTTGCAAAACTTTTGGCTAACTTTTTTGGCACCAAACTGTTTCCTTACTCCGCTGCTCAGGAGTTACAGGGGAATTTTTCCCAGAAGGAAAAATTAATACGTTCTTATTTAATATATTATTATTTTTAATTTATCGTTTTCAGCTTATATTACACTCTTCAAAGAGTTATACAAAAACAGTACCCTTGCATTGTAAGAAGAGTCCTGGTATTCATCATGCCAATGATCACTCTGCCTGTGTCCACTGGACCTGCGCTGCACATCAGTAATGCCATTGGCAGTGACCTAATATTGAGTGACCAAATCTCTGCAACTGTTTGACTTACAGAAGTCAGAGTGGGCTTTTTCTTCTGGTCTCCTCGTGCCCCTTCATCCTGTTCACATCCTGAGTGTCTTGTGGGTCCGTGGCATTCTGTGGACAGAGTTGTAGGCATTGCTAGGCAACGGCAACAGAGAAGACTATATTTTCTCAGAATATCTGTTTTGCGGGCCTTCTTCCGATTGGCTGCCTGTTTTGCAATTGACATTTTACTTCTCTCTTGATTATCCTATGCAGAGGCCTACTCTCCTTGCTCGCCGTCTTCAGATTAACCTTTTGACTGCCAGATAAGTACTTTCTGGGCTTTTTTTCTTGGGTGAACTATTAGTCTGGGGAACTGATACTAGTAGTGCTAGTTTTAGACACTATTCCTGTCAGGATGTCAGATTCTAAGGAACATGGGCTAGACCTAAGACTAAGGACCCCTCTTGTGTTGTGAACCCTCCAGCACTGAGCAAAAGCCAGTTTGGGTGAAATCACTGTTGACCACAGTGGCCCAACTTCCTTTCTCTCTCCAGGGGGTTCTTTCTTTAGGTATTTGGCCCCTAGAGGATATGCATTGTTCCTCCTCCTATGGAGATTCTTATGAGACAGATCCCCTTCACTTGGCTGAGGGGCTTATTAGGGCTGTTTTGGAGACCCTTCAGGTCTCTGACACTCCTGATGAGGGGTGTTCCTCTGTGGATGTCTTCCAGAAACACAGGAAATCTTCTTCTGTATCCCCCCCCCCCTATTGCCACTGTGGATCAGATACTTCTGGAAAAGTGGAAGACCCCTGATAAGAGGTTGTCTATCACCAAGATATTCTCTAGGCCTCTCCCCCTTCTGTGGCCCCCACAGTCTCCAGGCTAACAAAGTCCACTGCTCTGCCTTTGGCGCATGCAGTGGGACTGAAGGATGTGGCAGATAAGAAACTTCATTCTATCCTCTGGGCTAGTTTTGCAGCCACTGGTGCTGCATTAAGGCCTATTTTTGCCTCTGCCTGGGTTAGTAGGGCTGTTGCCATGTGGGGTGAACAGATGGTGGAAGCTGTCCATGCAGATGCTTCCAAGGAAGATCTGTTGGTCTTTTTAGCCAACATGAATGAGGCCAACACTTATGTTTCTGAGGCTTTGTTTGCGGCGATCAGATTGTCTGCAAAAGCCTCTGCCTTCTCAGTTACTGTGCAACGCACCTTGCGGCACTTTGTTGCCTCAGATGTCCACCCAACGTCCTACTGTGGTGAGGAAATTGCATCTTTTTTGTCCCTGCCAAACAGAGGTGCAAAGGTCACAAACTTTGCAGGCTTTCCACTCGTGCCCCCCGCCGAGCCCAGACAGCAGTGGCTGCTCAAGTGAACAGCTAAGTCTGTCAAGCCAGCTTCCACATGACGCATGGAATCCTGGTCCGCAGATTCCCATAGGTGTACATCTTCACCTGTTTCAGGACACTTGGGAATCCTCAATCGCCGGCCAGTGGGTTTTGCAGGTATTTTCAGAAGGGTACAGAATAGGTTTCTTATCCCTTCCTCCTTTTGGTTTCTACTTGTCAAAAGTTTCAACAGTGCAGGCCAAATTAAAACTGTTCCAGGGATCAGTGAATTCCCTGCTGGAAAAGAGGGTCCTGATTCCAGTACCTCACCAGGATCAAAGTTCATGTTTCTATTCTAACCTGTTTGTAGTTCGAAAGATGGCTGACGGTTACCTGTATGATTTTGGACCTCAAATGTCTCAATAAGTATGTGGAGACTGCACACTTCAACATGGAATCCTTGAATTTTGTCATCGCAGAAATGTGACCAGAAGAGTATCTGGAATCTCTGGACCTTCAGGGTGCGTACCTGCACATTCTGATTCATCAGGACAGCCAATGATATCTGCGTTTTGCCTTCTGCTTGGAGCACTACCAGTTCATCTCTCTGCCATTTGGTCTGGCCTCGGCTCCTCTGGTGTTTACGAGGGTCATGGGGGCCTTGGCAGCCTTCTTTCATACTCAGGACATTTCCATGACTCCTTATCTGGATGACCTTTTGATCAAGGCTCCTTTGGAGGACCTCTTGGCCCAGCATGTCCAAGACTGCTTGATTCCTGGTCTACCATGAGTCGATCCTGAAAATGTTGAAATCCACTCCAGTACCATCTCTAGAGCTGTGTTCCTAGGCATGAGGTTCAACACCCACCTAGGGAAGGTCTTTTTGCCGGAGGACAAGATCCTGCAGATTATGCAGGATGTGTTTCAGGCCCTGGAGTGTCCTTCAGTCATTGTCAGGAAGTACACGAGAGTTCTGGGCCGACTAGTGTCTACTCCAGAGGAAGTCTGTTATGCTCAAGTGCACACCAGGAAGCTTTAGAGACATGTTATCCAGAATTGGCATGGGAATTTGGCACTTCTGGATCGGCAGCCTCTCTGCAGAAGCCAGACAGGATCTGCAGTGGTGGTTGCAGCGGCGCAACCTGGAACAGGGAAGGTCCTTTGTGAAATGGACTCTGGTCACGACAAATGCCAGCTTGAGCGTCTGGGGTCCGGTTATGGGTCACCTCGCAATCCAGGGCAGGTGGACTGTGGAGAAGTCCAGTACATCAATGTCCTGGGGCTCAGGGCGATCCGTCTTGCTCTTGTGTACTGGACCTCTCAGTTGAAGTGTCATCTAATACAAGTCCAGTCAGAGAACACCACATCAACTGCCACTGCCTGGTACAAGGTGAGGTACATTCTGGGTTGGGCAGAAGCCCATTTTCCAGCCATCTCTGTGTTCACATTCCTGTAATAGAAAACATTCTAGCAGACTTTCTAAGTCACTAAGACATGGATCTGGGGGAGTGGGAGTTCAATCTGGAAGTGTTCCACCTATTGTGCTACAGTGGGCACTGCCAACGATAGACCTGATGGCCACAAGGGACAAAAGGAAGGATCCAGCCTTCTGCTCCCGGAGGGTGTATCCTCTGGCCATTGCTACGGATGCAGTGTCAATTGCATGGAATTTCCAGCTTACTTATGTCTTTCTTCCAATTTCTCTCATTCCCAGGGTGCTCCAGAAGATCAGGATGGACTGTGCAAGAGTGATTCTCATCACTCCATATTGGACCAAGAGAGTGTGGTTTGTGGATCCACATATTTTTTTTGGTTACCTTAGGAAAGAGGATGTGGAAAAGCTGGCTTTGACAGCATGGCTGTTGAAGCTCACATCCTGAGGAAGAAGGGATTCTCCACTGTGGTAATTTCTAATATGATTCAGGCTAGGAAGCCTGTCTGTCCTCTATGGTCTGCCATAGGGTTTAGTCTATTTTTCATTCCTGGTGTGTGGACAGGGACCTGTCTTCACAAGACTTTGATCCCACGGTGGAGTTATCTTTTCTCCAGGATGGCGTGAACAAAGGACAGAGTCTGAGTTCCTTGATGGTTCAGGACTCGGCTCTCTCTTTTTCCAGAGACATATTGCCACCATTCCAGACATCCGGGTGTTTTTTCAAGGAGTCGCTCAAGCCTTCCCTGAATCAAAACCCCCACTCCTCTGTGAAGCCTTAATTTGATTTTGGTTGTTCTGCCGAGGCCTCCCTTTGAACCCCATGGTACCATCCCTATGCATAAGCTGACATGTAAGGTGGCTTTTCTTCTGGCAATAATCTCAGTATGCAAAGTCGCTGAGTTGCAGGCCTAGTCTTGCAAGCAGTCTTTCCTGTTTGTTCACAAGGATAAGGCAGTTCTTCAAACTTCTCAGGAGTTTCTTCCCAAGGTAATTTCTGCCTTAAGTTCTATGTGTACTGCACAGACTGATTCCCTGCTTGTCATTCTTGATCAGGCTGCTTCCAAGGTCACTGTGGTCTCTTGGATCAAGTCTACTATTCAAACTATACAAACTTAAGAAGAAACCTGTTCCCTTCAAGGTCACTGCATTCCACTAGGTCTGTTGGGGCCTTCTGGGCCTATATGAATCAGACCTTGTCTGAGCAGTTGTGCAAGGCTGTGTCTTGGTCCTCCTTGCATAGCTTTGCAAAGCACTATCGTGTGGATGTCCAGGCTTCGGCTGAAGCCAGAATTGTTCAGAAGGTTCTTCAGGCGGTTCTGCCACTCTAGGGTCCTGTCCTTTTTTTCTTGGGTATTACTGTTTAGCTGTTCTTTTGAGCCACGTTGGCTCTTGTTATTGTGTGCTGTGCAAGTTGTAGTGTCCGTTGACACTTGCTTTGGTTTGGGCTGTTCCAGTTCTGGATGGACCTAGGGAACTCCGGTATTGTGAGGACAGGCATGAGGTCCTTCTTCTTACCTCTGGGAGCCTATTGTTTGTATATCCCCATGGTACCGATGTTCCATATTGCACAATAGAGAAAGTAGGATTTTAATAATTTTCTCTTAGTCCATATGGAACACAGCGACAGGGACCTCTGTTGGTGTTGCATGTCTGGACGTGAGAGTCCTTACTTTATTCTCACCGGAGCTTCCTCTTGCTGTCCCTTTTGGTGTGGTTTGATCACATCATAACTGGAGGTGGAACGAGGGTTGAGTTAGAGATGAGACCAGGAGTCTCTACCCACAAGACTCTGTCTTTTGAGAATGTGTTCTGCCTTCCCAAGGAGGAAGTTAACCCCTTGGTACCTGTGTTTCATACGGACTAAAAGAAAAGCACTTAACAGGTAAGTCTAAAATCCTGTTCGTTCTTTATGCAGTGATTGATAATGAGCAAAACGCTGTCACAGTTAAGAGGCACATTAGAGAGTTCATAAAGATTTATGTCCTTTAATTAAAAATAATTGCTATATTTTATCTAGTGATGGAAAAACTGAGCTAAGATGGACTCAATAATTGCAGCTGTTTATATGTCCGCCTTCACTATACAGAGTGATTGCATTTTTTTCTTTATTATTATTTCTATTTCTCTGTATTATGAAGTACACAAATTAGGAGCAGTTACCTGGTAAAGTCAGCCTTAAGTGATTGTTAGTGAAATATGTCATCTGAGGGAATAATTAGTGGCAATTTTATATTAAATTGTTTTTTTGATGGCATAGCTATCAATTCTAGATGATGACCAGGGACCCTTTAATTAATTGATATGAAACTATTCATAACAGTTTAAAAAGTATCATGAACTAAAAAACTTTAGGTCATATTCAGGAAGCTAGAGATGGATAATTCAGGAGTAAACCACCTGTACCATAGGAAGAAATGAAAAATCCCCCTGACTTAAAAGGAACCGTTAACCCCTTAAATAGTAGAGGTCTCAAATGCATTCTTTCACAATGCTTTAGATCCCTTGCTAGTAGTTAAGGAGTTTAAAGCCACATTTAAATCAGAGTTTTGAAATATTTTTTATCCCCATTGGTACAGCTTGTTTGCTCAAGGATTGCACCTATGTAACTTTCTCAATATGGCCCTGTATGCAGCAAGATGTGGCTGTGAAACAAACTAGGCACACAGCTCTTGGAGGAAGACACCATGTTGCTCTCCCATTTTTGCTGCTGTGGACACAATTTTTAGGGGAAAAAATGCACTAGCACCATTAGCTTAATGATGCTTAATGCATATTCACAACTACATATGAGATTGGTGAATATGGAATCTTCTTCCTCAGTAATGGTAGTGTTTTAGTTGTCTAGGAAGGCACATGCTAGAGAATAGTTCAATAGTAATTCACAAGACCATAAGATGTGAGAAGATTAAAGCTGATATTTCCTTTATAGTTATAATGATGGCTATGATGTCATCCTCATTGATGGTGATGAAGAGTGGCACTTTTTACTTACATTCAGAGTGCAGTTGGCATTCCCCTGGAACCCTGATTCCAGACCCCATTAAAAATGATATAGCAAACTTCTGGCAAGAAACCATGCAAGAATGCAGCATTGGCTTGAGATCCCAGCACAAGCAAGAGATCCTAGCACAAGCAAGGGGAGCCTCAACCAACCAGCACAATGAAGGAGATCACCACCCATCTCCCTGTCTTTCTGATTTTGATGAATAATACTATAGTCTCCTAGAAAGTCCTCAGATGCTACAAAATGGTAGCCTTGGGCAGTTGCCAGAGGGGGAAATTATGGCATTTGATCCCCTTAGTCTTTTATATAATATATATATGTAATGTGTGTTCGGTAGTTACTCTCTCTTTTTGGAGAAAATTCCTGAATGACCTCTAAAAAAATGTCCTGCTATCACAGAAAACAACATTGTAGTTAAAATAAGCTTTAATATCACTTGAAATAGTAAAACAAAATGATAATATACCATTCCCTTGCTTCTCATAGGGCTTCAAAGACCACTACTAGTTTTTTCACCTCAAAAATGCAGAATCTGGAATATTGGCTTAAAGCAGTAGTTCCCAAACTGTGTTCAATTGAACCCTAGGGTCTGTTGAAGTACAAGAGCTAAATTCATAATAACAATTGAAGAGGAAGGAAAAAAATTAAACAACTTCCAATTGTGCCTCAGATGAAGAAAAAAAAAAATCCTTCCTGACTTCAAAAAGTCAGTTGGGCTTGTTTACATTCTGCCTGTGTCAGAAGCAGTTGTCCTAATTCTCTTTTGTTATTGAATGCTTTTTGAAAGTTATCTACATCTACACAAGGCAAAGAATTACATATCCATATCATCTTAACTGTAAACAAATAAAGAAGCACTGCCTTTATCTTGGGCAAAACTGTCTATCCCCCAGACTTAATAGGTGGCTTCTTATTTTAATTTTTATATCAGACCTTGGACAACTCTTGTCTAATGAAAAAAATATTGGCTAGTCTGTCTTCATAGCTAAAATGTTCTAGTCCCTTTATTTGTTTGTTACATATCTAATTTTTTAGTTCAATGCCTTTTTTAAGAACCGGCTGCCAAAACTGTACTCAATACTCTACATGAAGTCATGGAACACGTGTAACCAATATTGGACAGGGGAACAAGTCAGGAATGTCTGATGTAGTAATGATCTGTAGTACTCGTCACACATTTATAAGTATATATACAGTACTGTGCAGAAGTCTTAGGCAGGTGTGAAAAAGTCTTTCAAAAATAGACATTTTAATAGTTTATATTTAACAATTAACAAAATTCATAGTGAGTGAACAGAAGAAAAATCTAAATCAAATCAATATTTGGTATGACCACCCTTTGCCTTCAAAACAGCATAACGTATTCTAGGTACACTTGCACAAAGTAAGGGATTTTGTAGGTATATAGCAAGTTGTATGATTAAACAATTATACCAAACAGATGCTAATAATCATCAATTTAATATGTGGTTTGAAACAAAATAATTAAATGAAACAGAAACAGCTGTGTAGGAGGAATTAAACTGGGTGAGGAACAGCCAAACTCAGCTAACAAGTTGAGATTGCTGAAGACAATTTAATATCAAGTCATACACCATGGCAAGACTGAGCACAGTAACAAGACACAAGACAGTTCTACTGCATCAGCAAGGTCTCTCCCAGGCAGAAATTTCAAGGCATACCGGGGTTCCCAGATGTGCTGTCCAAGCTCTTTTGAAGAAGCACAAAAAATGGGCAACATTGAGGACTGTAGACACAGTGGTCGGCCAAGGAAGCTTAGTGCAGCAGATAAGACACATCATGCTTACTTCCCTTCACAATCGGAAGATGTCTAGTAGTGCTATCAGTTCAGAATTGGCAGAGAACTGTGGGTCCTGTAACGGTTTTGTAAGACACTCAGACCAGTAGGTTAGAATAAAACACAGTTTTATTAAAAGACAAGAAAGGCTGCCCTCTAGAGGCAGTACAGAATGACTGGAAATGTACAGATGCCCTCTCAAGGTCACAGGACAGGCATAAGCTAGCATACAGGGTACACAAGGGTTAAAGTTTATAGAAAGCAATCAGTCTCTGTTGTGGTGTGTTTGACAACGGCCATAAGATGGTAAAGGAGCGATATTGTGGTGCTAGATGTGAGAGCACCAGTAAATTGAGCAGGACAGAGACTACTGCTTATGCTGAGCAGGGAACTGAGGCCAAAATACTCTGCAAGAGCTAGCACACATTGAGCCGTGAGCACCCGCCCGGTGCTGTAAGTATAGATATTAGTACTGCAAGAGCTTGGGAGCCTGGAGCCACTAGCACCCAACCGGTGCGTTAACGGAGACCAAGTGCACTGCAAGAGCTGAAATGTTAAGAGCCAATAGCACCCAACCGGTGCGTTAACGGAGGCCAAATACACTGCGAGAGCTGAGGAGTATAAAGCCAATAGCACCCAACCGGTGCTGTGACGGAGACCAACTACACTGCAAGAGCTGAGGTGTATAGAGCCAATAGCACCCACCCGGTGCTGTAACGGTAACTGACTACACTGCGAGAGCTGAGGTGTATGGAGCCAATAGCACCCACCCGGTGCTGTAACGGTAACTAACTACACTGCGAGAGCTGAGGAGTATAGAGCCAATAGCACCCAACCGGTGCTGTAACGGAGACCAACTACACTGCAAGAGCTGAGATGTATAGAGCGTATAGCACCCACCCGGTGCTGTAACGGTAACCAACTACACTGCGAGAGCTGAGGTGTATGGAGCCAGTAGCACCCAACCGGTGCGGTAACGAGACTACTGCGTACAGCAAGTGTTACCGGATGCGCAATGTTAATCGGAGGCCACCATGCTCTGCAAGTGTTAATGGGAGGCTCTTTGTAACGGAGACAACAATGCTCTGCAAGTGTAAGCGGAAGGCTCAGGGTTAACGGAGGCAACGGTGCTCTGCAAGTGTGAACGGAAGGCGCAATGTAACTGAGGCAACAATGCTCTGCAAGTGTTAACGGAGGCTCAGTGAACGGAGGCAACAGTGCTCTGCAAGTGCAAATGGAAGGCTCACTGAAACTGGGACCACTGTGCTCTGCAAGTGTTAATGGAGGCTCAGTGTAGCGGAGGCAACAGTGCTCAGCAAGAGTAAACAGAAGGCCCAGTGAATCGGAGGCAACAACTCTGTCTGCCCTGCAATCAGCACAGCGGAAGTCAGAATGTCGCCCAAGCGACACAGGAGCAGGAACACAGGCAGGGTCGTCAACGTAGTTGGGTCAGGTCACGGAGCAGGAATGTCAGCCAGGCCGGGTCAAATCATGGAGCAGGATCGTCAGACTAGCCGGGTCAGATCACGGAGCAGGAACGTTAGCCAGGCCGGGTCGAATCACGGAGCAGGAACCAAGGAGAGTAGTCAGACAGGCCAAGTCGGTACACAGGAACGCAGGAACACAGCTACACAGCAACACTGGTACAGGAACACCACGAAAGGGCACCTGACAGGTGCCAAAGGCCCGGTATAAAAAGGCCATACTGGGCGGGCCAAACAAGCTCAGCCAATGGGAGCGCACCACAGCAAAGATCACGGGAACTGTGATAGATCCTGATGCACCCATCTACTGTCCGGAGAAGTCAGAAGTGGTCTTCATGGAAGACTTGTGGCCAAAAAGCCATACATCTTATGTGGAAACAAGGCCAAGCGACTCAACTATGCAGGAAAACACAGGACCTGGGGTACGAAAATATACAGCAGGTCCTCCGACCCATGAGTCGAAAGTTGAAATATTTGGCTGTAGCAGAGGGCAGTTTGTTCGCCAAAGTGCTGGAGAGTGGTACAAGAATTGAGTGTCTGCAGATAACAGTGAAGCATGGGGGAGGTTCCTTGCAAGTTTGGGGCTGCATTTCTGCAAATGGAGTTGGGGATTTGATCAGAATTAGTGGTATCCTCAAAGCTGACAAGTATAGGCACATACTTATTCATCATGCAATACCATCAGGGAGGCATCTGATTGGCTCCAAATTTATTCTGTGGCATGACAATGACACAAAACATACAGCCAAAGTCATTAAGAACTATCTTCAGTGTAAAAACGAACAAGGTGTCTTGTAAGTAATGGTATGGCCCAGCCCTGATCTCAACATCATCAAGTCTGTCTGGAATTACATGAAGAGAGACAAACAACTGAGGATGCCTAAATCCACAGAAGAGCTGTGTTTAGTTCTCAAAGATGTTTGGAACAACCTTCCTGCTGAGTTCCTTAACCACTTAAGGACTAAGGACGTACATGTACGTCATGGGTAGAACATGCCTAAAGGACCCATGACGTACATGTACATCCTGGAATTCAGGAGTCCCCAAGCGGCATGCCGGTTGCAGCAAAAAAAAAAAAAAAAAAAGGTCTGTGGTCTTTAAGTGCGCGGTGGCATGGACGGTCCTTAAGGGGTTAATAAACTGTGTGCAAGTGTACCTAGAAGAAATTATGCTATTTTTGAAGGCAAAGGCTGATTTAGATTTTTCTTCTGTTCACTCACTATCATTCTGTTAATTGATAAAAATTAAACTATTAACGTGTATTTTTTTTTTTTTTTAAACCATCCTTACTTTACAGCATTTTTTTATACCTGCCTATAACTTTTGCACAGTACTGTGTGTGTATAAATATATATATTTGCCCCTGTGTTTTGCCCAGACTATCACCCACTTTGCCAGATAATAGGGTTATGAATGTTTGGTTTTCTGTTATCATGTCCTAGAATGCGTCGCTCCCTGTGTGCGTAACTGCACATTCGCAGTAGGGAATGATGCAGTCATGTGCAGTAGAACGTGCCATCTTGCAGAGGCATTGCTGATCCCGAGCGGGGCTCTCCGAACAGCCCATCGCCCCCTGCTCCGAAGCAGCACCCGAGGCCGCTGGCTGCCACTTTGGCCCGTGTACTCGGTCTTCAATACCAGTTTTACTATATGTGACTGTTTTCTATCCTTTTTTATGTGCACCGTAAATATTTATATTAAACCACTTAAAGTTTAATCATTTTTTTGATGTTAGCTGTTTACGTGCCTGTGAGAGTGACGTTTCGTCTAACTATCCCTTGAGTACACTGTGTCGCAGTAGAAGGTCTAGAGAACATAATATATGCTTTTACAGCTAAGATTATCCTGAACTTTACCTTGAGGTGATACTCTTAATATCCCTAAGAGACAGACACAGTGAGTGACTAGTTAGTTGAGGTTTGCAACAACTACGCATTGCATTAAGAAATCTAATATATTTTCGTACAAAAGAGGTAACATGAAGATTCATCTATAATTATGGAAGGAGGTGGCTCTTAATCTGTTACAAGATGACTTCACAATATTGAAGTATTTCTTACAGCAAGTTGGTATATCAGTTTTTATTTATTTTATTTTGGATTAGGAGCCTGCATCAGTCTTCAACCTACCTTGGGACAGCAAGTGCTTTTAAATTAAGAATTGAGGTATTCTTACATAAGTTTCCTTATAATAGGGTCATGTATCATTGCCACTGCATGAACTCTCTAATAAGGGCCATTAGTTACTATGATTTACTTTTGAGTGAGGTGGGAAAAAAGTACATTCTTAACATGCAGTCCAAATGGACACAACCCCCACCCAAAACTCTGTATCAAATGATAGATTACATACTAGTTTAATATAATAACAAATACTGTTTTCAAGGTTGCTAAGAATTTGAAAAAGGGTTTTATCAGTGTAACACTGTATTCTCAGTGTTGGCTTGCTTGCATTTAATTAAAGGCAAACTTTACCTGTAGAATACAGGTGACTTAAAATGGACATGTCACCTTGAAATATATATAGATTTTTTTCATATTTGAAAACTTCCTTCAAAACTCCCTATGTGTCATATTAACCAATAGTCCAGCAGATGTATGGGGTGCTTATCTGGCATATAAAATGTCACTAAAAGACTTAATTAGCATACAAAACATCACTGATACCACATGTGTACTGCAATTGGCATGCGTTAACATATGATACCAAATATGAATATCTCCTTACCTATACAATTGCTGCTGTTTTGGGTAACGTGGCCCATAGGCCATTTTTAATGAAGTTTTCAAATATGGAAACTTGAATCAAGGTGACAAGTCCACTTGGTATCCATATAGCAGTCACTGATACCGCTACTGGTATCGGTGCCGATACCAGCATTTGCGCGAGTACTTGTACTCGCGCAAATGCGGCCAATGCCAGCACCTATACCCTGTGTCAGGGTCGGTGCTGCAGTGAGGGAGCCCGGGGAGCTGCTCACAATGCTCCCCGGTTGCCTCTCTCCCTCCTGTAGCTTCTGAGCGTTGCCGCGGGTTACCATGGCAACGCTCTGACACTGACTTCTGCCGGGGCACGCGAGAGAACAGCGAGCACCCGGCAGAGGAGGGTAAGGGAGGCTAGGTGGGACATTTGAGCGAGTGGTGAAAGAGGCAGAGAGGGGTGCCAAGAGGGAGAAAAAGGGACTAAGAAAAAGGAAAAAAAAAAAAAAAGGCAAAAGGAGTAAAGATCAGGAGACAAAAGGAGCGGGACTAAGAAAAGGCAAAAAGGAGGGGGGATCAGGAGAGAGCAAGAGAGGCAAAAGAGTGGGATCAAGAGTCAAGGAGGGGGACAAAGGGGGATCAAAAGGGAGAGAAAAAGCCAAGGCAAAAGGAGGGAGTTCAAGAGGGGGAGAATAAAGTAAAAGGTGGGAATCAGGAGGGGGAGAAAGAGGCAAAAGGGGGCAGTCAAGAGGTGGTGTGTGTGTGTGTATATATATATATATATATATATATATATATAATGTTATATTTCAAGTACTCACCAATACTTTTTTTAAGGTCATTTGCCAGTTTTCCAAGTACCTAAAGCATATATATTATATATATAATATATGCGCTTTAAGTACCTGGAAAACTGGCAGGTAAAAAAAAGTATCGGTAATTGGTATAGGCGAGTACTTGAAAAAAGTATCGGTACTTGTACTCGGTCTTAAAAAAGTGGTATCAGTGCATCTCTAAAGTTAACCATAAAGGAATCTTTTTGCTCAAAATTTGTCTTCATTATCTAAGCTCAAAGTATAACATTTTAGGAATAAGTGGCTCTGAATTTCAAGCAGGTGTAGCCATTTATTTAACATTTTTTTTCTTTTCTGGGACAGTAGCAATTCACTATCTGAAAATGCTTACATGGATATAAAGAACGATACAGCATAATTATTTTTAGGTGTCACAATGAAAGTAATAAAAACAAGCATTCTGGATCTTCTTTTCCACTAAGTAAATTAAGGTTCATGCCGTACAATGATACATTTTATTTTTAGACCCTCCTTTAATCACAGGCTTCTGTTTTCATATATTGGATTGTAAGAAGCAGCTGTGTTTTTGGTGATATAAACTAAGATTGATGATCCAAGAAATTAAATGGATATCAAATTATTACATGGATATACAGAATAATATATGGAGCTTTTTCCCTTTTGATTGTCATTCTCACTGTTTACACTCCTCATAATAGGCTTAACCCATTAAGGACCTGGAAAATCTGGGGTGGTTTACACTTAAGGACCATAGCAATTTTGATATTTTTGTTCAACAGTATCTTCCCTCTTAAGTCTCTTATCCCAGCCACAAAAATGATACACTATTTTTTAAGCACAAGTAGGGCTTTATTTTGATAACATACTTATATGGATAACCCAACATTTCTTTTATTTATAATAAAGTAAACTATTAAAAAAAATCAACTTTTTATAGGTTCTCTTGTGATAATTTGTGTTCAGCTTGTTAATTTTTTGTTAATATTGGACAAAAGGTATAAACGGCTGTTTGTACCTTCTAAATGTACAGTTTTGGGGGCACCGTCCCTCTGGGGCAAAAATCCCCATGTCCCTCTTTCCCTCTCTGATTTTACTCTGTTAAAGGGTTAGTAATGTCTTGTATAAATAAAAAGTAATATTGTAGATAATCAAAAAATAAATCCATCAATGCCAGTCCAATCTCTCAAACCTTTATGGTTTAAGAGATATAACGTTTGAAGTTCCCCCTCCCTCCCCTCACACTGACATCAGCCTCTAGCTGGCAGAAGAAGATCCTGGTCCCAGGACCAGCAGGCGGCTCTTCAGCAGAGCTGAAATACCACAATCTAAAAATAAATACTTCATTGGAACGTTCTACAAAGTTCACTAGCAAACTAGGCACACTTTGTAGACCGTTCCATTTAAGTATTTCTTTTTAGATTGTGGTATTTCGGCTCTGCTGAAGAGCCTTCTCGAGTCGGCCGACACTAATCTCCTTCTGTCAGCTTTGCAGCTGACATCAGTTGTGGGGAACTTTATCACTGTATATCTCCCAAACCATAAAGGTATGAGAGATCAGACTGGCATCGATGGATTCACTTTTTGATTATCTACAATATTACTTTTATTTATATAAAACATTACTAACCTTTTAAGAGATTAAAGTTTGTGGTGTGTGTTTCCATTGCTCCACAGCAATGAACCTCACATAAATATTTGCTTTATTTTTAGAAAATGTGTTCTTTATAAGCCTATGTAAAAAAAATATATATATTTTGGTTTTGCTCCCACTGATTTATTTAGTTACCCAAAGAGCTGTCAGTAGGTCCTACAGTGACCTACACAGCTCCAGCACTGTAGGGGGTTAATACTTACAACTCTGGCTCTTTATGTTTTGTTTTTGGCTTGTTCTTTGCTTCTCTCTTCCTTACTCTCACAGTAAGGAAGAAAGAGGCAGAGAACAGTGACAAAGGCAATCTGTAAAACACATTGTCTTTGTCAATGAAAAAGCTGGTACATGTTACCACTGTACTAGCGATCACATGTACCAGCAAAGCAGAGAACGACTGAAACTGAGTGCCCTGGTCCTGGAGTGCCCAGTTTCAGCCTGTGCAGCATGATAGCAGCACCGACTGAGGCACGCTGCTATCGTTTAACCCATGACGTGCCAGGACTTTCATGGGTCCTTATGGGAATTTTACCCATTACGGACCTGACTGTAATAGGTCCTTAAGGGGTTAAAGGTAACTAAAATGTAGCTCCATAAATAAATGTTACTAAGGGTACAGTACAGAAATATATACATTGTTTTACCAATCTTCTGTATGAAGGACTCATATCTAGATAACTACTTCTGTTAAAGTAAAATCCACTTATTTCTACCCTCTGTGGCATTGGTTATTAGTATTTTCTTGTTTAGAGCACACCTAACAAGCAATCTACATTTGTTTTGGGGGGGGGCCAACAAATGTGTTGTGAAGGATATAAGTAATATATAGCATAATTATTTTTAGGTGTCACAATGAGAATAATAAAAACAAACTTTCTGGGTCTTCTTTTCTACAAAGTAAATTAAGGTTCATGTCCTACAATGAAACATTTTATTTTTTAGACCTGACTTTAATATTCACAGGCTTGTGCTTTCATATCTTGGATTGTAAGAAGCAGCTGTTTTTGATTATATAAACTAAGATTGATGATCCAAGAAATTAAGTAGATAGCAAATTATTACTTTTTTATTTTTTTGCTTTAGAAAATATGAAAAACATATGTACAAAAATATAATAACTGATATAAAAAAATCAAATTGTAAACGGTGCATGACAAATCTGAATAATGATAAAGGTATTCATGTGAAAAATTATATTGTATTTATTATTTAATTAAGTTTGTATTTGTTTGTCTCCCCCTTCCTTATACAGTTGGAGAGACAAATCTTGATGCAGAATCAGATGCGAGAGAAGCAGATGGCCATGCAGATTGCCTGGTCACGTGAATTCCTCAAATATTATGGGTCTTTCTTCAGCTTGGCGGCAATTGCCCTATCAGCAGGGTTTGTATCCAGGATATGTTTTATTACAATATTTTTTTACAAACCAGCGCTTTGCCTTAAAGGGGATGTATCACCTCGTAACATTTTTTTTTTTACCATAGGTTTTGTTATTAAAGTAGTAGTAGGAAACCTGTTTTGTTTTTTGTTTTTCTAAATCTTTTAAAGATATTGTATTTTCAGGCTTTGCCGGTCAGCATAATGTAGTACACTGACTCACTGGGAAAAGCTCTTGCTCACTTTCTAATTCTCTGTGGTTGCAGCCTCAGTGTAATGCTAACCAAAGCTTGATATAATGATAGAAGCCATTCACACCACACCGAAAGGAAGCATGAACTTGCTCCCTGGGGCAGCTGGGAGGGAGGTGGGAGGAGAAGAAGAGCTATGCTGAAGATTCCGAGTGCCCGTTATGCGGAAGTGCACAGCAGAGAAGATACAGCTTTCCTAATACTACTTTATTAACCCAAAGCAGTGTGTTGCGTTACCCCTCTGGCACGCAAAGGGTTAAAAAAACCCAAAAAAACTGGTAAAAAAAAACAAAACAAAACAATTATCAGTTGACACATTCCCCTTAACACACCTTTTTCTTTTTTTTTTTGGCTAACCCAGTGGTTCTCAATCTTAAAATATACTCTAAACTTTTGTCAGGAGCATATTGAAGAGGACATGCATATAAATATTTAGTTACTAGTGTAAAAGCCCGTGTACACAGGCCAAGGTCCGGGTGATGTTAACTCTTTGAGTGCCAGAGGAGTACGCAACACATTTCTTGCAATGCATTGTGTACCCCTCTGGCACTAAAAGAGTTGAGGCCGGTCCTGCTCTGCGTCCTGCTGCCGAAGCAGTCATTCACTGTAGAGACTGGCCGAAAGCACGGAATGCTTCCAGCACAGAACTCCCAGCATTCTGTGCGTTCTGGCAATCTCTACTGAGCATGACAGCTTCTGACAAACATCCTAGCGAATTATTATATAGGATAGTTAGGTGTCCCAATATAAATTAATAAAAGTGTACTGTGCATAAAAATTTTGATAAATATACTACGAACCTCAAGATTCACATTTTTGTCGTCATTGGAAAGTAGTGGCACCCTAAACACGACTCCCATAGCACACCAAATTTCCACTGCACCCTAATTGAGAATCACTGGTTTTACACAAGTGACATGACATAATATTGTAGGCAGAGAATTTGACTTCATTATCTTAGCACTGCTTAACACATAACTAATATTATAGGGATAAGCAACTCTTGATTTGTAAAACAGCTGAGTCTTTCATGTAATAATCACGTATATCCATTTTATTAATTTTTTTTGCATTTTGTCTGACAGTTGCCTTTATTTACTAATGTCTTTTGAGGTATACGTTTAGATGATACTTTAACAGGGTGAATAGGAAATAATTTAGTGCAAAGGCTGTACCTGTGGTTATTTAGAACAGTATAGGCAATTTAAGATGAACTGTAATAGGCAGAACAGTATAAAGTATTTATGTATACTGGACTCCTATATGAAGTACATAGTTACATAGTAGATAAGGCTGAAAAAAGACATGCGTGCATCAAGTCCAGCCCATGCCAATAACAACCCCTGTTGATCCAGAGGAAGGCAACAAAAAAACCCTCTGGAGCAATTTCCAATGTAGGTGTGTGTGTGTGTGCGTGTGTGTGTGTGTGTGTGTGTGTGTGTGCATGTGCGTGTGCGTGTGCGTGTGTGTGTGTGTCAAATAGTTCCCCGGATCAATATCCTATTTGCTTTGAAGCCATCTGTCATAACTGTCAATATTGTTCTGTGCTAGATAGGCATCCATTGCTTTTTTGAATGCAGTTACATTATCTGCAAGCACAACATCCCGAGGCAAAGAATTCCATAGCCTTACCGCCCTTACTGTAAAGAATCCCTGCCTGTGTTTTAGTCGAAAGGGCTCAGCTCTTTGCATAAATAATTCATTGGATAGTTCTTTGTATTGACCTTGAATGTATTTGTAAATGGTAATCATATCACCCCTTAGACGTCTCTTTTCTAATGTAAACAAATACCTAGGTAGATACTTTTGTTAAAATTAATTGTTGCCCTCTGTAAAACATGCACTCAAAGTGTAGTATTTTTCACAGTCACTCTTTTTGGTATACATATTAGAACTGAAATATACGACATAGGTCATAATGAATACATATCTCAGAGTACATACACACACTGGTCATCAAGTTAAAGAGGGGCAGTTCTTGAGGAAACCAGTTGAACCATGTGGACAAATAAAACGTCCCCAAATTCACATTTCAATGTGGTTTTAACCCATGAATGCTTTTTAATGAGTTGGAGACCTCTATAGCATTCAGGGGTTACATACACAGTTCAAGTAAACAGGAATTTGGAGAATTTGTATTTATTTAAATGACCCATTTAACTCCGTATCAATGCTGTTTATTTGTTCCCTATGGTACATTTGGTTTGCTCCAGAACTTTACTTTGTAAAGTCCACTGCTGTTATGTCAAGTAAGAAGTACCTCACAATTTCATTTGTAATGTCTTACAAGGTAATGTATAACTATCATTGAACTTTGGTGTTTGATTGTACCTAGAGAAATCAGAAAATTGTAACTGAGCACGTACTAACCACTTAAGGACCAATGACATGCCAGGGACGTCAGACATTTCAGTCCTCTGAGGACCAATAACAGTCCTGGCATGTCATGTCTTAACAATCCCAGCATGCCTCAGGATGTGCTGTGATCATTGCAGTGAGGCTGTACCTGACTGCTCCATGACCAGAGCAATCAGTTCCAGCCATTCCCAGGTGGCTTGGCACATATGATCGCCACTACAGCAAACACGTGCCAGTGAAGCTGCATGACGAAAGCAATGTAAGTTAACGTTGTCTTTGTCACTGTTCTCTTCCTCTGTCCTCCTTCCTGTGATCATGAGGTAGAGAGAAGCAGAGAACAGAGCTCCCTGCTTGTCAAATGGCCAAGGAGGGGACACTTATTTTATGTGGTGGTGCTGGGGGCAGGACTGATGGGTAAAGCAGGTCTGGTTACTTTATGACACACAACAAAAAACACAGAGCACAGACCCTCTAGGAGCAAAACCTGTTTCAACAGTAAGACATTTGTACCCCCAGTTTCTAAGCTTCTCACCAGATTTCAGATGTTTTCAAGCATTTATCTATTGCCACAATATTCACTGCGGAGTCACTGGTTTTCAAACGATTCTTTTTATTTTCAAACATTAAACTATTCAACGCGTTTCATGTTTTACAGAACACTTCGTCAGGGATAACAAGCATAAAATCATTACTCATATAAATACTTTTTTGAAAGAGATCATCCTGTGTGCTACTCAAACCTCGGAGAGATTCCCACTTGGAATTAATACAAAGCCATTACCAATGGAAAAAACATTTTTTTTTTTTTTTTTTTTTTTTTTTTTTTTTTTTTTAATTGTGGACCAATTTATCAGAAAGCCATAAGTGTGAGGGCTGTATTTTTTATTGATGGTGAATTATAGCATGTCAGCTATTTAGTAATGTTCAATATATGTGTTTATAAATTAGTCTGTATAAATAAAATACTTTGGTCTTCTTCTAAATCATTCTGTTACAAAAAAGAGGTGTCAATAAGCCATTAAATAACCTAACAATTCTTGGTAATGCCCTGCCCATCAGCCACACCTCCAGCAACATCACCAAAAAAAGTGTGCCTCTTTGGCCGGTATCTATTTAAATGGTCGTATTTTAAATATCGCAATGCTGCATGCTGACATATCCAAGGCTATAAATGGCAATACCAGCCTCAAGAACTGCATCCAATGCTATAAATGGCACTACCAGCCTCACCTGCAGGTGTCTGCTAGCCACAGGCTTGTGGCAGTTCCTGCTTGGCTGCAGGCTCGCAACGGGGTCTATGCGGACATCTCCAGCGGGGCTTCCAGTGCAGTGAGCCTTCCGCAGCCTTGCCTACCCTTACTTTGAAGCAATTAACCCTTTGAGTGCTAGATGGCTACGGAACGCATTGCAAAGCAATGCATTCTGTACCTCTCTGGCACTCAAAGGGTTAAAATCAGTTCCAGTGAGTCCACTACTTCCCTGTGTGACCAGAACATTGCACCCACCTTTGGGCTACAGAAGACTGCCAAAGATGTACCCTCCAAGGAGCAGGTCTATGTGCAGGGAATCCGGGCTTCTTTTAACAGCGCAATCGACTGTGGGGTTGGTTTGGAAAAAATAAAGTATAATTGAGCATAATAATAAAGTGATTTAGCTTTCCAAAATGTTTTGAAACATGGTTCTCCATAGAGGTATTTACTAATGATAGATGTGTGCCTGCCTCTGCGTGTGTCATTAATTAAAAGTGAAGCTGCTCGATAAAAAATATGTATATTAATCCTTTCGGCACAGAAAGTTATTATCAGGCAGCTTTACTTTTTAATTATTGGCACACACACAGAGGCACACATCTATCATTAGTAAATAACTCTAATGAGAAACACATTACAAAACATTTTGCAAAGCTAAAGCAGTTTATTATTACAGGCAACGGGGTGGACACCGTGCTCGATTATACTTTTTTTTTTTTTTTTTTTTTTTTTTTCAAAACCAACACTGCAGGCGATTACGCTGTTAAAAGAAGCAATGTGAAAATCTTGTGATCTACTAAATACGACTTCAAGCCATGCGCTCTTAAAAATGAGCTATTTTAAAAGCGAACCCTTTGGCCATTTGAAATGTTGGGAGGTATGATAATATGGATTTATCGATGTATTTATTTGCTGATCAAGTCAATGACAATACTGAAATTTAACAGACATCTATTCTTGAACTGTACAGTACTGGCAGGCAGAGGATTAGGTCTTATTGGACTGTTAGTTCATGTGTGCTAGTTAATTAGGTTAAAAAAAAAAATTTTTGTTTTATTTCTCAGATGGGCAGTCTGGCTGCATTTGGGCCATGGGCTGCACGTTGGGCACCCTGGCCTTTACTGAAGTTTAAACATAAACATTAAAGTGTTTGTTATTGCTGGAAAGATGTCATACACTTATAAACACACCACAAAGTCGATCTCCTAAAAGAGGGACATATGGATTTCCTCTGTGTACCGTCCAAGGTGTTAATAATGGGATCGCCTCTGCCCTCCAGCTGGGTAGGACCAATCAGAAGATTTAAAAAGTGGTCTAATGCGGGTGTCTTCAGTTTCTTTTGTCCCACCCAGCTGGCTGGACACGATCTGCATTGCTCCTGAGCACACAGAATTTTTAGGCCACCGTGAGCGCTGCCGCTTATCTCTCTTCCCCCTTACCTTCTCCTCTGTCGCTGTCCTGCTGATGGAGGGAAGGATCCGTGCCGGTTTCTTTACTTGGTCCCAGTTTCTTCATGCCGCACGTGCATCGCGTTCCTATATAGACACATATGATGAGGCACTTCTGGGGAAGAAGCTGACTATAGTGTTCCAGCAAAGAATGCATGTCTTCACTGCACATGCGCAGTAGCGTGCGATTCAGCCAGAATGCCGGGAAGATCCGGTATGACCAAGAAGTCTTCAGTAGTGTACTATTTAAACTGAATCAAGGTAAGTTTTTTTCTCTCTTCTAGCGTTTTTTTTGTCTTGCTCTTGATTTTGTAGAGCAAAAAGCATGTCAACTGCTGCTAAGTCCTCATCCAAAGATAAAAATGTTTCAGACGGCTCTACCAAAGAATGCAAATTTTCTGTTATTGGCGAAAACTTGAAAGCAGCAACTGCCATGGCCTGTGTTTCTAGGGTCATGCGCATATGGCTTACTGAACTTGAAGATAAAATTGAATCGAATGTTTCAAGATCTAAACTACTGAAGGAGGTCTCCATTATTAAAGAAGCAACTAACTACTCATGTGATGCTTCCCTTCACATAATACGTCTTCTGGCTAGATCTTCAGCCCTTTCTATCATCAAGATATAGGAACCAGTCATTTTGTGACAACAGAAGACGGGACTCAGGTTGCCAGGGAGAATACAAAGGAAGAGTCTCCCAGAGACGGGGCTTCAAGAGAGACTACACCAAGAAGCCGCAGTTCAAAATAGAAAGCCAGTGAGTCCTGGCAGACCCCAGTTCTGATACCAGTTGGGGCAGTCTGGGATCGTTCCTCCCAATCTGGAATCCCAGATTCCCAGTCTGGGATCCTTCCTCCCAATCTGGATTTCTGTTTCTATAACGCGATCTCAGGACTCCTGCAGAGCCGCCCCTTGCTCACTGACCGGATTCCCCTGCTCTCGGCTAGAACGCTGACATCAGGGAAAATCCAAAAAGAGGGAACTTTGAAAGCGGATATCTCCCATCTATAAAGGTTTGAGAGATGCCGCTGGTATCGTTGAATTCAGAATTTTAAGGGCTACAACATGGGGGATAGTAATAATGAAGTATTACTATCCCTTTAAAAGCTGATCTAATGAGGGTGTCTTCAGTTTTTTCTTTTGACTAAGCTGTGAAATACTAAAAAATAGTTACTTGTAGGGAGATTATGCCTTGGAGGTACACAGAAGAATAATGAAGTATTACTATCCCTTTAAATCTGATTGGTCCTACCCAGCTGGAGGGTGGAGACTATCCCATTCTTAATGCCTTGGAGGTTCACAGAAGAAAACTAAATATCAGAAAGTAAATGTATTCGTTTTCAGGGATACTTCAGAGGTGTGAAGGAACGTTCACACCTTTTATCCAGTCCCTGTTAAAAATGCACTAATTGTGCACAAATCATCACAGGAAAACCAAACGTATATAAATTGTGTGGGTGTACTAAATGAATTAGAGGGTCCTCTAGTATAAAAAAAAAGCCCTGGTCACTGAGAGGTTGAAAAAAAAAAAACACAATACGAGACAGTTCACTTTTTTTTTTTAATAAGGTATTTAACCTTCTAGCTGCTAGAGACTTCTCCAGTGCACTGCTTAACAATGAGCGTTATATCTAGCTTCCAAGAGGTTAAACCTGAATTTAAGGTCTGTCTAAATTAATCTGGTCATAAAATGGTTGGTGTGATGTTTATATAGGATATCACTTTCTGTGAGTAATTATGATGCATCTTTATCTGACCAAGTCAGAAAACAGAGCTCTGTTACAATTAGACTCCCCAACTACTAAATCAAGAATCTCAAAAACTATTAACCTTTTTTGAAAAAAAAAAAAAAACCCACTGTACAATATAGGTAGTTTAAATAGATTAATGAGACTAAACCCTCTTTATGTACTTTATGTACGTAGCCTTCTTTAATACACGCACTATTAGGGTACTGAAGTGGAGATAAACCATAATTATGCTTCAGAATATGTGATCATTAAACTATACCAGCAATAAAAAGAATGATCAAATAGTTGAAATGCTGCTGTTGCACTTAACATGAACAATGCAAATCGTAGGCGTGCTGTATAAATGATATATGCACTGTGCATCTAAATAGATATATGCATATGACTTTACACTAGCATACTGATAAATAGAAGAGATTGTATTCAAGAAACAGTTTCTTTTTTGTTTGTTTTCTCTTCAGTAACTCTTTTTATTCTGCTGGTATATGAAATTCATTGACTGTTATGCTGGATTATTTTATTATCCCTACATATTAGTGGGTAGCTTTATGGGGAGAACTTTATTCAAAATGTTAACCTCTTATTCATTTTTAAGAAGTGTTTTAAAATGTTTTTTATTTTTCAGGGGCAGTGAGGCTTTATAAGAAGTGTTCATTATAAAGGGAATGTTGTGTCCCTTAAAACATTCTTTATCCTTGTGTTGAAATTAAATATCTTCCCACTTACAGTAGTAGTACTATAATCTAAGCAGACTAAGTGGCTGCTTAGGTCCCCACTTGGAAAGAGGACCTTGCAGCTCTTATACAGTAGGGCTACAGCATGTAAGCAATATTAGATGCCAATGTCTTATTAGAAATACTGGCACAGGCGTAAGGGGGGGCTTAGAGCCTTCTTTGCCTACTTATGTGTCTTCTGAAAATCCTAGAAAAGGGCGTAGTCAACCTTTGGACCTCCTGCTTTTGGAGACTATAATGCCTTTCATTCACAACCAGCCAACGGCTGGTTGGGGATGATTGGTAGTTGTACTTCCCAGCAGCTGAAGGTTTAAAAAAAAAATTGATTACCCTGCCATATAAAATAACTGCATTTAGGATATCATCTAGGAAATCCTGAAACTGATAAGGGCTTATCCTGGCCAACCGTTTTTTTGAGACAGTAGGGGCATACGGTAAAATCTCAGGTATATTACGCACCTGTGTATAATACACAGTTGTACATTATATCCAGATTTTAGGGGAAAACAAGACCACCTATGTATAATACACACTCTTGTTTTCCCTGTCTCTCAAAAAAAAATGTACATTGTCGCACTGCTTCCCTCCCTCCCCGCTTACCCCAGTCCTCCTCTCCCACTCTGTAGTCCAATCTGGCAGCCTGACAGTGTCCCAGCGAGTGGCCTGCTTGCATCTGCTGCCCGCGTTGGTAATGGTAATGTCTTGCTGGCCTCGCTGGTCAATACCATAGATCCTATGCGCATAGCTATGCTCATTGGATCTATGGTATTGCCCTGTGAGGACCTTGCTGTCCTCGCAAGATATTATCATTGGCTTAAAAGAAGAGGTCCTGACAGGGCAATGCTGGAAGCGGGTGACAGATGCAAGCATGCCGCCCACTGGGACCCTGCCGGGCTGCCGGATTGGACTACAGAGGAGGATAGAAGGATCAGGATAAGCAAAAGACTGTGCAAAAGTTTTAGGCAGATATGAAAAAAAATGCTGTAAAGTAAGAGTTCTTTCAAAAATAGACATGTTAATAGTTTATTTTTATCAATTAACAAAATGATAGTGAGTGACCAGAAGAAAAATCTAAATCAAATCAATATTTGATGTGATCACCCTTTCCCTTCAAAACAGCATCAATTCTTATAGGAACACTTGCACACCATTTGTTATGGAGCTCGGCAGGTAGATTGTTCCAAAAATCTTGGATAACTAACTACAGTTCTTCTGTGGATTTAGACAGCCTCAGTTGCTTCTCTCCCTTCATTTCATGTCAGACAGACCCAATAATGTTGAGATAAGGGCTCTGTGGGGCCACACCATCACTTCCAGGACTCCTTGTTCTTCTTTACGCTGAAGATAGTTCTTAATGACTTTGGCTGTAGGTTTGGGATCTTTTTCATGCTGCAGAATAAATTAAGGGCCAAACAAATGCCTCCCTGATGGTATTGCATGATAGATAAGTATCTGCCTGTACTTCTCAGCATTGAGGAGACCATTAATTCTCACGTAATCCCCAACTTCATTTGCATAAATGCAGCCCCAAACTTGCAAGGAACCTTCACCATGCTTCACTGTTGCCTGCAGACATTCATTCTTGTACCGCTTTCCAGCCCTTCTGCTACAGCCAAATATTTCAGATTTTGACTCATCAGTCCAGAGCATCTGCTGCCATTTTTTTGCACCCCAGTTACTGTGTTTTTATGCATAGTTGAGTTGCTTGGCCTTGTTTCCATGCTGAAGGTATGACTTTTGGGCTGCAAGACCACTTCTGACTTCTCCAAACCATAGATGGGTGTACCAGAATCCCACTGTTTTCTACCAATTCAAAGATGATGGCACTGCTGGACATCTTCAGATTGCGAAAGGGAAGTAAGCTTGATGTGTCTTTGATCTGCTTCTCTAAGTTTCCTTGGCCTACCACTACGTCTGTGGTCCTCAACATTGCCTTTTTCTTTGTGCTTCTTCAAAAGAGCTTAAGCAGCACATCTACCTTGAAATTTCTGCCTTGGGGAGACCTTGCTGATTCAGTAAAACTACCTTGTGTCTTGTTGCTATGGTGTATGACTTGACATTAAACGGTCTTCAGCAACTTCAACTTGTTAGCCGAGTCTGGCTGTTCCTCACCTAGTTTTATTCCTCCTACACAGCTGTTTCTGATCATTATCACCTGTTTGGTATAATTGTTTAAAGGGGATCTCTCACCCCTATAAAAGTAGATACAGAATATAGCTATAATGTTGAAAACATTATTTAGTTTTTAAAAAAATATGCAATTTGGGCTAAAACTATTGCTTACAGAGTACCCTGCACCCTACTTCCGCATACACTGGTCTTGATGTTCTGCCTCTCTTCCCTTCCCGCTACCCAGCCTCTTCCTATGACGGACGCTTTCTGTCTGTAAGATGGAGCAATCTCATTGGCTAGATATTGATCTCTGCCAATGAGATCGCTCCAGCTTACAGACAGAAAGCCTCCGTCATCGGAGGAGGCTGGGAGCAGAGGCACTGCGGCAATCTGCGGCAAGACCAGTGTATGCAGAAGTAGGGTGCAAGGCACTCTGTAAGCAACAGTTTTAGCCCAAATAGTGTATTGTTTAAAAAAAATGAATAACGTTTTCAACATTATAGCTATATACTGTATCTAATAAGGCTAACTTTTATAGGGCTGAGAGATCCCCTTTAAAGGGACAGAAATACTTAAGTATTACTAATCCCTATAGCAAAGTACTTCTTAAAAAAACGTATTGCCCCCAGTGTCGTCTTTTAAACCTTTATGGTTTGAGAGATGAACTCTTCTAAAGTTGCCCTCTCCCTTCCCCTTCCCCGTAGTCAGCATTCTAGCTGACTGAAAGGAAGAGAATCGTACGACTTTAAGGTGGCTCTCCAGCACAGCCGGATCGCGTTACTAAAAAAGAAAACTTTCACTGAAATGGTCTTCTACGTGTGTTTGGCTTGCAAGCACACGTAGAAGACCGTTTTAGTGAAAGTTTTTTTTAGTTAACTAGATCGTGGCTCTGCTGCAGAGCCGCCTGATGATCTCTGACCGGATTTCCCTGAGTCAGCTAGCATGCTGACTACGGGGAAGGGGGAGGGAGAGGGCAACTTTAGAAGCGTTCATCTCTCAAACCATAAAGGTTTGAGAGATGACACTGGGGGCAATACATTTTTTTTTTAAGTAGTACTTTGCTATAGGGATTAGTAATACTTAAGTATTACTATCCCTTTAATCATACACCTGACTATATGCCTACAAAATCCTTGACATTGTGCAAGTTTACCTAGAAGAATTGATGCTGCTTTGAAGGCAAAGGCTGGTCACACCAAATATTGATTTGATGTAGATTTTTCTTCTGTTCACTCACTATTGTTTTGTTGATTGATAAAAATAAACTATTACAATGTACATTTTTTAAAGCATTCTTACTTTACAGCATTTTCTGTTACAATATCCTATTGGTATTTTGGCAAAGGCTCATGTTATGGCCAAAACATTGATAGAAAAAAAAAGCACATTTGTCGCTTTGAGAAAGTCTTGTGAGTGCAATTCTTTCTTTGGATTCTCTCTATATCTAATATTATATATTTTATATATATATTTCAATAGACTACTGTATAAAGAGCACCTACCTAGGTAAATAAATCATCAAATTGTGTGACTTAGTCCTAGGGTATAAAATTCTTGCATATAACCACAGTATCTTTTTCATAAGCATATGCCCAGAACTCTCTTTCCAGTATGTGGGTTTTAACACTAAAGTATTGCATCATTATTTTATTGTACACATTTACTGTACTTAATCAATTCCATACTTTTCTAACTATGACGTTTATATTCCAAAATAGGGCCATCAAACTGAAGAAGCCGGCCATGTTCACTCCCATTGTACCTTTAGGATTTATTTTGGCATACCAGTTGGATATGGGCTATGGGACTTTAATCCATAGGATGAGAGGTATTCTTATTTGTGTAATATGGTTGTTTCCTCTGTATTCAACATTATCCTTTCCACTGCAGATCCAGCTGCAGGATTGATTTGTCTGATGACCAGACCACATGAAATCATAAAGATATTCAATGTAAAAGGATCCCCCTCCCACCCCTTCTGGCTGCCTGCCCTTGGAGCTGCATTCCAGTCGTGGGACCAGACAGACACAGTGAAGGACAAACTTCAGTAAGTGAGTGTAAGGAAAACCCTGGCCCCCTTGATGAAGGAGGGCAGTATTTTCCTTTGCTTACTGAAGTTTGTCCCTCGCCTCTCTCCATCCGGACCATACATAGATGAGTGTGACGTGGCCAGAAGGGCCGAGAGGGGGATCTTTTTACATAGAATACCTTTAAAACTACAGTAAGTAAGTAATTATAGCACAAATTGTTATGAGATTTACTTTATTTTGGACATTAGTATTGCTTTAAAGTGGAACTACCACCCGACACAATCTTTAGCTTCATTAAGTCCCTATCTGGCGACTAGCTGCTTAGTAGCGCTAGTCGCCAGAATAATTACCTTATTTAATAGATTTCTGCTCTCTTCCATGGGTGACAGGCAGGACGGAGCGCGGGCACCTTGCCATTGTGACGTCTGCGCGCCTGCTCTGTCAGTCTCAGCTGGGTCTATGAAGCGTTGCCAGGAGCCATTTGGCTCCGGCTGGGACTGACAGCGCAGACGCGTGGACATCACAGTGGCAAGATGTCCGCGCTCCGTCCTGCCTGTCGCCCATGGAAGAGAGCAGAAATCTATTAAATAAGGTAATTATTCTGGATGGGGACTTAGTGAAGCTAAAGATTGTGTGGGGTGGTAGTTCCGCTTTAAGCAACACATTTGAATAGTCTGCAGCAGCATGGACTTGGTGTGTTTACGTAAATCAGTACTTACCCATGTGAATGGCACCAAATCCCAGCTTTGTACCTTTCCGAACTTCTGACAGAACTGTTGGTGCATGAAAAGGGCCTTAGATATATTCCCACCACTTTAATTTTATTTTATTTCAGAGTAATGGAGATGGTGATCTAATGCTACTTTCTAGTAAATGAAAAACTATTTGCCCTAATATTCATGTCTGGGGTTGACCAATTCAAAACTGTCATGTATGATATTATGGTTTTGCCTGTCAGTATACCAATTCTTAATTAAACTGATTGTGTTTCACATACATTGATCCTTCCTGTTTTAATATATAAATAATTTTGCTGAAAATGTATACTGTTTTGTTTAGGGCTTCATTGATGCACTTCAAATAAATATCTCATGTTTTATGTTCCTTTTAGGAGAAGCAGAGAGTATTCTTGAGAAAGAAAGCAATTTACTTGAAATACCACAAGGGGTGCCAACATTTGAAGGCATTGAAAAGGCCAGAAAAGCTCAGAGGAAATTCTTTATAGAAAAGTAGATGTTATCCCAACAACCAAAAAAGGCTGTGTTATCATGTAGCCTGTTTGTTGGTTATCCGTCCTTGTGCACTTACATCAATTAAAGAAAACAAAAACAAAAATGCAGGTATTTATTGAATTCCTTGGATGAACTTTTTTAAAGGAACAGTATTGTCCACTAAACATTTTTTCTTGTTTTGTAGATTAAAAAAATTATGTTGCACAAATCTCATCTCTCAAACCTTTACAGTTTGTGAGATAATCGCATCCAAAGTTTCCCCTCTCCTGATGTTAGCTGTAAAGCTGACAGAAGGAGATCCGTGTCAGCTGACACAAAGAGGCTCTTCAGCAGAGCCGCAATAGAGATGTTGGAAATGAAATACTTCATTGGAACAGTCTACAAAGTGTGCTTGCAAACCAGGTACACTTTGTAGACCATTCCAGTGAAGTAATTATTTTTCAATATCGCCATTTCGGGTCTGCTGCAGAGCCGCCAGGTGGTCCCAAGACCGGGATCTCCTGCCGTCAGCAGAGCGCTGACGTCAGGAAAAGGGGGGAACTTTCACTGCGATTTATCTATCAAACCGTAAACGCTTGAGAGATGGGATATGTGCAACATAATATATTTTTTTCAGCCTGCAAAACAAGAAAAAATGTGTAGTGGACATAGAACATATCATGAAATATTGGCATAAATTAATCATTCATGAAATCTTGTTATAGATTATGTGAAGAACCTTAATCACATCACACATTCTATGCTTCATTTCCACTATAGCCTTATTATTATGTGTTAAATGAACTGTAGATAAATTTATATCGGGGTCATGTAAAACTATACCCTTCTTGTCAAAATGTTAAATGCTAAGCACCCAAATGTTACTTTTCATAATCCAGTTGCATTCGCTGTCTGAAATTGTATTCTATTTGTACTGTCTTTTTTTTTTTTTTTTTTTTTTTTTTTTATCTATGTATATTGGAAATGTTTTTAGAATCTTAAAACAAAATGGCTTGTATAGTTACAAATAATGTGTGATGACCCAAAACTAGGCACAATATTGTAAAATACCTGCATAATAATAATAAAGATTTATATTATAATAGTTATTAATATTTGTGGTGATGTAATATAATTTACTAATTGCATAATTTGTTCATTAAATATATCCTTCAAAGTTCTCCAGGAACAATAAATTGGTTGTAATGAACTAAGTTCTTACTCAGAAATTCATTTTTTTTCATAATTCCTATGTGAAACATAGGAATCGAGGGGTATAGTTCCCCTCCTCCAAAGGGCGCTTCAAAAATAAAGGCAAGACCTTTGAGGCGGAGACTCCCTTCTTTCCCTCCAGCTTTTTACCCCTGCCCCTCAGTTCCAAGTGATCTGTCTCAGGAAAAGTGCAAGCTGGCACTGTTCGCTAAGATTTTAGTATTGTTTTACTTAGATCTAGGGTTGTATAATCCCCCATTAGGCAGGCTCCCATGAATTGGCTTCCCTGGAGTTGGATTGACCAGTTCAAAGGTGTTTTTCTGGACTATTTCCCTGTGGAGGCTGACTTTAATACAAGTCTGTACCTAATTACTGTACTTCTGAGGGTTTTTTATTGCAATAATTGGAGTCCAAAAACTGGTAAGTTAACTCTTTGAGTGCTCTGGTCCTTACTGCTATGTCCTAGGTCTTACATAGAAACATAGAAACATAGAAGATTGACGGCAGAAAAAGACCACCTGGTCCATCTAGTCTGCCCTTTAGTATTCCTTTATTGTTATCTTAGGATAGATACATGTTTATCCCAGGCATGTTTAAACTGTGTTACTGTGGATTTATCAACCACCTCTGCTGGAAGTTTGTTCCAAGTTTCTACTACTCTTTCAGTGAAATAATATTTTCTAATGTTTTTCTTGATTTTTCCTCCAACTAGCCTCAGATTGTGCCCCCTTGTTCTTGTATTCAGATTCTTATTAATCACACTTCCCTCCTGAACCTTGTTCAGTCCTTTAACATATTTAAAGGTTTCAATCATGTCCCCCCTTTCTCTTCTTTCCTCCAGACTATACATATTTAGATCTCTGAGTCGTTCTTGATAAGTTCTATGCTTTAGACCTTCCACCATTTTTGTAGCTCTTCTTTGAACCCGCTCAATTTTAGATATATCCTTTTGCAGATGAGGCCTCCAGAACTGTACACAGTATTCCAGATGTGGTCTCACTAGAGCTCTATACAGAGGGATCACAATCTCCCTCTTCCTGCTTGTTATACCTCTAGCTATGCAGCCAAGCATACGATTTGCTTTCCCCACCGCCTGGTTGCATTGGTTACTCATCTTGAGGCTGTCAGAGATGACCACCCCCAAATCCTTCTCTTCTGAAGTCTTTGCTACCACAGAACTTACTTGGCACCCACTGTCTGAGTGCCTCTCTGGCATTCAATCCTTCATATTTCTCATGCTTTTTCATGTTTTCTGTGCTTGCAAAGTTTGCTACCTTCATTAACCTGTTCTGCAATGTATGATACTTTATCTTTTGTTTATATGTTTTCTCTTCTTTTTTGTTAACCTTATTATGTCTTTTTAGCTTTATTTCTGTTACGTTGAATAAGGAACACAGGTACCATGGGGTTGAGTCCCTCTTTGGAGGGCAGAACACATCTCAAAAAGACAGTCTTGTGGGTGGAGACTCCAAGACACTCCTCCAGCTCAACCCATGCCCGCCCTGCATCTCCACTGATGATGTGTCCTGTGAGGTGAAAACATGGCCAGCGACACTATCCAGGTTTAGGGCCTTTCCTTGTCTTTTCCCTTTTGTGGGCTATCCGTTGGATGCCTCCCACATGTCTCCTGGGGTCATTAGGTTTTTTGTATACCTTTGTAAATTGTCAGTGTTCGGGTGCATGGTCCCTTTAAGAATGGGTTCCCATGCCGCTGCCATCTTTGCTCCATTGACTTATATGGGTGAAATTCATTGGGACATATTTCTGCAACTGTTTGACATACAGAAGTCTCCTCATGTCCTTTCATCCGGTTCACATCCTGAGTGCCTTGGGGGCCTGTGGCGATCTGCGAACAGAGTTGTAGATGTTGCTAGGCAACAGCAACCGAGAAGACACTATCACTGTTTTACTTCTCTCTTGCTTATGCCAAGCAGAGACAGACTCTCCTTGCTCTGCTTCCCCAGATTAACCATTCACCTGCCAGATAAGTGACTTTTCTGGGCTTCCTAGGGTGATTTATTAATCTGGGGGATATCCTTTACTGGTTTTATAGTGGTTTAAGACACTTTTACTGTCAGGATGTCAGATTCTCAGAGTCATGTCTGTAAGTTCAGGACTGAAGAGACATCCCTTACCCTCCCCCCCACCCTCCGTTTACTTTTCCTCATGTCAAGCGGGGCTTCTAGGAGGGTATTCTGGATCACTGTGCCCCATAATACCACCGGGCCTCCAGCACTGACCAACAGCCAGCTTTGGTGAAAAGACTATTTACAGTGGCCCTACTTGGCCCTACTGGTTTACGGCGTCGTTCCATTCAGGATCCCCTCCCGCTTCCTCCCGGACTGCCGCCTCCAGGGCTACCTTTGTGAAGACGATGTGGAAAAGTCTGCTTTGACGACATGGCTGTTGAAGCCCACATTTTGAGGAGAAAGGGAATAATTTCAGGCTCAAAGCCTCTCTCCTCTAATGCCTACCACAGGGTGTGGTCTGTTTTTCATTCCTGGTGTGTGGACAGGTCCATGTCCTCACAGGATTTTGACCCTCCTGTGGTGCACTTTTTTCAGAGATGTATTGCCACTATTCCTCATATCAAGGTGTTTCTTCACAGTGTCGCTTATGCTTTCCCTGCCTTCTAGGCTCCCACTTCTCCGTGGAACCTTTATCTGGTTTTTGGGTGTTTTTGCCGTGGCCTCCCTTTCAGCTCCTTGCTACCTGGCAGTAGTCAGTCTGCAGAGTTACCAAGTTGCAGGCCGCCTTTCCTGGTTTTTCACAAGGCTAAGACAGTGCTTCACACCTCTCAGGAATTTCTTCCTAAGGTTGTCTTTGAGTTCTACATCAATCAGGAGATTGCTGTGCCTTCGTTTTGTCCTGACCCAAAGTCTGACAAGGAGAGTGTTCTCCACTTACTGGATGTGGTCAGGGGCCTTAAGTTTTATGTGCACCGCCCTCTTTTCATATGGGATTTGAACCTGGTGTTAGGTGTTCTCCAAAGGCCTCCTTCTGAGGCTGTTTCTTTGTGTCTCCTGACACTTAAGATGGCCTTCCTTTTGGTTATTGTTTCTGTTCTCAGAAACTACAAACTTTATCTTGTAAACCTCCCTTCCTGCTTTTTCACCAGGAAAAGGCACTTCTTTGTACTCCAATAGGGCTATTTGGTCAAGATCATCTTGAATTTTCACATCAATCAGGATGTTCTTCCTTCTCTTTGCCCTGATCCTTCTACCAAGCAGGAGCAGGCAGGAGCTCCATGTGCTTGAAGTGGTATGTTGTTTTAAGTACTACATCATCTCATTCATCCTTTCGTCAAGTCAGATTCTCTTTTCATCATTCCCAAGGGCCCCAGTGCAGGCCGGGATGCCTCCAAAGTAACCATTGCTTCTTGGATCAAGACCACTATCTGGCAGGCATATGTGCTCAGAAAGAAACCTGTTCCTCTCTGAGTTATGCCACTCTCCACCATATATGTAGGAACCTCCTGGGCCTACAAAAATCCAGCTTCTGCTGAACAGTTGTGTAAGGTGTCAAACACCTTTACTAAACATTACTGTGTCAATGTCCTGGCCACAGCTCAGACCTTCTGGCAGTAGTGCCTGTTTAGAGACTTCTTTACTAGTTTTCCTCTCTTTGCAGAGTTCTGAACACTGTTGGTTTTTGTTCAATTGTTTGGTATGAATGTTTGATGTCCGTTGACACCTTAGGTTTATATGTACCAATTAATCCTGTGGAATACTTTGGTATATCCCTATAGTTCCTGTATTCCAAAATTGCAAATAATAGAAAAGAGGATTTTAGTGACTTTCCATTAAATCCTTTCCTTTTAGTCCATGTGGAACACAGAACAATAATTATCTTTCTGCTACTTTGCTATACATGAAACTGAGGGGAGGGGGCAGGGAGTCTCTGCCTCCTGTGTTCTGCATAGGTTAAGAGAAACAAATTTAACAGTAAGTTCACTGAAATCATCTTTTTCTTCAAGAATAGGCAACTCTGAACCTCAGTTAACACTGGGAGAATTAAGTTAGCTGTGACAGTGGCTTTAAAATATTTTCTCTTACATACAGTATGGAACACAGGAACCATGGGTTGAGCTCCTTTTCAAGGAGGGCAAGGCATATTACAAAAGACAAGGTTTTTGGGGCAAGGACTCCGTCCTCTTCTTTCAACTCAACCCCCATCTACCAACTTCCAGATTGATGTGCTTTGAGAAGTAGAAAGGATTGCAGTGGTCATTTTTCTTTCAGTTTTCTTTCAGATTTTTATTGTTTTATCTTTAGATATTGTGATGGATAATACCCCACTAGGTGGGGTTTCATCATTGGTTTTCCTGAAGTTGGATTGTCCAGTTCACAGGTGCTTTGTGGACCTTATTCCTTGTGGGGGTTGACTTTATGAGAAGTCTGTTCCTCTTAGCTGAGTCTCCTAGAGTTTATGTCCTCCCTGGATGGGACCCTAAAGACAAAAGATTGACTAGTAACCCTTTTGAGTGCTTTGGTCCACTGTATATCCCATGCTGAGTCTTCTCACAGAACCTGTGTGTTCTGTGTTACTAATGTATGGCTCTTGTTCTCTACATTAGTCTGAGCTACAGATGGCTGTAGTAATAAGCTTGTACATTAAACCTTTCTCTGCAATGTATTCTGTAGTTATGTATAAAATTTGGTGTATGGTGCTTTGGGGGCATATTTCCACTCCTCCACCATTTTAATATTCTTTGACAACCCCACCACCACCACCATCACCCCACCACGGTGACTTCATGGGGTTTTGGAATTTTTTACCCTTTTAACTTTTCATCCGATTTTAATGGCATGACTACCATCTTTGCTCCATTGATTTCAATGGTTGTAAATTCTTTGGGACATATCTTTGCAACCATTTAAGCTAGAGCTGTCAGAGATGATCTTTCTTGTCTTCTCATGCACTAGCTCATGAAGCACACTGTGGCCCATGGCTGGTGAGCTGTGCATTGCTAGGCAACCAGCAAGGAAGAAGACTATATGTCCCACAATCTCCCCGTTCCCTGGCTTGCTTCATATTGGCTGGCACCCTTACTAACGGCCAACTTACTTCTCTCTTGCTTATCCTATGCAGAGGCTGACTCTTCTACTCTACTCTCCAGTTTACCACTTTGCATACAAGACATATCTTTGGGACATATCTCTGCAACTGTTTGTCATACAGAGTTGAGGGCATATTCTTCTTGTCTCTTCATGCCCTAGCATCACATCCCCAGTGTCTAAGAAGTCACTAGTTTATCTCCCCTTTTAGGGCAAGTCTAGCTTTGGTCCTGAGCTGAAGCAGATCATCAGTGATGCTACTGGGGGAATAGCACCTTGTTACCTCAGGTTTCCAAATGCCCTAACTTGGAGATGAAACAGCATATTTTTTTCCCCACCAGAGACGCAAAGGGCCAAATCCAAGCATGTCTCTGGCCTTCAACCTGTGCCCCTCTGCCAAGCCCAGGCAGCAATGGCACTCCAAGCACCCCGCTTCCAAACTCAAGTCTGGCAAGCCTACGTCCGCATGACTTTCAGAATCCTGGTCCGCAGTTGCCTGTGGGTGGGCATCTGCTCCATCTTTACAGTGCTTGGGCAGAGTCCAGTGCGGACCAGTGGGTTTTGCAGGTTGTAACAGACCGTAGATCGTTACAGTGGACACTTCTAAGTGCCAGGGAAATTATCCAAAAGACTGGATGGCACGGGTTGAAATCCCAGCTCCTGGTGGCTGGGTAGCAACAGAAATGCAGCCAGGCATGGTAAAGTCCCCGCTGTCCATATTGAAAAGTAGGCGGCATCCTGATCAGCTGCCTACCGTTCTATTTTAAATGTTATGTGAATGTTTTAATGTGTTATCATGGACTGTAATATATGTATCAGATGCTGTACCCCTGTGTTAATTGTTAGCCTACAATCTTACATGGGCCTGCAGGGGTTAAATGGTTGTGTTTGTGCAATGCTATACAAATTGTATCTGTCTCACTGTCAGGTCCAGGTTTTGATTAAGTTTCACTTTCCTAATCCCTTCACCTCCTTTGTGTATACACTATTATCTTCTGTGTGATAGGATTCGTCTGGTGTCATGATTGTCTGTAACACCTGTTTATATTGTACTGTTTTGTTGATTATGTCAATCATACTGCCTGTCACCCCCACCCCCTTCCCCTGAAATGTGTATATAATCCCTGGCCACTTGCAGTAAAGTAGTAGTCACTTTGTACTAGATGTGCTTCCTGTTTTATTCCTGGATGATCTAAAGGGACCCCTTTAACCCCCATTCAGGATCCTGCTTTCCAGTCTTCCATGCAGCAATCTGAGATCACTGGCCTGGCTACCCTCTTGTAGCCACCTTCTGGAAGAAGAAAACCAGAACGACAGTCCAAGACAACTCGGCATATTGGTCTCCCGTTACACAGGTGGTTTCGGGAGGGTACAGAATAGGGTTCAAGTCCCTTCCTGCCTTCAGGTTCTTCCAGTTCAAAGTTCCCCTGAGTCAGGAAAAGTTGCGACTTTTCAACAAAGCAGTTGTCTCTTCTGGACATGGGAGTTCTTGTTCCAGTTCCACCCCAGGAGAGAGGTTTCTATTCAAACCTGTTTGTGGTGTCCAAGAGGGATGGAGGCAGCCTCCTTATTCTGGATTTTAAGGATCTTGGTTCTTTTGTGGAAAGTGCTCACTTCACGATGGAGTCCTTTGCACTCTGTCATCGCAGCTATGTGCCCAGGAGAATTCCTAGTGTCGCTGGACTTGCAGGATGCTTACTTACACAACCCTATTCACCTGGACAGTTAGAAGTACCTCCTTTTTGCTTGCAGATAGGAGCACTACCAGTTCACCGCTCTGTCCTTTGAGCTTACCTCCGCTCCTTGGATGTTTGCCAGTGTTCTGGGGCCCTGATTGCCTTCATTCACACCCAAGGGATTCTGGTGACAATTTACATGGACGACCTTCTGTTGAAGGCTCCATCAAGGGAAATCCTGGACAGGCTGTGCTCAGATTCTGCTCCACCATGAGCGGATTCTCAGCATGTCAAAGTCTTCTCCTGTTCCCTCTCAGGACTTGGTCTTCCTTAGGCTCAGGTTCAACACCTGTCTGGGGAAGATTTTTCTGATGAAGGACTCCATTCAGCAAATCATGCATCTGGTGTCCCAAGCTTTGGAGGGTCCCTCGGATCTGGTCAGGAAGTTCATGACACTTAAGGGCTGCATGGTGTCTACAGTAAAATTTGCAGTAAAATTTGGGCTTCCTCAAACTTCCCAATATAGGAGGCTTGTAGCAAATTCCCATTAACATATTTTATTAAGTGTGCCCCAAAGTGTATTACAACCCAAAGGGGCCTCTACATATTCACTGAACCCTTCATTTATATCTTCCCTTATACTAGGTTTTAAGGCATGTTTTATATATAGACATACCCCCTCCCCTTTTATTAACCTTATCCCAACTAAAAAGCGAATAACCCTCTGGATTGACTGCCAAGTCATATGTATCATCTAACCAGAATATAGTGGTTTCACAAACTGTGTCCAAGTTTACTATTTCTTCCTGGATCAAGGTGACCATCCATCAGGCTTATCTCCTCAGGAAGAAACGTGTTCCATTTCGAGTCATGGTGCACTCAATCAGATCTGTGGGTGTCTCTTGGGCCTCCAAGAATCAGGCCACTGCTGAGCAGCTGTGTAAGGTAGCAACATTGGCATCTCTTACAAAACTTACAGTGCTGGTGGTAGCCTCAGAGGCTTCCAAAGAGTGATTTACTGTCCCAAAAAAGGAAACACCCAAATCAGAATCAGGCAGGCAGGGCTTAGTCACTGCATGGACAAGAGAGACACAAGGGTTTAAGTCAAAAGCGGCTTTCTTCTAGTCTTAATGGATGACCTTTCATTCTTAGCTGAGCTCTTTGCATAGATAATTCATTGGATAGTTCTTTTGTATTGACTTGAATATATTTTTAAATGGTAATCATATCAGCCCTTAGACATCTATTCTCTAATGAAAACAAACCCAGTTTGGCAAATCTCTCCTTATAACTCAGATCCACCAATCCCTTTATCTGTTTTGTTGTACATCTCTGCACTTTTTCCAGTTCAATAATGTATTTTTTAAGAACTGGTCCCCAAAACTGTACTCCATATTATAGATGAGACCTAACCAAGGATTTATATAGAGGTAGAATTATATTAGCATCCCATGCATCTACACCTCTTTTTATGCCAGATAGTACCCTATTTATTCTTTATTTATGAGTGACTGTACACTGCTGTGAAATCTATCGTCTATCAGTACTCCTAAATCTTTCTCCAATGAGGATTCTCTAATGAGGATTCCCATTTAGTGTAAATGTAGCATGTTTGTTTCTACAACCCAAATGCATAACCTTACATTTATCTACATTAAATGTCATCTAATACTTTTCTGCCCATTCATTCAGTTTATCTAAATCCTTCTGCAGAGAAAAAACATCCAGCTTTGTACGTATTTCCTTGCACAGCTTAGTGTCATCAGTAAAGACTGAGATGCTACTTTCAATTTCCACTTTTAGATCATTAATAAATGAAAAAGCATTGGGCCCAGGACTGAACCCTGTGGCACCCCACTTATAACTTTAGACCAACTTGAAAAGTTTCTATTTACAACAACTCTCTGCTATCTATCATTTAACCAGTTCTCAGTCTATGTACAGATACCTCCCAAACCGAAGCCTTTTAATTTATTCAGTAACCTGTTGTGAGGTACTGTATCAAAGGCTTTTGTAAAATCCAAGTTTACTACATTGTAAAATGTAAGTAAATTAATCAGACATGATGTATTCTTCATAAAACCATGCAGACTCCTACTAATAATATTGTTTGTCTTCACATAGTTCTGAATAGTCAGTTAGTAACCCTTCTAACATTTTAACCCACTATGTAAGTCAAGCTCACAGGTCTATAATTTCCTGATTTGCATCTTTTTCCCCTTTTGAACAATAGAACTAATAAACTTCCCTCCAATCACAATGCACTATGCCTGATGAAAGTGAATCAATAAATACTAACTATAAAGGTCTTGCTATTACTGAACTAAGTTCCTTAAGTACCCTTGGATGTATACCATCAAGTCCAGGTGCTTTATTCACCATAATATTCTCCAGTCTCTTTTGGACTTTGTCTTCAGTAAACCATGTACATAATGGAGGAAATGATGTGGTTGTATGTATTTGCCTGTAGCCTGTCATTGTTGCTTCGTTTGTATATACTGAAACAAACAATGTATTTAGAGTGTCATCCATAGCCTTTTCCTCACTATTTAGTTCACGTGTATCATTCTTAAGAGGACCAATATCAACCTTACCTTTTTGTTATTAATATACTTGTAGAATTGTTTAGGATTTTTCTTGCTCTTATTTGCAATAATTCTCTCATTTACAATTTTAGCTAGTCTAATTGCTTGTTTGCAGATTTTAATACATTCTTTATATTTTTTAAATTATGCATCTGACCTTCCTGACTTAAACACTTTAAAAGCCTGCTTCTTATTTCTCTTTTTCCTGCAAACATCATTATTAAGCCACATTTGTTTCAGTTTACGCCTCTTGTGTTTCATTCCACAGTGGTATAAATTGATGCATATATTTGTCTAAGAGCATTTTAATGTACTTCTATTATTTTTGTACATTTTTATCTGTGAATATGACATCCCACTGAATATCCTATAATACTGCTTTTGGCTTTGTAAAATTATCCTTTTTTAAAATTTTATGTTTTTGTTTAAGCCTTTTATTGGGTTTCTCATAACAAATTTTCAATGGTTGCCATATTGTGGTCATTACTGCCTAAATATTCCTTTACTGGTATACTGTTTATCATGTCAGAATTGTTTGAGAGCACTAGGTCAAGCAAGGCCTCTTTTCTAGTTGGCTGCTCTATTAGTTGAAACATAAATGTGTCATTAATCATACTTAAAAAATTATTTCCCTTTGTTGTGCTGAAAGTGATATGGATCAGTTCAATTTAAGGATAGCTGAAAACTCCCATTATCATTATATTTCCTGACCTAGAATCTTTTTCAATTTGCAGTAAAATGTGGGCTTCCTTAAACTCCCCAATATTAGGTGGCTTGTTTCAAATTCCCATTAACATCTTTTATTAAGTGTGCCCCCAGTGTGTATTTCAACTCAAATGGGCCTCTACATTTTCACTGGACCATTCATTTATATCTTAAGTTATACTAGGTTTTAAGGCATGTTTTACATATAGGCATACCCCCTCCCCTTTTATTAACCCTATCCCTCCTACAAAGTGAATAACCCTCTAATTGACAGCCAAGTCACATGTATCATCTAACCAGGTTTCAGATACACCAGTTAGATTGTACTGTTCATACATTGCAATCATTTCTAGCTCCCTCATCTTACCAGCTAGACTATAGCGTTTATATGCATGGATTTTATCTTTTTGCCATTCTGAAAGATTTCATTCTTTGTAAAATGTATTTGTCTTTTATCAGGCTGTAACAATGGCACCCCCCGTAATAGATGAACTAGCACATCCCCCTCCACCCCCATGACCATTCTCTAATCCCATTTCCTCAAATATACTGCCTTTCCCATCTTGTGTTGCATCACCCTCCCCGCTTTTCTAGTTTAAAGCCTCCTCCCACCCTCTAACCATCCTAACTCCTAGCACTGTGGCCCCCCTTCCACTAAGGTGCAATCCATCTTGACTATAAAGATTTCTCCCAAGGGAAAAGATTGCGCAGTGCTCTCCTGCTTACACCAAGTCTTTAGCCATGCATTTATCTCCCTAATCTCCCATTGCCTTTCTGATGTAGAACGTGGCACAGGTAGTATCTCAGAAAATACTACCTTAGAGGTCCTCTGCTTAAGCTTATATCCTAAATCCCTGAAATCCTTCTTAACAGACCTCCATTTTCCACTGACTTTGTCATTGGTACTAACATGTACCATGACAGCCGGATCATGCCCAGCCCCTGTAAACAACCCAATCTGCCAAACCCGAGCACACAGGAGACAGCAAACTGTTCTATTGTAGCAATCCTGGTGACAGATTGCCCTGTCTGTCTTCCTTATAATAGAATTCCCTACCACCACCCTCTGTCTAGGTCTGTCTGAGTCCCGGATCTCATCAGTGCTAGAGAGGCTATTCTCCTGGATGTTAGAGAGAACAGTCCTCCCCAGCAAAAGCATTCCTGTGCCAACATCTCCAACATCATCACTCAATGTAGCAAATCTGTTAGGGTTAGTAAATACAGGAGTGTCCTCCCTATTCCTCTGCCCCCCTTGCTATGTCTAATTGTAACCCATCTATCTGCCTGCTCTTTATTTGTACAGTCTCCACCCCCCTTCCTTCTGCTCAGTCAGCAGATCTCTCTCAAGATTGGCTGCCTCTCTAGAGCCCTAATTTAAGCTTCCAGAGAGGCTACTTGCTCACATCTGTCACAGAGGTATGCACCCTGAAATGGTTGTTCTAGGTGTACAAACATGTATCAGCTTGTACACTGAGTTAAATAGACAGTCATGCTACCACTCATATTATGTCAGTTACTACAAGATAAAAGACAGGGAGAAAAAAATCTGCACAATAAGGTTAATAAATAGGTGTTCCCCTGTGTAATCCCCTGTATTTGACTGCCCCTATTATTTAAATTCCCAGCACTTACCACATTTCATCACTTACACACTGATGCAATATTCATACATTCAAGTATTCGCTATCCTTCTTTTTATAGCAGAAAGCCACCAATTACAACCCAGCAAATACCACAAACCCTCCCACCACATACAGACTGCAATCAATTACTTATACAACTGCAACGGGAGGGAAAAAGGCTTTTTTTTTTTTTACCCTCTCCCTTAACACACTTCACAACACAAAAATACACTTATTTTACAGAATTCCTGAGATGTTTGGACAGAGAATTGTCACTGCAAACACAGACCTCCAACAATTCACAGTCAGTACAGGAAGACCATATGTAGAACAAGAGGAAGCCCAACTCGCAGCCCCCCCCAAAAAAACTAGCTGCTAGATGTCTCCCCAGTCATTTGGACAGCACTGCCTACTGTTTCCTACCTCATGACAAAAAAAGGCTTAAGCAGCTCTTACTTCAATCTCCCGACATTGTGACTCACATATTAAAAAAAAAAATTCAGTTCATACGTCCTTAGTGACCTATTGTATATGTATAACCTCTTCTGGAACAATGGTGTAATTCATCCGGATAGTGTGTGGACCCGGTGTGCTAATTCTAAGGATCTCTCTTCCAATCCATAGAAATACATAATATGCCACAAGAGTGAATCAGCACCACCGAGGTTAATCACCACATAATTCCAGTCATTTAATGTAAAAACAGCAATCAACTTTATTGTCGAAAATCTCAATAAAAAAATATACATAGTACCTTTACATCGTTGCAACCCTTGTTCAAGACTAGAATAGACTATATCACAGCTACCAGTCTGGTGTGTTGAACCTTTCCATCTGATCAACGTGTTTCACGCATCTAGCTCTTACTCATGATCAAAGACGCCGATAGCTTGTAACAATTGCCTTTTTGAATTTTGTTCACCCAATCCGATTCTCAATCAAAAGGGAGTCAATTACTGATAGTATCATCACATCCGGTTTCCTATGAAGAAAGTTAACAACAAAAAATAAACAAATATTAAGTGAATAGAAAAGGTAATAAATTAAAAAATAATGTTACGTATATAATGATTCATTATACTCCGAATAGGAGAATCTATGTCCAAGGTATGACTATATGTTAATGGACAATATTCTAAAAAGATCTCCAGTGCATAAGGCTACCAGTCAGAACAAACATTTCAAGCCATTGCTAATACCCATATGGTTATCAAAAGGTACACTTCATCTATATAAGAAAATTAAAAATTACATTTTTTCTAGTGAAAGATGTCATAATGGTCACTGTATAAAAAATAAATAAATTAATATAAATATAGATATAACCCATTTAAAGGAAAACTTCACCAGTATGTGTTAGAGTCATAAAGGGAGTGCTCTGTATGCAAAGTGCAAACACCACAAATACTATAATAATAATTTTAAACAAAATAATAAAGCCAGTGTCATTTAATCTAAATTATAATAACTTCCCACTTTGTAAAAATCCATGTATATACCAGTAAGTCAAAACTGGACAGTTATATTTCACATTTATAAATGATAACTATAAAAGGTGAATAAGATAAAGTGAAAATAGTTCCACCTACCATCATTTAATCAACACCTTGTTAATGAGGGGTCAACTTCAACTAGAACCGTGTCTAAATATATATTAATGCAGAAAGGCATCTGTAAGCAGAGGGCAACACTATATCCAACGAATTCACATGTATATGCAAGACAACAAAAAGAAAACAGCACAACCCTCTAAGTGCAATAGGTATGTATGATCTCCCACGGAGATCAGGGGTGAAGGGGTTTGAAGGTATATCCAGAGGACCAGAGACAAGCAGGAGAACAGAGGATTGAGTGGTGTATACCGAGACTGGGGGTATTAACCCAGACAATGTGAACAAACTCAGAGGCGAGTCGGCCTCTGTTATATGTGAGTACCCTGAGAGGAATTGGATTTTATGTTATGATACTACATTGTACATACTTGTCACGGGCACCCAGGAAAGCTCAGAACTCAGTACGGTAATGTAATGCAAAATATTTATTAGAACAAATACAGCAATAAATATGTAGTACAACAAGCAAAGGGTTACTAGCTGGCGACACTACTACCAGAAATAGTAGGCCTCACACTAGACCACAATGCTGGAGACTGGGCCGAAGCCCCTGTGAGTCTCAGCAGGAAACAGAAACGCTAGCTCTTGATCCGTCGACTGGAACACAGGAACCGTAATCTTGATCCGAAGAACAGGAACACAATGACTGCTGGACTGGAGAACTGACCACACCTGAAATCACTTCTAAGAGACCCTGTGACTCATGCCTGCAGTCACTATATCGAGACCCTGTGACTCACGCCTGCAGTCACTATATCGAGACCCTGTGACTCACGCCTGCAGTCACTATAACGAGACCCTGTGACTCACGCCTGCAGTCACCAATCAGATTCTCTGTCCACAATAGTGGTCTGTCTTAGGCCAATAGTACAAATTGATCACCGTAAGTGGTACTCTTGATCACTGGGTCATACACAGAGAGGGTTCTCGTACTTAGCTGGGTCATACACACAGAGAGAGGGTTCTCATACGTATCTGGGTCATACACAGAGAGGGTTCTCTTACTTAGCCAGGTCATACACAGTGCGGGTTCTCCTAAATAGCCAGGTCATACACAGAGTGGGTTTTTGTAGATAGCCAGGTCATACACAGAGCCCAAGTACTTCACCTAAGAACAACAACGCAAGGGCATCTGAGTCAGGCCTCAGTCTGCCTTATAAACCCCTCCACAGGAAGTAGGAGGAGCAGCTCAGAGGGAGGAAGTAGGTAGGAGGAGACTACAGTAAACAAACAGATAAAACAGAGGCCTGCAGCCTGCTAGAAGCCTCACGTCTGTAATCATGCTGGAGTCAAGGTAAGCTGTGACAATACTGCACTTGGAGGGTTGCGCTGTTTTCTTTTTGTTGTCTTGCATGTATATTTGAAGAACCTGTCCGGTGTCTTTGCAAAATCAGCTGCATACCCGAAATGGACTTTCCTAAAAAGAATCCCCACGGAGGGCTTGCCTACTTTCTCTTTATCCCTAAGTATTTTTGTATATTTATTGTTGATGACAGGTTTTCTGTCGCTATTTGTGTACACCACCCCATATATGGTAGATATGAGCGCAGAGTTTTTGTGTTTTGAATTCACATTCAGAATACCTCCCTTCTGCTCAACTTCGAGTCCAAACTGCCTCATCTTATCCCTAATCTAACCTGTTCTATACGTTGCACCTGAAAATGGGTGACATTATATTCACCGGTCTTGAAATGTGAAGAGACACTGGAACGAAACTCCATATTACGAATGTTGCTAAGGTGTTCATTCATTCGCTCCCTGATTGATCGTGTAGTCTTGCCTACGTATTGTTTTTGGCAATGTTGGCATGTAATTATATATACTACACCTCTAGTGCCACAGTTGAAATAACTCAACAATTTATATTTCTTCCCTGTGACAGTAGAGGTGAATGCTTTAGACACATTTCTAATTTTACATCAGCCACGAGTGTCCATGCATTTGAAAGATCCCCTGGTGGAAAGCCAAAGTCCTAGAATTCGCCTCACACCCTAGGGTAAACAAACTTGGGGACAGATGTGTGGCAATAGTCAGTGCCCGTCTGGGAAGGAACTTGAACCCCTGTGCAACAATGTTTTCTAATGTCTCATCCGCCTTTAAGACTGGTAAATGTTTCTTTAACACACGAACAATGGAATGAAATTCCACACTGTAAGGTGTAGAGAGAGTCACCCTATCCCTGGTTTTCGCTACCCCACTGCCAAAGTTATTATTGTCTATAACAGGACTATACTTCAAGAGATCCACTCTACTCCTTTGTTGCGCTTTAATCACGGCACTGTCTAACGTCCATGAAGGGTAACCACATGCACAAAACCTGGAATAGAGTGCTCTAGCCTGTATCTGATAGAGGGTATCTGTGGAGCAGTTCCGCTTCAACCGTAGGAACTGCCTCACAGGTATCCCCATTATCGTATGTCTAGGATGACAACTCTTTGCATAGAGTAAACTATAGCCTGCAGTAGGCTTGCGAAAGACATCTGTAATTATTGCCCCTGACTGGATCTCCAGTAATCCTCAAGTCCAAAAAGGATATTGTGTCTGGAGATGTTTTAAATGTGAAGGATAAACTGAGATCATTAGCATTAAAATATGATATGAGAGAATTCACATCTGCCCTGGTGCCACTCCAGATGATAAGGAGATAATTTCCCATACCAAATGATATGATCTCTGTAGGGGTTCATATCTCCGAAGATGCGGGACTCCTCCCACCAGCCCATAAAAAGCAAGGCATATGAGGGGGCAAATTTGGCCTCTATTGAAGTCCCGCGTCTCTGGAGATAAAAACCCCCATTAAACAGAAAATAATTCGATAGATCTCAATATAAAATCCTTCACATTGTCGGAGTAGTTACTATAGCATATTAGATGATAGCTAACAGCCTTCAGTCCCAAATGGTGTGGAATACAGGAACAGAGTGATTTAACATCACAACTAATCCAAGTGTAATGGGTGCACCAGTTGATACAGTCCAGCTGTTGAATGACAGTGGTAGTGTCCTTCAAATAACTGAACAATCTCAGAACTAAAAGCTGTAGCATATGATCAATTCATTCGCCCAAGATCTCGTTTAGGGACCGTATACCAGAGACTATAGGTCTCCCTTCTGGACTCTCCAGTGATTTGTGGATATTCAGCAGCTGATAGAAAATTGGAATTACAGGATTCCTAACAAGAATAAGATCTGCCTCTTTTTGCGTCAAAACCCCTGACTGAAGACCCACATCCACCAAAGAGCCCAGGAGGAGAGAACAGTCCCTGGCTGGGCTAGTGGGCAATTATATATATGCCTCACCATCCCCCAACTGTCTCAGGGCTTTGTTGTGGTAATCAGTGGCATTCATCACTACCACAGCTCCACCTTTATCTGCATTTTTTTATGACCACCTCATTAAGCTCAGAAAGATGTTTTAATGCAATTTTTCTGAATGACTTAAATTCAATGGTACTCGACTCTTATCTCTATCCAGTGTGGCCAGATCTTTTTCTACAAGTTCCTGGAATATATCCAAAACCCTGCCTCTGGCGCCCACTGGGTAGAAATCTGACTTGGAAGGAAGTAGGACGGGTTTACAAGTCAACAGCGCCGAGGAAACAGGATGTGATGATACTATCAGTAATTGACTCCCTTTTGATTGAGAATCGGATTGGGTGAACAAAATTCAAAAAAGGCAACTGTTGCAAGCTTTTGGCTCCTTTGATCATGAGTAAACGCTAGATGCTTTAAACGTGTTGATCAGATGGAAAGGTTCAACATACCAGACAGGTAGCCGTCATAAAGTCTCTCCTAGTCTCTCCTAGTATCCTACCTCTGTATAAATCCTTGGTTAGGCCTCATCTAGAATATGGAGTACAATTTTGGACACCTGTTCTAAAAAAGACATTACTGAACTGGAAAAGGTGCAGAGACATGCAACAAAACTGATAAAGGGATTGGAGGATCTGAGTTACAAAGAGAGACTAGTCAAGCTGGGTTTGTTTACATTAGAGAAGAGACGTCTAAGGGGTGATATGATTACCATTTACAAATACATTCAAGGTCAATACAAAGAACTATCAAATTAATTATTTATGCAAAGAGCTGAGCTAAGAACAAGAGGTCATCCATTAAGACTTGAGGAAAGGCGCTTTTGACTAAAACATAGGCAGGGATTCTTTACAGTAAGGGCGGTAAGGCTATGGAATTCTTTGCCTCGGGATGTTGTGCTTGCAGATAATGCAACTGCATTCAAAAAAGCAATGGATGCCTATCTAGCACAGAACAATACTGACAATTATGACAGATGGCTTCAAAGCATCTAGGATATTGATCCGGGGAACTATTTGACTACCAATTGGAGTCAGGAAGGAATAATTCCCCCCCCCCCCAACACACACACTTGGGACTACATTGGAAATTGCTCCAGAGGGCTTTTTTTTGCCTTCCTCTGGATAAACAGGGGTGTTATTGGCATGGGCTGGACTTGATGGATGCATGTCTTTTTTCAGCCTTATCTACTATGTTACTATGATACTAACATACATAGCCATCTACATTCTGCTCTTTTAAAAAAGTACCCAGGTCCTTTTTAAAAGCATCTAATGTATTCGATAGCACCACCTCCTCAGGCAGTGATTTCCATACCTTTGTTGTCCTTACTCTAAAGAAACCCTTCCGCTGTTGTAGACGAAATCTCCTTTCCTCAGGTCTAAGTGGGTGACCCCTTGTCCTTTGTTCTTTTTATGTTAATGAACAGGTCTTTGAAGAGCCCTTTGTATGGGCCCTGAACATATTTATATAATGTCATCATATCCCCTCTAAGACGCCATTTCTCTAGCACGTACACACTAACTTTTAAAAAAGCATGTTAAAAGAAATGTAAATAATACTCTGAGTTAAACTTTAATTGAGGTATTACTATCCCTTTTATATGCCAGTTTCTGTTCAAAATGATTGGCAGCCTCCAATTTGCATAAGTACACATTCCAGCCAATCAGATTCCAGCAGTTGGATGACGAAACTGACTAGAAGCTGACTAGATGGGATGTGCGCAATCATTTTGATCAGAGATTGGCATATAAAAGCCAGTCTGTATTCAAAATTCTTTCAGTGGGACTCGGGCAATGGCCCAGTCGGTAGGCAAGGGGTATCTGTGTCCATCTGAATACCTGCCGCCGCCAGCGGATATTTGGCAGCAATTTGGATCCTTTTTTGGAACTTTAAACAATAAGAATGACTTATTGTTTGTAAAAAGGATGACAACCTATTATTTTTAAGAGAAATGCCACACTTCTTTTAACCCTTTGAGAACCCGATTGGTAACCCTCCAGCACTCAGAAGGTTAACAGTGGCATCTCTTGGGGGCATTCTTTTATTTCACAAAGAACCTCAATGGTGTGTTTTTTAGAACACATTTTAATGAAGACAGAAGAAAAGAAGAAGGGAAGAGAGAAGATTAAAGAAGATCGCCAGTAGCTGCCCAAGGTGCTGAGGACCCCGCTGGATATCAGGATTACAGGTAATTGCTTATTTTTCAGGACATGCGTTAACTGTAGTGTGATTAACCCTATGAGCGCCGGTGGGGTATGCAACGCTGTGCAATGTGTTACGTACCCCACTGGCACTCATAGGGTTAATTTTCTATTGTTTTTTTAGCACCAGGGTGTATTGGAAACCACTTTTCTAACAGACATCGGTGGTTTTCACAGCACATTAGGGACTCTACATCTCCTTTTTATGGCACAGGTTTTCACTATAAAAAGTGTAGTCCTTAACATGCTGCGAAGCCACCAAATAGAATTCAAAAGTCTACTTGTTTTACATATTTTGCACCCATTGGACATTTGTGCACAGTGGTGGTTGTTGACAGAGAGGTTAATAGAATAGCATACTGTGCTGTCAAAACCACCAACTCCAGTTTAAAAAAAAAAAAAAAAATGGGAATAGAATCTAGCCCCTAGCATACAGCTCCTGAGAATATCCATATTTATAGGGGAATTTGTATTAGTAGCTTCCTCTGACAAGTCAAAATCTTAGTGAGGTTTCCAACTAAATCCAATAGCTAAAGATCTACAAACTCCCTTTAAAAGTTACGCTATAGAGAATCAATCCAGGGCATTTCAGAAACTACTTGAAATATATGTCCCTGTACTTTCCATTCATAACTTATTTCTGGCCTTTTTATGGCCTTCTAACTAAAAATTCTAATTATCTTGAAACATAATCAGTTAGGATCTATTCAGGGGAGTGTAGATATTATATACAATTAGGATCAAACAGGGAATTTCCCTGTTCATCCAAGTTGGTTTTAATATTAATATGCTTATTGTGGAGCTTACTATCTCTTATTTTCCATCCTTCCTACGACTGAATTCTAAATCATTAATGAGGTCCACTGATCATGCCATATTTGCTGTAGCAATCTGAATTGGCTTATACAATTTTTGATAATTATACCTTGGCTACATGTCGTCCCAAAGAGAGTGTCTGATATATGGGTTACAACCACAGTATTCACCATTGCTTTTAATTTGGTATTTTGAGTGTGGAGCATGCACTGTCTTTTATCATAAGACTGTTTTGACTACTCCTTTGTTTTCTATGTTTCCCCTTTTGGAGACTCACACAATCAGGATTCTCCAATTAAGATACAAAAATGTATCTGACTAAATAATGGTTTGTAACCTATTACTTCCCACAGGTGATGTAATAGGTTCAGGCATAGCTTGAGTCAAAGTCGTAGAAATTGATTGAATTAATGATTGCAACCTTTGGTCCAGTGCCAAGGAAACTGCCTCTGATATACTTGTTAACTAAAGGATGAATAATGCCTTCACTTGTTCTTGGTCTGGAGTGGTAAACCACCTAAACACCTCTCCTTGTTGGTTGTTTAAAGTGATAGCCAACCTCCTTTTTGACTTTACATACTCTATAAGTGCATGATATCTAAAGCTGAATTGACTATATTATTATTTTTGTGTAATCACCTATATTTGTACATGTTTCTATTCATAACAGTAAACTTCCACAATGTCTGTATTCCAAAGCTCTCTCTGTCAGGGGCTGTAAAGGCAGGGATATAGAGATCCATGTATACTGTATTCAATAGACTGGAGACAAGCTATTCTGCTGCAGGCATATGTTTGAATTATATCAGTATTCCTGCATTCCCTGACAGAAAGTTCTATGGAAACAGAAATTCAAGGACAAAAAAGTATAAACAAATAAATAGGTGAAGATGGGGAAAAAATTAAAAGAATAAGCATCTGACTTTACATCTTATGCACCAGTAGGTTGGCTCATTTGAGTATGTAATCAATGAGAGCAAGCCATGTGGGGTGGGATTTTCAGTTATAGTCCTCCTCTCTGAACGTTAACCATAATTTCTAAAACTTCTTATGGAATGAGTGATAACTTTTTGGTTTCAACGTTTTTGTCCTATTAATTTCAATTCTATTTAAGTATTTTTGTAGTTTGTTTTGTTCAAATGAACATGCTTTGAGCTTATCATGTACTTTTTTAGTTATCTGAATATTTTGGTTGATCAAGTGAGTTTCGTGCACACAACCTTTTCTTTTCATGTTTTGTTAGAACAAGCGAACATCTCTCACACGATCAACCTTTTTCTTATCCTATATTATAATTCGCTAAGGATGTTTTTCAGAAGCTGCCATGCGCAGTAGAGACGGCTGGTGAGTCCTCTCTGAGCACCAAGTGCGCAGATAGGATTCCGGTCTGAATTCAGAGCACCCCACTGTACTGCGCATGACTGCAGCACCGCCAGTGGTGGCCTGTGTACACAGGCTTTAAAACTAGTCTTGAAATATTTTGTTTGACTGAGCACACTATGTACATATATTTTTATAACATATTTCTTTTAATCAAGAGAAGTTTGCATGTGTGATCAAGATATTCAATTAGAAAAAAAATTGTTCAGTTAAAAGCAGTTCACATGTGCAGTCAACTTTTTTGTCATATTGTCTTCATGTGCATGATTGACCTTTTCTGTCATATAATATTTTGTTATATCAAGAGCAGTGTACTGCACTGGCATGGAGAAGCAGGTTGCCTGAGTAGATTGTCATACTGTAGTATGTGCACTTATGATTCTAAAACCATAAGATTTTAACTTTAGTAGATATTACACAGCACTGCATACATGACCATACAGAAAAAAATGCTTTGTCTTTACAAAATATGGAATTATATTATTGTATATAGAGGAAAATGGGTAGCTGTGTTTGAATTAATGATTATTCACCCGGTGCTATTTTTTAGCCAGGAGGTCATCGCTCCCACCTGTTTTCTTTCTGTCTGAAGTGCATAATGCTGTCTATATTTTTTCTGCTTTCTGAAATGAATGGGTCTGGTGAATGTCTGGTTTGTTAAAATATTCTCTAATTGTTTAACAAATGTGGAACTCAATTTCTTTTCTGACTTGTGGTTACGCAGATACTGGAATAAAGGATTCCATGAGTCTAGCAATGTACCATGAGTGAAGATAAGAAGGAAATTAGAATTGAGAGTAACAAAGGTAACACATTTGATGGACAGATGGTACTTGTTACATTTAAGGGGTCTGAGTAACTAGTGTCTTGTAATATGTTGTTGATTACATATGCTTATAAATCAGGCTTTCTATTTATACATGAAAATTCCCAAGACTGATGGGAGATTATTTCCAGCACTTTAAGATTAACTTGTGTGGTTTTGTTTACAGTAGTTAATAGTGTATGAAGACAATTTAATCTAACGTAATGCATCTAATAGAAGTCTAAATCAGATGCATTGTTATTTATCACACAAAGGATGAAACTCAAATGCTTTGTGTTGAAGACCACTGTAACATCCATGTGGAAAATATGAAATAGAGAACTCTGAGTGATATCAAGTGACAATAACAAGATAATAGGTAATATAGTAAAATAATTATCACCTGATTTTATCACTTAATAACTGCTTACCATTTATTATTATAAACTAATAAAACAATCCTGGTAGTTTTCTGTGGTATACCATTGAGTAAGAATAACTAACAAACTATCTTTCTCCAGCTTCAAGTGATGAATGCAGGGACTAGTATCACTACTTCCCCCAGCAGGCAGGGCACTCAATAATGAAACTCCTGCCACATTGTGCACTATATAGCCCTCCCTACAGCCTTCTTCTTTAATTTTTTGAGGGTTCTTAGGAGTATCAGGTCATTTTGTTTCCTGAAAGAAAATCATTTATTTTTTTATTTTTGCCTTGAAACTGGATTCTACATGGTAATCCCTGTTTTAGAGGATTTCTTTATTGACCTGTTCTATTTCGCACTGTCAGTTACTTTGGGGACTGAGAGGCAGAGAAAATTATTGATTACAAGGAAGTCCCCAGCTTAACTGGAAGGTTTCCCAGGGCAAGATATGGCCGGTCCTTCTGGTCACCCAGCCCCTTCTAGCTAGCAATACAGTATTTCTTTGGATCTAGTTAAAGCGGAACTATCATCTGAATTAAATCGCCGTGCAATACTTATGCAGGTGGCGACTAGTTTAATAATCCTTATTTTACCTGTTAGAAGTGCCCAGGAGTAAAGTTATAGCTGATCTTCCAAGAATGACGGCCAGGTTAGTGCAACCTGCGCGCCTGTGCAGTCAGTCTCTTCCGGGGCCGTTCAGGCCAGTGCAAGGCTTGTGAAGGATGCCTGGCTTCCGGTCACAGAAGATCAGAGATAACTGTACTCCTGGGCACTTTTACAGGTAAAATAAGGATTATTAAGCTAGTTGCTACCTGCCTAAGTATGGCAGGGCGACTTTAGTTCAGGTGGTAGTTCTGCTTTAAGACACTATCAGTTGCACTGAATTGGGCATCTTGGAGTATGCAGTTTACCATTTCAGGTAACTGAGTACAATAATTGACTCTTATGCAATGTTCACACTTGAATTTCTTCATATGTATTTGTTTGGGTCCCTTTTTTGTATTAAGTAACTTTCTTAGAAGCACTGTGTATGTTTTCAGAATATCTTGAATGGTTTGTGTTATTCACATTAATTACGCTTATTTCTTATATTACATGCACTTGTATTAGGCCTTCAGATCACAGTGGCCGCAACCCATCTCAGGTATTTTCAGCAATATACTTGTTTCCATGGGAAGACAAAGGACAGCCTGCAATATTGGATCATTCATTTTGCGACTATAATTTCATCTTGCAACAACTTGCATGTCTTGTAAGATGACAATTTCTCTAAGGTGTCTGGTCTTTTAGAATCTCTCTTCTGCAGGACCATGTAGTCTCGTGATATACAATGGGACATGAAGAAATGCTTTGTCGTGCTTTCCCTTTTTTTTTTTTAGTCTCTAGCATTTGGTGAGAGATTTTGTTTCTGTTTCTCTCTTCTTTCTATTATGTCTCCAAGGAGAGGGATAAAAACAGTGAAGCTTACTTTACTACCTCTACATGTACTTCTGTGGGATTAAACATTTTGTGGGGCCCAATCTGATTCTTGTACTATGTGTGCCACAGCACCTGCTACTGCTTCAGCATTCTACTCTGGGCATATTATTTCTCCTGTGCAAGAATCAGAGTGGGCCATAGTGCTTCCAAATTCTATTACCAATTACATGGATAAAGTGCTGAGTAAGTGGCATGCTGAACCTCTTCAGGCTTCCAGAAAAGGAAGGGCTATGACACCCTTGAGGATGTAGGACCCTGTTCACTCTGACCTGGAGCATTCTGAGGATGAAGAGAACTCTCATAGCAATACCAATAATCCCTCTTTGTTTATGTCTGACTTGTCTTCCAGAACTGAAGATGAAGCAACTACAGAACCCATGATTTCAGCCATTTTAGCCATTTTAGTGGTATTACAGGTATCTGATTCCAGTCCACAGATTGATCCCTCTAAGAACCTTTGTCCTTTTTTGCCTATGAACAACTGGGCTACATTATTCGCAATGAATGGCAATTGCCTGATTGGGCGTTATCCATTCTAGGAAGGTTGCTCTTCACTACCCTTTCCCCCAAGAACAGGTTGTCTTGTGGTCAGTTTCCCTTGTGGCGGATCAATCAGTATCCTGTTTATCTAAACACACTACTATTCCAGTGCAAAATGCAGCAGCCTTTAAATGCTATGAAGATTAACTGGATTCAGTCATGAAACATTTATTTTCTGGGGTAGGATCCATTATCCGTTAGGCATTTGACTCGACACAGGCTTGCTGAGCTATGAAGACATGGTAGGACAAGTTCTTCAGAAGAAGATGAGACTGAAGAAGATATAAGCTCCGTATTATTCCATTTATAGGCTGCCACAGCCTGTAATGGGGAAGTGGCTCTGAAAATTGCTCGAATTGCAGCAAAGTGTTAAGATGCAATTGGCACATAAATAAGTCTTCTACCAAGTCAGGGGCATCTAAGCCCCTTCTGCCTGAAGATGGGCACATGAATCTTCCCTTTAAGACTCCATTATTTCCTGCCACAGTGGAGAAATCCCATCTTGGATGAATGGGTACTACAAGTGATTGCTCAAGTTTTTAATATGTTTAAAATGTTTTTCATCAGATTGCCCTCTCTTGTCTTTTTCCCTGTCTGAGATTCCAAAAGATCCTTCAATTGCAACAATCTCCAGGAGTTCTAGCTCTGGTTTTTGAGGAACACTGATTCAAATGCTTCTATTCAAAACCAAAAGAGATGGGAGAATTTAGACCAGTCTTGGACCTAAAGGACCTAAAGTCATGGTTCCATCATCTTCAGGCCATGTCCACAGAAGACCATTAGCATCTGCCCCTACTTCCAGCATCTGCTCACTCAAGTTCCTATTCAATGGTTTCAGAAAACCGGTTATCCATGATTTTGAAAACCTGCATACCTGGGTCTAAAAAATTGTAACACAGAATCTGGATAATCTATGTTTCCTTCTATAATCAACATAGGATTGATCCACTACATTTTAATATTCCCTATATTCTGGATGTTTTGCAAACTGGTCTTGATAAGGCCTTGAAAACAAGCTCTCTCAAAGTGCACATTTCTGCTTTATCAACTTAGTTTCAGAAAAAAGATTGCTTTGATTCCTGAAAGTTCAGAAATTTCTTCAGGGTTTCATTCACATTGCATATCATCAAAAAGCTTCTACTCTTTCATGGAATTTGAATCTGGTATTGGAAGTTGAAAGTTCTTCAGTCAGCATCCTTCAAACCTCTATCTTCAATCTCTTTAAACATTTCAAGGTGATTTTTTGGTGAGGCAAGTTTCAGAACTTGGAGCTTTCTCCATACACCTTCTTCCAATAAGACTCTTTTTAGTGAAAGCCTTGAATTTCCCAACTTTTGTTTGTTTGAATGAGAACTTTAAAATTGACTTCAATAAATGATTTTTTGCCTTTTGACATATTTTTCTTAAATAGTTGCACAGATACCTTAAATGTCACTTGCATTACTCTTCCCATTTTAATGTGCGTACTTAGGAACTTTACAAGACCAGACACCAGATGGACATACTTTTAACAAGATCTTTAAAAATGTGCTATTTAAAATAATATTTTGAGAGGAAAAGCTGATTTACACTCACTTTGCACACATATATATGGCAATTTGTACATCAGATTGGCAGGTTTGCCACCTCTGGAATGGATCCAGGTAAGAACAATATATTTAGGATGAGGAATTTTTAACATGTGGTTTATTAGCAGTTGTGGTCCAGTAGAGCATGAAGTCATGAAGCAGAGGCCAATTTGTTGTGTACGTAGACAACATTTGTCAGTAAGCTCATGCAGACATCACATGTGGCTTTTACCATGGCTACAGTAAAGCTGTGTTCATACTTTTACCCTGGAGAGACACAAGCAAGACGACAGCAATTAGATGTGGCTTCAGTGATCCATACTGTAAAGCTACTTCTTATCCTATGGACTATAACTGTCTACCTGGAATACAGAGCATAACTGTAACTGTCTAATAACATCACCTCAGGGCAGGCATCAAAACAAAGGAAAGGGGAGCCAGCATCCATCAAAAGCAGGCAACTTTCATAGATAAGGGACATATGGGGGGAGGGTAGGAAAACAAAGGTCATTTTTCAACTTGTACCATTGGACGCCAGAGAGGCAAGCAATGCATTCACATACCCAATTAATATGAAAATACAAAGTGATGTGTATATTCAATCCAGTAAAAAGGTAACAAAAAACCTTGCACTGTTCAAATAAAGATGTCTAAAACCCCTAAACAAATATAAAGCAAAAGAAAACAAAAACTAAATGAAACACACATGAAAACCACCAGAGCAATAAAAGTGCATAATATCATGTAATATCTCCTCATTATATTATGTAATTGAAATTCTTAGACGCAATGCATCAAACAAATAACTACAGCCTACATACCATTAGCAATAAAGTTGTAAATGGATATTAACAAACATCCAGGACATAACAGGGTTATTTAACAATGAAGTTAATGTCGCATATGATGGTTAAAGATCAAAACACTTTATCATAGTACAAATGTTAGGACTGGAAAGGAGACATACACAAACACATGCACATTCAATTGTATACTTATCATGAGTTTAGATACTGTCTCTCATTTTACTTAGGATAGTCCACACATTTTTGATGGTGTTATTTGTCTATCCATCTTGCATCACTAACCTTGTTGACCCTTCACTACAGCTAAATACCGCTAACAAGTTCACATCAACCCCTTTATTTAATTTATTGGTGGCTCTCTTGGAATAGTTGTTACAAACTTTGCCACTATATCAAAGCCTCTGCACATGTTTAACACCTATATCTCAATAGGCTTCCTCTGTAGTTCAAAATTGTAACTACTTACTTTTTAATATTGCCTAAAGCAAACAATGAAATGGATTTCCTTACTCCATATTCCTTAAAGGGGATATCACTCTCTACATAAAATCTAAAGCATAATATAATTACCAAAACATATATATATAAAACAAGGATGACATTTGCATATAACAGATCAAAAAAGTTATAAAACTGCATTACCCCAAATTTAAAAACCTCTTATCCAAAAATGCCTTAAAGGGATAGTAATGTTTCATAATAAAAGCAGCTCTAATTAATCATCATAGTATTTGGACTTTGGAGAGTGTAATTTCAATTCTGTCAGAGTTATAGTTCAAGAGTAATTCAATGACAAAGCATCCCCCTCCTGACACTTTTACTGATGTAACACTGCTCAGCCAGATCAGAAGGGGGTGTCCAGGTAGATTGCAGAGAGGGACAATCTTCAATTAAGATAAAGGAAAAAGCTGAAAAACTTGTCAAGGGGGGCAGGGCTTTCATTGTTCTCATAAGAAGAAGATTGTCCCCTGCTGTTATCTGTCTGGTCTATGGACTGCATTCCACATCTGAGAAGATATTGCTTACACTAGGTAAAAGGGGCAGGAGGGGAAACTTTGCTTGTGAATATCTCTCAAACCATAAAGGTTTGAGAGATAAGACATATCGTTCTTCATGTTTTTTTAATGCCTACAAAATAAAATAAAGATAAAATGAAGTATTACTATCCCTTTAAACCTTAAATCCTCATTAATCCCTAAAGGTGCCCTACTCTTCAAAGTAAATATTTACCAAGCTTCTTTTTGTAAAATAATAATTTGTATCACCACCACTCATATCCACATTAACTCTTGGTATTTCAAATGCTACAAAACTCCTTGAGATAACCATTATAGACTTCATTACAATTATATGATGCAGAACTTTATTTTTTCTTCTCAATATCATTATTATGCTTCCAAATTCTGTTTACCAATGTTCTTTATTTTAACTTTTATATATAAACAAGTGCAAAGCGCCTGTGTGACATAAATAGATAATCAACTAGAGAAAAAAAACTCCAAATAATCTACAAATTTAATTTTATTAATTTAAAAAACACATGAATGAAAATTAATTTTGGACATTATTTGGAGTTTTTTTTTCTCCAGCTGATTTTTCATTTATGTCACATAGGCACTTTGAACTAGTTTATATATACAGTCTTATCTTTTCATGTTCTGTAGTGGGAATATAGTTCATTACAGAAGCCTTTTTTCAGATAGGGCACAGATTGAAGGGATATTTGTATTTCTTATATTTTCGCATCTACCTACAAACAGCTAATTACGTGCATCACCCTTACACTGTTGCATGTAATAAAGTTCCTAATCTAAAATTCCTTTTATATTCTTGAATCAAAAATGATTTTTGTTTTCAAAAATGTGAACAAATATCACAGTTACCATACAGAAGGCATCCCATAATTTTCGGGTTACATCTTAGCCATGAACTGTCTTTTATATGTTTTTAAAAAAACTTGAAACCACCTGATATTAAATATTCTTAGTGCTCCGTTCTGTTAAACTTGGTGAGGGGCCCCTCTATTTTATTTTATTAGTTGATTTTTTGTAGTTATAATGTTCTAAATTGCATTGTTAATTGTTTTGAAATGATGACCTTTGTTATTTCAGATGAAGATTGGGACTCAGATTGCAGAGCAATGCATTATGTACCTCTCTGGGACTCAAAGGGCTAAGCTAAGAAGGGGAGCCAGCGCAGAAGCCACATTAGGGACATACTCAGGTTATTGTGGTGTCTTCTGATGAGGAACTGGACTCAGAAGATGGGGAGGATATGGACTCTTCTTTCTCCTTTGGGGACTCCTATGAGACTGACCCTGTCCCTGCTCTTGAGGGTCTCATCAGAGCCACTGTTGGGGGGTTTACTTCTCTGGATATTTTCCAGAGGTACAAAAAAGACTCCCATGTATTTCCTTCCATTAACACCCTTGATCAAATTCTCCTGAAAAAAAATAGAAAACTCCAAATAAGAGACTTCTCCTCAGTAAACATGTATCTATGGTATATCCTTTCACAACTGAGAAGTTAGTGCAGTTGGCTTCTACCCCAGAGGTTGACCCCCCCATTTTTGCCTCTGCATGGGTCAACAGGGACATAGCCTGTCTGTGGAGAGCAACTTTCTGACTCACTGCTTTCTGAGGCTCCTAGAGAGGGTCATCTGATTATGGTTAATTAACATTATGGAAGCCTATATCACTATGTGGCTAGGTTCTCAGGCAAATCCTCAGCCTTCTTTGTAGCTGAGTGCTGCACCCTCTGCTCAGATTTGGTCCACTGTGAGCCTTGGAGTGGCTCTTGGAAACAATATGGAACTAAACTGTAAGTCACAGGTTGTATGGTGCGTGCCTTGGAAGCAGTCCCTTATACTCAGTGTCACACAAGGAAACTTATACCGAACATACACAGGATGTGTTCTTAACAGTGGGCCCATCTCTCTCATCTCCTGACCCCCTCTCCTCAGGTGAGGGAGGACCTACGTTGGTGGGTTCATTGTCCCCATCTCACTCAGGGGCACCCCTTTGTTATACCAGAGTGGAACCTAGTTATGAGAGATGCCAGCTTGAGGGGCTTGGATGTGACCCTGGCCCCCCTGGCAGCTCAATCTCTTGTCCTTTAACATTCTGGAGATCCACATCATCCATCTGGAACCCCTGCACAGGTATCTCAGCAATAGATATTATGGCCTCATGCAGGAACAGGAAAGATAGCCTGTTCTGAGCTAGGACATTGCGTCCCCTGGCTTTTGAGACAGATGCAATATCTATCCCATGGAACTTCTGTTCTATTTGATTCCTTTGATTCTTCTCATTCCCAGGGTAATCCAGAAGATCAAGGTGGAGAAGGCTCTAGTCAAGCTGATTGCTCCATTCTGGGTCCAGCGGGCCTGGTTTGTGGACCTTCTCAACATGTCCATTCAGGAGCCGTTCCATCTTCCACCAAGACTGGATCTCCTTCCTCAAGGTTCCATCTAGTAAGAGGATGTGGATAGGCTTGCTTTGATGGCATTCTAAGAAGAAAGGAGTTCTCAGATGAGGTCATCTCTACTATGGTCCAAGCCAGGAAACCTGTCTCCTCTAAGGCATATCATCAATTCTTCTACTAGTGGTGTGCTGACCTAGAACTTCTCTCTCCCAACGGTCTTGGCCTGCCTTCAAGGTGATGCGAACAAAGGCTTTAGTCTGAGTTCTATTAAGGTACAGATCTCAGCTCTTTCTGTCCTTTTTCAGAGATGTATTGCCATTCTTCCGGACATCAAGACCTTTATTCAAGGGGTGACTCATGCCTTCCATTCATTTCGGGATCCCACACCTCAGTGGAACCTCAACATGGTCTTAAGAATCCTCCAGAGATTTCCATTTAAACCTGTTGCCTCAATCTCATTACGTCTCCTGACTCTCAAAACGGCATTTCTTTTGACCATTGTCTCTGTTCAGAGGTTCGCCGAGTTGCAGGCTCTGGCTTGCAAACCTCCTTTCCTGTTTTTTTTTCACCAGGAAAAGGTGGTACTTCATACCTCCCAGTAGTTTTTACCCAAGGTTGTTACAGATTTTCACATCAAGAGATCATTTTGCCTTCCTTTTGTCCTGATGCCTCATCTAAACAGGAGAAAGTTCTCCATTACTGTGTTTTAATGCTATGAGCTTCATTCCTTTTTTCTACAAAATGTTCTTTCCTTCTCATTCTAGCTGCTTTTGCACCATATTTTAGTGAAGTTCATTGGTAAAATTATAATGATGGTATATAATAAACTGTACTCAAAAATGTTTAAATATTCACAATAGCTTAGTATTTCAACTAGCTTGCCTAGCTTATGTTTGCCTGTGATCACTCCAAGTCATTTGAGTAAACGAAAGTGGAAAAACTTGATGCATAATGGAAAGTTGTAATATGCAGAGAAGGCAGTTTATAGTAATCGATGGGATAGACTTCTATATAAATGGACTGGTAAAAATGATTCAGTTCTTGAGGTCCCCACTCACTTACTGCAAGTGATCCTTGTTTGAAAGCAGGTCAGTTCCGCCATGAGGTCATTAGATAGATGTAACTTTTGAACAAAGCATTTTCGCAAGCATTAATGATGTATTAAATTTGCATTTCATCCTCTATACCTCTTTTATGCAGGATAGTACCCTATTTGCTCTTGCAACAGCTGAGTGACTGCACACGGCTGTGAAGTCTATCATCTATCAATACACCTAAATCTTTCTCTAATGAGGATTCCACAAGTTGTTTCCCATTTAGTGTATTTGTAACATGTTTGTTTTTACAGCTACAAATGCATAAACTTACATTTATGTACATTAAATGTCATCTGCCCCTTTTCTGCCCATTCGCTTAATTTATATAAATCCTTCTGTAGAGAAAACAACATCCTGCTGTGGATGTATTTCTTTGCACAGTTTAGTGTAATCAGCAAAGATTGAGACATTACTTTAAATTCCACTTCTAGATCATTAATAAATTAAAAAGCATTGGGCCCAAGACAAAACCCTGTGGCACCCCACTAACAACTTTAGATGTACTTGAAATGGTTCCATTTACCACAACTCTCTGCCATCTAACATTTAAAGGGGAACTATCACCCCAAATAAAGTCCACCCCCCAAATTAGGCATTTAGAGATAAGCTTACCAATGAAACTGCTATGCAGAATAAAGACTGCTTTAGTCAAAAATCCTACCTCAGCTGACAGTGATGGCCACGCAACAGAGCTTTAGAGGCATCTGCACGCCTGCAATACCAGTCCCTTCTGGTACCTAAAGGTACCATGCAATGCTTCCTAGATGAGACCAGGACTGACAGCGCAGGCACACAGACGTCTGTAAGCAAAGATGTCTGCGCTGTTGCCTGGCTGTCAGTGTCGGTTGAGGTAGGATTTTTGACTAACGTGGTCTTTATTCTGCAGTTTAATTGGTAAGCTTTTCGCTAGATGCCTAATTGGGGGGGTGGAATTTATTTGGGATGATAATTCCGCTTTAACCAGTTCTTTATCCATTCACAGATGTCACCTCCCAAACCCACGCCTTTTAATTTACACAGAAACCCGTATAATATATGCTGTACACAGGGTTCACATTTAATTAATTTGTTTTTAATCCTGGAGATGTGGAGGGTTCCTCCATTCCTTTCTGTGCTTCATATTGCACAGACTTGTGTTCTTTCTGTATATATGTATGTATAATATGGTGTTTTAGCACTGGGAGTTCCTTTATTTTTGTAAACAATATTATCTCCTCATTCAATCTGCTTTTTCACCATATTGTGGTGAATTTCACTGGTATAAATGACAGTGATGGTATATAATACATTGCACTCAAAAATGTTTAAATATGCATAGTTGCTTACTATTGCAGTATATATTTTAAAGGCATAGTGCATGGCATTGTTTTAACTAGCTTGCCTAGCTTATGTTTGCCTGTTATCACTCCAAGTCATTCTGAGTAAATGAAGATGGAAAACTCAGTACATAATGGAAAGGTGCAGTATACAGGCATCATAAAGTCTATGGTAGTGGGAAAATGTTCCCGTTCTTGAGGCCTCTCTCGCTCACTGCAAGTGATCCCTGTTTGAAAGCAAGTCAGTTCAGGCATGACAGCATTAGATAGATGTCATTTTTAGGCCATAATGATGACAATATGTATTAGATAGGATTCACTTAAAATGAGATACCTTGGAAACATATGCATACTTAAACATGTTTTGTCCAAACTATGCAATAAAACCATCATTTTTGTGGAAAGAAGTGAATTAATACATTGGTAAAATATATTCTCTTCAAAGGGTTTACATTTAAGTAATTTGTATGAAGTGGAGCAGAATTGTCTTCTGTCTTTGACCTTTAGCTAAAGGCTCTCTTAGGGGAGACTCTTTGCTCTTAGATTCAGATTTTCTTGTCAGTTCTGGAACAGCATATTTGGGTTTCTCAATTTCAGAAAATGTCTCTGGTTTCATTCCAAATACTTCTGTTTCGTGGTACGAGATCCGACTCTTTGGTAGGGTATTCTGGCCATCTTAGCTTTGAGGCATTGGTCTCAGTATCTCCAGGGATCCCCTGTGCAGATGCAGCCCGATAATGTAATAGCTGTGGAGTACATCAGTTACCATGGAGGGACCTGAAGAGAGGCCACATGGTCCGCTGCTTGACTGGTGAGCAGAGGCTCACATAACAGTTCTCTTAGATTTTATATAGATCAAGATATCCCTTTTAAAGGGATAGTAATGCTTCATTTTTATTATCCCCTCTCTTGTAGCCCTTAAAAATCGGAATTAAATGAGACCAGCAGCAACTCTCAAGGTTTGAGAGATATCCGCATTCAAAGTTCCCTCTCCTTCTCTTTCCCCTGACGTCAGCATAGCTGACAGCAGGGGAATCCGGTCCGTGAGCAAGCAGCAGCTCTGCAGCAGTGCTGAGATCGCATTATAGAAACAGAAATCCTTCACTGAAATGGTCTTCTACGTGTGCTTGGTTTGCAGTCACACATAGAAGACCATGTTAGTGAAGGATTTATTTTTCTATAACTCAATCTCGCCACTGCTGCAGAGCTGCCGCCAGTTCCGGGACCGGATTCCCCTGCTGTCAGCTATAACGCTGACGTCAGAGGGGGGAGAGAAGGAGAGGCAACTTTGAATGCAGAAATCTCTCAAACCATAAAGGTTTGTGAGATGCCGCTGGTCTATTTTAATTCTGATTTTTAAGGGCTACAACATGGGGGTTAGTAAAAATGAAGTTTTACTATCTACTAACATGTTAATTCACTGTTTGCTTCAGAATGTATGAAATGAGAGTAAGAAGTAATTACAAACTCCGAAAGGAGCCCTGTTGATTATAGAAATAAAACATATGTAGAGGCTTTGAATGGAGTCATGCAAAGTTTGTAGCAACCAGTTTAATTGATTCACTCTGATATTGGAAGCCACTAATAAAGAAAATAGCGGAAGTGATGTGAACTTGTTGTTGGCAGTGAAGAGGCTGTGTATTTGGCTGTAGTGAACTATCAATGAGGTTATTAATGCGAGATGGAAGTACTAAAAAAAGCAACAGCAGAGATGGGTGGACTTTCGTAAGGATGATGAGACTGTATGTCTCCTTTCCAGCCCTAATGTGTCTGCTGTGATAGTGTTTTGATTTTTAACCCTCTGAATGCCAGAAGCAATGCGTTGCGTACCCCCCTGGCACTCAAAGGATTAACCATCATATGTGACATTAACAGGCTTAATTTCATTAATAAAATGGATGTTGTCAGCCATTAAAGGGACAGCACTGTCCCATAAAAATATTTTTTTTGTTTTGTAGATTAAAGAAAAATAAGTTATGTGCAGCAAATCCTATCTCTCAAACCTTTACAGTTTGAGAGATATTAGCCGCTAAAGTTCTCTCTCTCCTGATGTCAGCTGTAAAGCTGACAGCAGGAGATCCGTGTCGGCCAACATGAGAAGGCTCTTCAGCAGAGCAGCAATAGATTTAAAAAGAAATACTTCTTTGGAACAGTCTAAAAAGTGTTCTTGCAAACCAAGCACACTTTGTAGACCGTTCCAATGAAGTATCTCTTTTAAAATCGTGCTATTGCTGCTCTGCTGAAGAGCCACCTGTCGGTTCCCAGGCCGGGAAATCCTGCTGTCAGATTACAGCTGACGTCAAGAAAAGGGGAGGGAGGAGGGAACTTTAGGACTGAGTATCTCACATATAGCACAGAATTTCTCTTTTTTTAATCTACAAAACAAAAAAACATTTTTATGGGACATTAGTGTCCCTTTAAGTCTGCGTGCTACATACCAACATTGAGGTTAGTGGATCTTCATCACTAATTAACAGTTTGGTAAACAGGATTTTTCTTAACATATTAATCCATAAGATATATTTAAAGCGGAACTACCAACTCTTAAACAATTTTTTACTTCAATAACAGCTTAGCAGCACTAGTCGCCAGAATTATTACCTTATTCAAAAGAAATATGCATTCTTACCGGGCTGACAGCAGCATGGAGTGCGGACATCTTGCCATAGTGACGTCTGCGCTCCTGCGCTGTCAGTCCCTTTTGGAGCCGGACGGCTCCTAGCAACGCCTCCTAGGCCCGGCTGGGACTGACAGCGCAGGCGCGCAGACATCACTATGGCAAGATGTCTGCTCCCTGTGCTGCTGTCCGCCCGGTAAGATTGCATATTTCTTTTGAATAAGGTAATAATTCTGGTGATTAGTGCTACTAAGCTACTAGTTGCCAAATGGGGAGTTATTGAAGTTAAATTGTTTAAAAGGTGGTAGTTCCGCTTTAAGGAGATCTCAGTGATGGAAAATGGGTTGTGACTTATGCCTCCTCAATAACAACATGGGATAGATATGTGAACTATGAGTTGCTTCATTTAAAACTATGGAACCAGGGGCATCTGAGTTTTTTTTTAATTGTGGACCACATGATCAGAAAGCCATAAGTGTGAGGGCTGTATTTTTATTGATAACGATGCTATATTATAGCATTCAGCTATTCAATAATATGGATTTATTTATTGATGAAGTCAGTCAATACTGATAACGAACAGACATCTATTCTTGAACTGTACAGTACTGGCAAGTAGGGGATTAGGTCTTACTGGCCTACCCTGGATGTCCAACATGAGGCCAGTAGGCTAAGTATGACCCATCTGAGCTCCACGTACGGTCACCTGAGTTTTTACCTAATTAATTGCACAAATGAACTAATCGTCCAGTAGGTCCCAATTACCTGCTCATCACCAGCACCACCATTGTGTATAGTAACTGACACACAATGATTCTTGATTAGTTCAGTACCAGTAGTTTACTTCCTAGTATAGAGCTATTCATACACTGTGTGTGTGTCCTTGTCATAATGTGCACTCACTTATAGCTCTTTTTCTCTTCAATGGGTGTGAGAGTACAGATGGCTGCAGTACTTGTCAGTAATTTGACTCTGCTGTTCTGCACTGTAGGTTTCTGTATTGGTGTAATACTGGGTTAGGGTCCTTGGGGGCTTCTTTCTGCTCCCCCACTATTGTAGCATGTTTTTTTCTCTCCCCCGGGTATCCCTGGGGGGTTGGGGACTTTTCCCTTAAGTTTTAATTTGAATCCAATTTTAATGCAATGCCTGCTTTAAGATCCAGAGTCCACTGTCCACCATCTTTGCTCTAGTGACTTCTATGGGAGAAATTGCTTTGAGACATATGTCTTCAACCATTTGGGCTTCAATGGTCAGAGAGGGCTCTTTCCTCCTGTCTCTGCATGCTTTATGAGTGTCCAAAGTGCACTCTGAGTACTATTACTGGAGAGCCATGCATTGCTAGGCAACATGCAAAGGAGAAGACTACAGTTTCCATAATGCCCAATTTCTGGGGCTTTATTCCAATTGGCTGGTGCACTTACTGCTGGCCATCTATTACTTGCTTATCCTACGCAGTTTAACCCTTACCAAATAAGTAGCTTGATGGGTGCACCTCACATTTGTATGTACACCAGATAAGTACTTTTTTTTTAAATTTCTTTCTGGGGGCTTGGCTTTAAACTGGGGATATTTTAAACTAGTTCAGCTAGTTTTTAGATACTTTCTCCTGGACATGTCTGACTGCACTCAGCTCTTCCACTAGTCTGACTTTCTTTTAGTCATCCCTGAGGGCCTTAGGGCAGTCTGGCTGCATCCAAGGCTACCATCACCTCTTGGATCAAGCTACTATACGCCAGGGATATGTGTACAAGGCTGCAACCTGGTTCCTCTTGCATACATTCACCAAACGCTACTGTGTCAATATCTTGGCCTTGGCAGAGGCCAGTTTTGGCCCAGAAGGACCTTCAGACAGTTTTGCCTGTTTGAGGACCACACTTTTTCTTTTCTCTACTGCCAGTTTGTTGTTCAGTAGTTTTAGCCCCTTTGGCTCGTTTGGTTTGCTGTTCAAGTTCTGCGTCTGTTGACACCTACAGTTATAGAGATCTAGTTTGGTACTAGAGAACACTGGTATCTTGGGGGAAGTACAAGTCATTTTCTCCTTTCCCTTGCCAGAATCATTGGGATGCTTTGGTATATACCCATGTGTTCCATATTGGACAAAAGAGAAAACAGGATTTTAGTTTTCTTTCTTTTCTCTTCTCTTTAGTCCATATGGAACACACAACTCCCACCAGGAGAAAAAGCATATTTATGTTCCTTCCTCTGGCAGAGAAGTCCTCTTAGGGTCTTAGTCTTTGGAGCTTTCCTTTTCATCTTGCTCAATTTTACTGTGGCTTTTGTCAAATGAATTCTGGAAGTAGGCAGCGGATTAAGCTGAAGGAACAGGAGGTAACCTGGATAAGAGACTCATCCTCATGGTTCCTGTGTTCTCCATGATTCCTGTGTTCCATATGGACTAAAGAGAAAATGATTTAACAATTAAGAGCACTAAAATCATATTTTAAGTAGCTAATAGGCTATAATTCCTCAAAAATCTAAGTGGTTTCTAGTTTGCTTTCTACCCCTTCCTGAGGTAGGAGGGAATGGAAATTGGCTGCACATAGCAAATCAGGTGAGGTGATTTTCACCCCTGGGGTGGGCAGGGATGGGCCAGAGGGTCCCTGACATGCACAGTGAGCCCAATCAAATGGCCAATGCCTTGCACCGTTCGTGATAAAACCTTTAACGCAGCTATCAGACATGAGTTGCTGATCATGTAGCCCATGTCTATAAAAACATACATGCCTCTGGTCCAAACCATAAATGTTTAAAACTGTAAATATAATTACTAGGAATTGACATATTTATGTGTCATATAAAAATTATGTGACTTAATAATAGTTGAAAGTGTTTATTCTAACAAAAACCAAATATAATAAATTAAAAAAATAAGCAAGTGAGGCCTGAATCTTTGTAGAATTTACTTGGAGTTTCCAGGTTATAAAAAAAAGAGCTTCCTAATTAGCACCTTATATGCTTTCATTTATAATTAAAACAGCCTTCACTTCTCCGATAAATAAATGAGCACTACAGTATTATAATGTATTGGGATTACAATTCAGAGGCCATTAATAATAATAATTTTCATTGGCTTTCATTCATTTTAAAGTTAGTTTTATTAGAATCCATCTTGTGACATATTGCAACAGTGTCAAAAGAGTGAGAAATGCTTAATGAGAATGACCCATGCTTAACCCTTTGAGTGCTTCAATGCGTTGGATACCCCTGTGCAACTCAAAGGGTTAATAGCTTGTTGTATGGGATATTCACCCACAGGAGCAGCCAGTCAATTTTTTTTACCACTTTAGGGCATTGATTCAATTAGTTCCGCCGGGTGAAAAATAGGCAACAGCATTTTTTCAAGCACGGTAAGCTATTCAATTACCTTTGCTATGGAAAAAATGCTGGCAAAAAAACCCAACTGTCGGGAGATAAATTTAGTGGTGTTTTCTCCAACAGAAAAAAATAAAAATTCTGCAAGAAGACATTCAATTGACTGCTTTAGCCTTTAAGATCTGATAAGGGACCCAATTGGTAGTGTAAATTTAAGACCAAGTTTTTTTGGCCACAAAGTCCCTTACTGGATGTCAAAACAGCTGACGCGGCAATTGAAAGTCCCCAGCGGATGTATTGATGTTGTGCCCTTAACTCAGTAAATTATTGTGTAGAGATACAGCCAAAGATTGCTAAGTCTATGGAATGAATGGGTTAACCCTCTGAGCTCAAGAGACATGTCATGTGTCTTTATTTTACTTTTATTAGCTTTATATATCTATAAAAGTATCCCCTTTTATCCCTTGGGTGTTACAGAAGTCTTCAGCGCATTGCAAAGCATTACTTTGAAGACCTCTCTAGCATACAAGGGATTAACCATTTTTTCCAGCCCCTGTTTACAATTTTAAACTACAAGTTGCGGTCCTTTAGCGGACTCAAGGGTCATATATGCGGCTCTCAGGAGTGAATCTGGTTGCCTATCACTGCTGTTTTGTATGTCATTTAATGGGATTAAACCAACTTTGCCAGTATGGAGGATCAAGTTTATGAAATGTTAGCAATTATGTTCAGTCCTACAGTCCTAAACATAATACTAGATGTGGATTCCTCCCTTTCTTTAGTCGATCCAAAGATGTTCAACCCAGTACCATCTATTACAGTAGTTAGAAAATAATAACCTTGGACTTCAGTATTATGTGGGTTGACGTTTTCTCTATTCAATGCATAAATTGTTTGTGATTACAGTAGTAGCCAATCACTTTCAGCCCCTATGTCTCATGTGGCCCTTGAGACCAACAGACACACTATGGTTTACAATAAATAGTTTAATAAAAAAAAGATTAACCAACTAGATCAGTGGTTCTCAATAAGGGTGTCATGTCACTGAGAATTAGCTTGGGGTGCCACAGTTTTCCCATGAAAACTTCGCAAAAATCGGAAATTTTTTAGTGAATTGGCTACCCATTCATTCATTTTGATTGCTAAAACCTTTTTGCATTTGTAACCTTAATATGCCCTTGGTAAATTACCTCTAAATGTTAGGTATACCTTAAAAATTCCAGACTGTGGGTTGGGTTGTCCTGAGCCAAAAAAAAAAAAAGATTGAACACCACTACTTTGGATGATAGAGAGATCTCCAAAGCATTGCTTTTCAATGCACCCAAGGGGCTAAAAGGGAGCCTTATGAGTGTGCATTTTTGAGTTACCTGCTCATCTTACTGCTTCAGTGGACATATGGGAGCCACAAGAGCAGGGGTGTAGCTAGAGGGAGTACAGGGGGTATAGTTGAACCACAGCCCAGCATTCAAGGGGAATCCACCTGACACGTGATCCATAGGTTCTAGTTATGCCATATATATTTTGTGTTAGGAGTCCCATAAAGGTATTTGCTCTAGGGTCCTCCAATGAGTAGTTAATTTATCATTTTCAGTGTATATGCTTTTATGCAGTACTTTTTTAGGTTTATGTTAGCATTGCGCAGCATCCTGTCCCGCAACTTACAAAAGCCATACCTATTTCTACACTTACAATGCAACATGAAGTCAAATAAATAAAGAAAAAACAGTTGTATATTTTTTTTGTATTGTATATTTTATTTATATAGCGCCAACCAGTGTACTAGGCACTTTACAGTTTACATTTAATATAGAAGGGGTACAATAAATGCGGTGATTAAGTGCTTATATAGGCAGCCATAAGGGGAACAACAGGTGAGTATACATTAGGATAAAAGGTCCCTGCCCCATAGAGCTTACAATCTAAGTTAGCACTGATTTTGCTTGACTATCCACTACTATAAAAATGCTTATATGGCTGTGCAGTAACATGCTACTTCCTGGCATTTAGTATATAACCAATGTCACCATGTGACAGGCAGATGAATATGCAGCTTACTGTGAAACTATTGCCTGGTTTAAGTCTTTGATGATACCGTATCTCCAGTACATTGCTTTACAATGTACTGAAGATGTCTGAAGTGGTTAAGTGAGTGATCTTAGCAGGCAATGATAAGTCAAATAATGTCAGAAATATGAACATGGATAGGATGCATTAAACCTGTAATTATATTAATTGATCTCAAGAAAATTGTTCTGATGTAGGTAGCTGTAGTTGTGTCAGTATACACATGAGCTACATACAGGAATAAACATGGATCAGTGGGAAGGTAAAATATCAAGACCCTCATTAATAGACAACATATTTGTGCATCGCAGAATTAATATTTCCCATTGAACACAATATATTAACCGTTTCAGAGCCAGAGGGGTACACAAAGCATTGCAGAGTAATGTGTTGTGTAGCCCTTTGGCACTGAAAGGGTTAAGACTGACAATAACACACACTTTCTAACATGCAGATACTGTACTTTACATCCCAAAGCCTGTCTTCCATTTTCTAACAATTCAAAATGATAAGTGATGGAACCAAAAATAGACACAACCATGTCCCAGAACCAAAAAAACTGATAAAACTCATCTAGACCCATCTACCTTGATAATAGCATGATAAGTTGCAGGCCTGCTTAGAGTCTCACTCAGGAAGACAGCAGTACCAAGAAACAGAGACCTATACTTCTTCAAGCAAGCCTGAAACATTTTAGTTTGACAAGAGTAAAAATTCCTTCTTCTAATTACATACTAGAAGGGTACCCTGAGAAAATCACATAGACTTAAATTCCTAAAGGAACACTAACATCTAATAATAATCTCCAACTTACCTTTCTATGGCCAGAAAATTGTAACAGCCCAATATGAATTTTGCACTTGCATCTTTTTGCAAGAAAGAACATCTTTGTGGAGTCCTGGATGTCAGGTAGAGATGACAGCTGCTAACAGGACTGGGGAGCTCCCATCCTATATAATAATTTGCTAAATCGTGTGTAACGGCGCAACATGCGCAGCAGACACTGCTGTGTGTGCTGCAGTCATGCGCAGTAGAGACTGCCCGCGCGGCGGCTGATACAGAGCTGGGCACCCCGAAGGAGCGTCCAGCTCTGTATCAGCCGTGGTGCAGGCAGTCTTTACTGTGCATAACTGCCCCGCGACCGGGTTGCAGTGGCACTGTGGCCCGTGTAACGGGCTGTTCAACTACTATTAATATAAAAAAAAGAACCTGGAAGTGGTTCCACAATCCCTTCCACCCCCACCACCCAGGTATGGTGTGTGTTACAAAACATATAGTCACCTTGATTTTGTTGGACCAGCTATGTCCGCGGTGCCATAGTCCACACAATTCACCTAAAGAAGTATAAATATAAGCCCCTAAAACCTTTCACCATATTCTTCACCACTAAAACAAATAAATGTAAAGTGAAATGCCCCCTTCCTATCTGGGCTGCCAAACAGGCCACCATGAGATATGAAAAGTTTAAATCGTCCACATTCTCGCTGGTAGTCACAGAATCACACATAAACTATCTATGACTCCAGTCTCGTTTCACTGGTCGTCATTATTTATGTATGTTCTATGGCCCACTTGAACTTCTTCAGGAATACCTGAGGCTCCTTGAAACAAACTCTGAGAACCACTGTGCTAGAGAGAGGATAAATGGAACTCATCCCACTAACATCACTTCCATGAATACCCAAGTCAAATGTCAAGACACTCCAGCATTTCAGAAGTCCTGTTAATACAAACATAGAAAAAGGTTTTGAAAGCAGAAAAGAATCATGTGGCCCATACAATCTGCTCATTTCTCTATCCAGTTTAAAATAAACAGTCTTACATACTTCTCAGAATAGACATATCTTTCCCAGGCATTTTTTAATTCCCTAAAAGTATTAGTCCCTACCACCTCTACTGGGATGACACTCCATGAGGGGAGATGCACAAAGTTGTGCTAAACAGGCGATAAAGAGGAGAACTTCTCCGGTGATATCACTTCTCCAGTTCTTATGATTTACTATGAAGCCTATGCACTCTCTCTCTTGCTTGAGAAATCTTAGTGCATAGACTCCATAGAATAACATAGGGATTGGAGAAGTGATATCACTGGAGAAGTGCATTTCCCCCATGAGTTTATAACCCTTTCCACAAAGTAGTGTTCATGCACATTACCTCTGATTTTCCCATCCTCTAACTTTAGATCATGACCTCTTGTTCTAGTATTACTCTTTTTGTGACAAATGCTTCCCTCACAAACTGTATTGATCTCTTATATATCTCATATCCAGATGCGTTGATCTATGGCTAGACCCCATGATAAAATTCAACAGTGCACCCACCGCACCGCAGTTGTGATGATAACGCTGTAGTGTATGTATCAGTACATTTCGACATAATCTAAATCCAAGAACAGTTGTCATGAATACACAAACAAAACAAAAAAATGATAAAACCAGCAAATAAGTATAAACAGTGGGGTAAGGTTTTGTATAAGATACTTGTATTGGCTAAAAGTATAATTTGATTGGTTAATTACAATATTTACTCAGATTACATGTTTTCATGCACTTGTTTTGAAGACTAGCATCTAGTGTGTTTTTTCTTCAGTGTGTGGTATGGTTGGCAGAGGATAGTGTACTTCATAAGTAAACAAGGGGAAGAAGAAAATGTTATAATTAGTGTACACAAAGAAATAACTTTTATTTTAATAATTAGTAAAATCTTTAATATGGAACACTCAAAAGCTAAGGTTACATTTTCTCAGCTACATAGTGGTCATACAAATAGAATAATCCTCACAATACATTGTATAGTCCAAGATGCTAAGACTTTAAGTATCCTTGGACTATAAAACATTGTGATAATTATGCTATATACATGGGAACATGAAAAGAGTCAACAGGGGCGCTTTAGCATATATAGATAGATGATGTTCAGGATAAGTCAGAATAAGATTTCTACTCACAGTTAGTAGTCCTCCGGTTTATAGCAACAAGGAATTTTACACCTGCCCCTGTACAGGCACTCCAAAGATCCACTACAAACTCAAATTTACCAAAACAAAAAAAGGTGATCAATTGAAATTAAAATGTAATTTATTTAAAAAAATTGTGATAACAACAAAATTGAGTCACCAACACATTTCTGGATACTGTAATCCTTTCATTAGGGTGTCAGACTCTATAGAGAGACACTGAAAGGGTTAAATATGTTAAATAGATGCTGCTGCATTGACACTTAGTCAATCTGATCATAAATATGTGCAGAAGGACCTCAGCAGCATTGACTTCCATGCGTGGCCCAACTTGTATAATACGTTTCTCACCTGTGCTGGAACTGCCTCATGACTTCTGAGTCTGCTAAGTCACCTCTGTGTCTCCTGCTCACATTAAACTGTTGGAGGGAACAGGGGACCTGTATGTAATGATCTACAAGATGTGCGGCAATGCATTGCATGACAGGGTTTTCTTCATCAGTTGGGGAGCTACTTCCAAACTTGTTGACACAGACTCTCAGTGCAAGTTTGAAAGTGGAGCCCCACCTGATGAAGAAAGCCCAAGCATGCAATGCATCACCACGCGTCACGTGAATCTTCACATACAGTTTCCCTGCTCCACGCAATAGTTTAATGAAAGCAGGGCACACAAACACCATGGTCTGCATTTGGCCCCACCAACAAAGACACTAGAGGCTTCAGCGACACTTCTGATCATATCCACTTTCTCTGTCCTTTTGTCCAAGTTATACATATTAAGTTCTTTCAGTCTATTCTGGCACCCTGTGACATGAAGATCCAGCACCATTTTAGAGGCTCTTTGAACTGCCTCCAATTTATTAATGTTCTTCTGGAGATTTGGTCTCCAGAACTGTATACAGTAATCCAGGTGAGGCCTTATCACTGATTTACAGAGTGCCATTAATACCTCTCTCTTCCTGCTGCTAATGTATCTTCCTATCCAAGAACCCTGTTTGCTTTTCCAACTACTTGTCTTCCTACTGCTTGTCTACCTTCACGTCAGCTGGCTTCCTATATCAATACAGATGGAAACAGTTGTCAGCGTTTGTTTCATACCTCTGTTGGAGCAGTTTTAATGGTTAGAAACAAATTTATGCACAGTCTCCAGAATTATATGTGGGTTAAATGCAGGATATGGAATTTTTATCCCCTTTAGTACCTTATGCTGTTTATAAAGAGCACTAACGGCTGGGCTTTATGCAGTTGTGCCGGTTACAAATTGAACTGACCTACTGATTCCCTAGGCTTTATGCAGGAAATTAGACTAGGTTGCCTGATAACAGCCTGGGCCTCCTGCATGTGCAGAGGACTGCCAATCGCCTGTCTGCTCATTTTTTTTTATTTAAGCTTGTGACAGCTTGATCCCATGTGTGATCTTGAAGGAAAAATGACAGCATGGTCCCCTTCTATCAATTGGGGATTGATTCATTGAGTTCTCTGTACAGGTGTCATGGTAAGATCTCTGTGCACACTCTGTGACCTGGGCTGAGATGCACTAAAGTTCGATGAGGGCTCAGGATGGAGATGTTGTGCCATATCTGTGTTGAGGGCACATTAGCAGAATGCATTAACAATGCTTCGCCATCATATCCCCTTCAATCCACAGACATCACCATCAATCCACCATGCCTTCAACAGTTTTACGATTTTGCACTGAACAAATCAACGATGGCCCATTTCCATATGGAAATGAAGGATAATGAGCCATTGTCATATTAATATGGTTGTGTTCATATGTTAATGTGGCACTTCTCCACATGCACTAAACTCTGGTAGCTGCCTCTACTGTCTGAGTTCACAGTCCCAACATCTACCTGAAGCTGGCGATGCTGGTCTCTCCCTGTAGCTCCCTGCTGAGCCAGAGGATAGTTTGGTGTCTCTGCTAAGAGCAGAGACAGCAGCTGCCCTCCCTTCCCCCTTTCAATGCCATATGGATGTGCAATGCACACTCCTGTGGCACTGAAAGAGTTAAAAGATGTACTATTAAAGAAAATAGGGCGAGATTTATAAAATGGAGTTAAAAGGATAGTAATGTCCTTTTAAAACATAAAATATTGTAGCTATTAAAAAAATAAACGAAATGATCCCAGTCCCATCTCTCAAACCTTTATGGTTTGAGAGATAGAATAGAATGTTTTAAAGTTCCCCCTCCCTTCCCTTTCCCTGACCTCAGCTGTAAGCTGACAGCAGGAGATCCTGGTCCGGTCGACCAGCAGGTGGCTCTTCAGCAGAACCGAAATACAGAAATCTAAAAAGAAATACTACATTGCATATACAGCGTTGTCAGCAAATATTTAAAGCCATGTTTGACCTGTTCTTATTTTTTTGCAGTCTCCACATTTATAAATGTAACTAGAATACTTCTTCAGAAGTTCTCATAGTTTTAGCACGAAACGCGTCAGAATTTTATCCTGTATATTACTGTACCAGCAAGTGACTTTTTATTATCATTGCCCCTACGAGGATAGAGGGATATTTGTGCAGCTCTAAAAGCTCTAATAGCTTGAAAGTGAGTTTCTATATAGGGATTAAGCCTACATATATCTCAAGGAAAGGAGCAACACCTGCTAACTGAGCAGGTTACATCATCAGATCGCTTCAGTATACCTTAAAATAGAGAGAGAGATCTTGTAAGGACTTCACAAGTACCCACTCATAGTCAGGTGGAACAAAGATACCTGCCCATGTAAAAGGAGTGGAGGGGGAAAAGGATCATAAACCCGGCAAGTACACAGTTTGATACCGGGAAATCCGCTACCTGCTCGCACCCTGACAGTGAGTCCGCAACAGAAGGGTTTGAAGAGTACACTGTTTCTATTGATTTAACCATATATTGCCTTACCTTCATCTGCTTAATCATTGCATACAACAAAGGAACTGGCTTCAGAAGTAATTTACAACAGATATCCAGCTGCATGTTATCCTTCCCTTTATTCTCAGTTTGAAGATAGATCTTACTTCATTGCTTATTTTGAGATTCCTTTGCGACTTTTTATTGCTGTTTAGATATTATTGTTTAGATATTTCTGGTATATTTGCATTTAATATTGTATACTTATTATGTGTAGTTTATAACTATTTTATATTTTTTTTGTTTAGAATAAATATATTTAGCTTGTATCTTTGTGCCATTTATATTTTATATATATATATTTTATTTATATTATTAGCTCTAATCGCTTATTTCCTTTCTTTGTTTGTTTTTGCTATTTGACAGTGACTATTTGCTCCCTGGTCACAGCGAAATAGAGCAGCTGGATCTAATTTTTTTTGCATTTTGTTTAAACTCATCTATGTCTGGATTGGCTGATAGGAATGGAGGGACATTTATCTTGTCAGCCAATCCAGAGGCAGTATGACATTAAACCAACCCACTGCTTTAGTGCAGCTCTCATCAGTTGTCTGTTGTGGTGGTGGTGGCGGCAGCATCTTGCTGTGGTGGTGGCAGACCATGCCAGAGCAGCAGAGGATGGTACAGCAGTAGATGCGTAGTATAGATTCTGTGCAACAAGGATGGAGTTAAGTAAGAGTGGCAGGCTACCACTGCAGTTGTGACAAGGGTGGGGGTTAAGATGTATGGTTCTATGGCTTCCAGTGCAGTTGGTCAAGGCTGCTGGTCAGTGTATCAAGGATGGGGGATCAGTATAAGTGGTGCTGTGGCTACCAGTGCATTTAGACAATGCTGGCAGGATCAGTATGTGAGGTTATCTGGCTACCAGCGAAGATGGGACAAGGCTGAGGGTCAATATGGGTGATTCTAGGTGTTCCATTTGAGTGAGACAAGGGTGGAGGTCAGTATTTGTGGTTCTATGGTTACCAGTGCAGTTGGGATAAAGCTAGGGGTCAGTATGATTGTTATATGGCTTCCAGTGCAGTGGGATAAAGCTTGGAGTCTGTGCTCGGTGATATCATTAGTGTAGATCCATTCCAATTGTAAATGCCATGATATCACTAATGTAGAGATGTTTTAACTGTAAACTCTGTGGTATAACTGGTGTAGACGCATTTCGACTGTAATATTAATTGTTTTTTTTTTTTTTTTGTTTTTGTTTTGTGCAGTGCGCTGGACACCCCTGTGACACTCACAGGATGTATGTTGTGAGGCCCTTTTTTATTATTCAGACCTAACTGGGGGCATCAGGGCCCTCCCTGATGCTCCCACAACAAGGTATGTATAAAAAATAATTATTAAAAAATTATCCCTCCGGTATATTGCTAATGCATTGGAACCCCATGTGGCTCACAATGGATTATCATTTTTTTTCCATTATTATTTTATTCGGTCCTGATTGGGGGGCATCAAGAGGAGTCCTAATGCCCTCCAACTAGGTCTAAATAAAAATATTAAGAGGAAAAAAAAACACCCAAAAACCCTGTGTGTGCCACAAGGGGGTCCAGGGCTTTGCAATAGATTTTTTTTTAATTCAGACCTTGTTGGGGGGTCCTGATACCCCCCAATGAGTTATGAATAAGAAATAAAAATAAAAAAAATCAACCCTCTGTATGCCACGGGGGTCCAATTACTTTGCAGTGCGCAGGACTCCACTGTGGCACTCACAGGATGTATTCTTATTTTTATATTCAGACCTGATTGGAGGGGGCATATATTTATTCTGAAAGCACCACAGTTTGTAAGTATTTGTGCACTTCAGCCCAGGGGTAGAAAGGCAAGTGACACCTTGGACACTGCACTAGTCATGGACATAGATAAAACAATACAGATTTGGTATTTTTGTACTTGGGGACTAAGGGCTTTTTTAAAAAATGTAAACTTTCACAATCAGGATGCCCCCCCCCCCCGCAAACAAGGTATGAATAAAGCAAACAAACAAATAAGAAAAGCCCTACTTATGTCACTGGGGGGGGTCCAACACAGTGCTTTGCAATGCGTTGGACCCCTCTGTGGCACACACATACATTTTTTTTTTTCATTATTTTAATTCAGACCTTGTTGGAGGGCATCAGGAACACTCAATGTGGTATAAGGTAAGAATAAAAAATAATGATTAATAAAAATTAACCCTCTGAGTGCCACTGTTTGCTTTCCCATCCTTGTTCCACTGGTAACCACGCTCGTGGAACCCAGTATGGTATAGCAACCCATACCATTTGGGTACCATTTTTATGAATACACTAGGAAATCCCATAGTGTTGGACCATGTTAGTATCTTTGAAGTGACCAATGTGTAAAAAAAAGTTTTTTTTCCTGTAGCACCACATTCTGGTAATAGTTGTGTACACTAACTTAGGGGTAGAAAGACAAGTGACCCCTCATTTGATGCAGCTAATTTTCAACTTTTCAAAACTATATGATTTTCCTACCTTTTCTTAATTTCTCTCATTGTTATAACCACTTTAGTACAGGCAAGTTATAGTAGATTGTAGTAGGCATAGTTTGCGCCACCTTCTGGTAACATTTGTGCACACCAGCCTAGGGGGTAAAAAGGCAAGTGACCCCTCAGTTGATGAGGGTGAATTTCTACTTTAAAAAATGGTATACCTTGCCTACCTTTCCTTCATATCTTTAATGGTTATGATCATTTTAGTTCATACAGGTAATTTCAAAAACAAAAGTGGCACCCCTACCACCCCCACCGTTTGCATTCAAAACTTTGTGAAAGTCTGGGATTTTGTAAGCTTATAGTCAGGTGTATAATTAAACAGTTATGCCAAACAGGTGCTAACAATCATCAATTTAATATGTAGGTTGAACACAATTATTAACTGAAACAGAAACAGCTGTGTAGGATGAATAAAACTGGGTGAGGAACAGCAAATGCAGCTATCAAGGTGAGGTTGCTGAAGACAGTTTAATTTCAAAACTCATACACCATGTCAACAAGACACAATGTAGTAATACTTCATCAGCAAGGTCTCTCCCAGGCAGAATTTTCAAGGCAAACAGGGGTTCCCAAATGTGCTGTCCAAACTCTTTTGAATAAGCACAAAGAAACGGGCAACATGGAGGACCATAGACGCCAAGGAAACTTAGTGCAGCAGATGAAAGACATATGCTTACTTCCCTTCTCAGTCTGATGATGTCCAGCAGTGCCATCAGCTCAGAATTGGTAGAAAACAGTGGGACCCTGGTACACCCATCTACTGTCCGGAGAAGCCTGGTCAGAAGTGGTCTTCATGTAAAACCCTCGATCAAAAACCCATACCTCCGACGTGGAAAAAAGGCCAAGCAACTCAACTATGCACGAAAACACTGGAACTGGGGGGTAGGAAAATGGCAGCAGGTGCTCTGGACTGTAGCAGAAGGCAGTTTGTTTGTCAATGGGTTGGAGAGTGGTACAAGAATGAGTGTCTGCAGGCAACATTGAAGCTTGGTGGAGGTTCTTTGCAAGTTTGGGGCTGCATTTCTGCAAATGGAGTTGGAGATTTTGTCAGAATGTTATCCTCAATGGTGTGAATTGCAGGCAGATACTTATTCATATGCAATATCATAGGGGAGGCATCCGATTGGCCCCACATTTATTCTGCAACATGGAAACAACCCCAAACATACAGCCAAAGTCATTAAGAACTATGGGCTCTCCCCACAGAGCCATGATCTCAACAGCATCAAGTCTGTCTGGGATTAAATGAAGCAAGAGAATCAACTGAGGCTGCCAGAATCTGCAGAACTGTGGTTAGTTCTCCAGGGTGTTTGGAACAACCCACCTGCCGAGTTCCCTAAAAAACTGTGTGCAAGTGCACCTAGAAGAATTGATGCTGTTTTGAAGGCAAAGGGTGGTGACACCAAATATTGATTTAGATTTTTTTCTGTTCACTCACTATGTATTTTGTTAATTAATAAAAATAATCTATTAACATTTAAAGCATTCTTACTTTTTCACAGTACTGCATATATATATATATATATATTTCCATATGCAACTATAAATTTACTGGCAGAAATCATCAAGACTAAACGGATGGATAGTCAAAATGCTGAAAATACATCTGGCCTACACAGTACAGAAAATGGCCCAAGCCCCTGCTGAATGGGTTAAAGCTGCCCCCTCCCCCCAAAAGACAAAACCCAACACCAAACACAAAAACAGCTCTGCAAATTATTCTGCATCTGGTCCTGCAAACCCTAGAACCGGCCCTGTTTCTGCTGTAATGGAATCTCAGTTCCAGGCAGTTTTTTCAAACTGAAACTGTCATGTCTTCCTCCATGTACTTGACACTGATAACTGACTGAACATATTATCTACTGATCAAAGGCACAATACCAAATTCGTATGATAAATTGATATACTCCAGCATTTCTCCAATCTGCTTTTATATGTAAGTCCATTGGGGTCTATTAGAATTTCGTGGCCATAGTAAAAATAGTGAGGGGTTATTATTAGGATGTTTTTAGTTCTTCAACTATTTGAGTAAAACAACATTGTGTGTAAAAGAACATAACAACTGCATTGCCCACACCTCTATTAGTTAACCTTTAAGGACCAAATGGGCATGCAACACAGTACAAAGCAGCGTGTTACACATCCCTTTGGTCCTAAAGGGGCTAAATGGTTACAAGTAATTTTACTGAATTTAATGATATCTACACATGTTAAAATTATAAATTTTTATATGAATATGCACAGATAAACCGCAGTGAACAATACGTAAAAAGTAAATAATTTCACGATCAACAATAAAACATGGGGCTGAAACTAAATTTTAAAACGAGCAACAGAAGAGCTAAACCAGTGACTGTTTTTGGGAATCTTGTATAGTTCACATGTATGTACTGCATATCAAAGAATATGTGGTCTTCATTCCCCACCATAACAGTCCTAAATGAATACTACTCCAAGGATAGTCTACTCTCGAACCTCCAGTTGTTGGGACTACAGGTCCCATCATCCTCTGGATTTTATAGATCCAGTCACCAGCACCTGGAAATCACACAATTGACTAACTCTATACTAGTTACTTTCACTTCAGTCTTAACCCCTTGAGGACCAGAGATGGGGTGTTCAACGCATTGCGAAGCGCATCCATTTGGTCTTCAAAAGGTTAAGGTAATTGTTCCCGTGGAAAGGATTTTCCACTACCCTCATTCCTGCAGGTTTACCGTAGAGAATGCTCCTGTTGTGAGATTAACAAAGATGTCTGGTAATTGTTACCCTTTCATTTGTGCACAAGCTTTGGATGCTACCGGTTTATTCTGTTTAACTCTTTGAGCGCCCTACAGTTTTGTGACATATTGTAGAGCAATGCATTGCGCACCCCTCTGCTGCTTACTGGGCTAAATAAGTTATTCTTCAGAAAAGCATAATAAGACTGATGTGTACTGTAATTTAAACATTTACTCTCCACATGGCTGTACAACACATTCCTTTGCACATCTGAGTGCCAGAGAAATAGTCAACGCGTTGCAATGCGTTGGACACCTGTCTGGCACTCAGCGGGTAATGATGAACATGTAGTGCGTGAAGAGCAATAATGTGTAGCTTGCATAATGTTTTTTCAAGCAAGAAAATTTAAATTAAAATATGAAAAAAGCTGCTCTTTATATGTATTGACAATATGAATACGTAAAAGAAAGACTGAATAACCATTTTATTAAAACTTCTGAGGAATTAAAAAAAAAAAAGTCTGAAAAGTGCACGGATGACGGGAGAGGTGGGAATCAAGGAGGGGGACTGCTTAGTGAGTCACAGGGTGAAGATACTGTATATAAAGGGGCTGAGCGGGCTGAAGGACTCACACTGCATTCGGGCAATACATGACAGCATATCAAGCCTGCAGGAAGATAGGGACATTATGCACTATTATGTAGTAGCCAACGCCATAGAAAAGTTCAGTAGATAAATAAAGGAAAGCAACGTACCCTCTGACGTTTAACACTACATATGCCTTGAACAGAACAGCGCGCTATATGAACCACATCCTGACAGAGGCTAGCTTGGTCAGTTACGTGCTGTGTCTCATCCAGTGCCGGCACGAGGGAAAAGTGACAGCTGGGCGCACGTGCTAGGAAAGTGGGCAGCAGAGTGCTAGGAGGTGGCCAGGGTTAGCAGAAGGTGATTAGGCACGCTGAGAAGTTGGTGTAGAGATGGCGCTGCTGAAGGGTGTGGTGCTTTGTATGGCATTACTCCTCCTATCTCACTTGCCCAGGTATCAGGGTGTTCAGAGAAGCCAGGGAGTGGGTGGGGAGTACGGGGTGAAGCTGTGCGGTCGGGAGTTTATCCGGGCAGTGATCTTCACCTGTGGCGGGTCACGCTGGAAGAGACTGTCCCTGGAGGGAGAAGAGAGTGAGGAGAAGAGAGTAGACAGACCGACATACCAGAGGAAAACAGAAGGTGAGTAGCATTAGCCTGCTTTTTATATTACTGTCTAATGGGTAACCTCTCAACAGCTGTCTCATAGAATCATACCTGGGAACTTGCAAGATGAACTGACCCTGAGATTTTTTAAATATTAAGCCTTAAAGATTCACATAATATAGATTTTATGCCATATGTACCTGCTTGTTCTAACCCAGAGGTTCTCTTTTGGTCTGCAAGGAACTGTTAACATTCTACAGTTCAGAAATCTCACTACCTAAACACAAACAAGACAGGATGGACATACCCCCCTGCCTTTATGGTACAAATGGCATAAATTTAGAGGCTAAGGGAACATTTCATTGGGGTAAATCATATAAGAGGTAACACAGAACTCTCTCGCCCTGAGAAATTGGCACTTCACCCTGAGACCCTGAGATTTGGGTCAAAACCCTGAGTCTCAGGGTCAAATCTTGAGAGTTCCCAGGTATGCATAGGATGAATGAACTTTCCAAAAGCTGCAGAGCTGCATGTTTCCTACCTTTGCTTTATGGAATTATTTACAAGTAGTAATGTGAATATATATTTAACCCTTCAAGGACTAACACTAGTTTGCATCGCATTACTTTGCAAAGTGTTGCACACCCCTCTGATCCTCAACCCCAAAGGGGTATCCAACAGATACATTCTAGGTACCCCTCTTGCACTCAGAGGGTTAATCCTCAGAGTGCAGGATCGGGTGCAATGTATTGCCTTTCAATGTCCCTCACCTGTTTGGCATTCAGATGATTGTTGGCAAGGTTTCTCCCGCCAATAGTAATTCGGCATGCTGAGTTCATTAATATTTTGAATTCTGCTAATTTACATGAAACATAACAAGATTATTATTTTATAGACCCATTGTAATACATGCACTGAAATTAGTGTGTATCATGTTATTTATACTTTTAGTATATATCAAAAATGTTGTTTTCTCCAAAACTTTAACTTTTGCAATAAAAATGTTTTTGGTGAATGGTAGCGGGCTTGGGCCAACTTCACTCTGTGCAGCACAAATTCTCTTTTCTAGGAAGGAGATTAGCACCACATACCTCCCAAGTGTCCCTCTTTGAGTCCCAAATCCCCCTGTCCCTCTTTTCTACCCTGGTCTCCCTCTTTTTAGGAGATGAGACTGTGTGGTGTGTATATGTGTATCACATTGCTCTCATTAAGGTTTAGTTAATCTTCAGTATATGTGTTTGTAAATTAATCTGTGTAAATAAAATACTTTGGCATTGCTCTATATCCTTTAATCAGTTACACGAAGAAGAGTTGACAGGTCACAAAGTAACCTAAAAATTTTCAGCAATGCCCCGCTCACCAGCCACACCCCCAGAAACACCATCTAAAACACAAGTGTCCCTCTTTGGCCATTTGAAATGTTGGGAGGTATGGCACCATTATTTGCCACAAGCTGCTAACAGACCCTATGCTTTAAAGGAGAATATATATATATATTTTTAACATATAAGCTATAGTGCTTTTCTTGCGGAGTAAAACAAGGGCACTTCCACCTCTGTCAGTAGTTTTATTCAAAAGTTGTAACAGTTTAAATAATACTAACATTTCTGATTCAATAGTATGTATTACATTATAGAGAACTGTTTGTTGCAATTTCCTCAAATAGAATGTAAAAGAATAGCTAATTGGAATTTGTCCAGTAGATGGCACTGTTAATGTAAAAATATATGGGTTTAACCCCTTAACGACAGATGACTTACCAGGTACGTCCCGCAGAAACTGTCACTTAGTGACAGAGGACGTACCTGGTAAGTCACGGAAGTCCGCGTCTCCGTGCGGCTGCACTCCGCTCGGAGACTCCGGACTTCTTTGAAAAAAGAAAAAAAAAAATGTTCGGCGGGCGTTAAGGTGATAGCCGCGTACGAACGCGGCTGTCACTAAGGGGTTGAACTGTAATAACTGGAAAAATGCATCTTTCAGCAGTGGTACTGAAGGGGAAAGCCCTGAGATTTATATATATATATATATATATATATATATATATATATATATATATATATATATATATATAAATATAGGACCATCATGCTGGTCCCAGCACTTAAGGATCAGTGATAGTCCTGGCACGTCATGGAATTCTGGGATGGCAGCACGGCTGCATGGCACTACCATCCCAGAATCCATTAAGCAAAAAAAAAAAAGTTCAGCAGTCTTTAACATATTTGCCATGAAAATAGTGACCTTATCTTCAGTATTTAAAACTTACCAAGTTGCTCTCCTGATAGCGTAGTGCAGGGTCTGGTCAATTTTTACTACTTTATTGCCAACCAGTAGTATAAAGTCTGTGCAGGGACAAATTACCTCCCTGCTAAAAACTGTAATACTACAGGGCAAGCATCCGATTGGTGCACTTTTTGTGACACTTCAAAAGAAACATGATGCTCTGGTAAGCAGATATCTGACCTGTAAGGTACTTAAAGAAATTATATTGTTTAATATGGTAAAATTATGTATTGCAAGGTTTATTCTGTGAGTAAAACATTGATAAGAGATGTTTTATTCAAAAGCCATTGCAGCTCAGACATGCATTTTTTGGGTGCAGTGTCCCCATGTTTTGAAATGTTACAGTGGCACTGTTGATGTAACAGTCTATGGACAATTGTGGTCAGTAGAACAAATGCTTCCGTAGGCTGGTGTAGCAACAGTGCCGCAGTAACATTTCAGTCCATAGAGGTACTGCACCCAAAAATTGAAGCTTGAGCTGCAGTAACTTTTGAATAAAACATCTCTTAGCAATGGGAGTACCCTTTTTTACTCAACAGGACAAACCATACAATATATATTTTTTAAACTTTTAAGAGTTAACTGTGCCTTTGACCCCTTAACGCCTGAGGACGTACATGTACGTCCCGAAAGTCATTCAGTAGAATGAAAAAAAAATGTTCGGCAGGCGTTAAGTGCCGGCCGGGGTTAAGGTGATTAATGTACCAGCTGTAGAATCTGTTCAAACTGCAAGGTTGCAGGCTTTAGTCCTGGCAACGTCAGTTCACCCTTCTGATGTAGATAAAATGAGTCCAGGACAGACTTGAAAACCAGAGTCAGTCTCAATGTATTCTTCCTGTTAAAATACTTTAACCCCTTAAGGACCAGTGGTCCAGGGAAGTTACCTTCCCTTAATGACTGCTTTGATGCTTTCAGACATGTTGGTACACATGACCAGTTACGCATACCGACACCCCTTGTTGGGATCTGAGAGATACTGCTCCAGTCTTGGAGCGGTCAATTTCAGACCCAGTTTTTACAAAGGAACACTGTAAGTAAAATGTACGTGAAGTGCTATGGCCATCACCGGTCCTTAAGGGTATAAACCGCATGATGTTCATATCACGCCATGTGGTCCTTAAAGGGGAAGTATCACCCCAAATAAAGTTTCCCCCCAACAATTACCCATCTAGAGATTAGTTTAACAATAGTTGTATTCGCCAGCATAATCACAGCGTTACTGAGAAATCCTACGTGTCCTGAGACTGACTGTCAGGCAACAGCACAGACATCTTTGCTGACAGACATCTGCGCGCCTGCACTGTCAGTCCTGGTCTCCTCTAGGAGGCGTTGCATGGTACATTTAGGTACCAGAAGAGACTGATGATGCAGGCGCACAGATTCCTCTAAAGCAGTGGTTCTCAACTCCTGTCCTCAGGACCCACTAACAGGCCAGGATTTGATGATTTCCTTGTTAGAGCACAGGTGAGTTAATCACCCGGTTTTTGTACGATTTCCCCCATAGACTTCAGAGGAATCTGGGATTAACCCTTTGAGTACCAGAAAGGTATCCAACGCATTGCGTTACAATGATTTGGATATCTCTGGAACTCAGAGGTTAAATCAATGGTATTTATCACCTGTAGTGTATTCCAGCTTTTAAAGGGACAGTAATGTCCCATAAATTTTTTTAGCGTTTTGTAGAGCTTTAAAAAATAAGCCAAATGGCACATCTCTCAAACCGCTATGGTTTGAGAGATATCATCCGCTAAAGTTGCCCTTTCCTCTTACAGCTGACATCAGTTGTTCCTGGTCCAGGGACCGACAGGCGGCTCTTCAGCAGAGCTGCAATAGCACAATTTAAAAATAATAACTTCTTTGGAACGGTTTACAAAGTGTACCTGGTTTGCAAGCACACTGTTTAGACCATTCCAAAGAAGTAATTCTTTTTAAATTGCGCTATTGCGGCTCTGCTGACGAGCCTCCCCGTGTCGCTCTACACGGATCTCTTTACAGCTGACAGAAGGAGAAGAGGAAGTTTAGCGGATGATAGCTCTCAAACCATAGTGGTTTGAGAAATAAGATTTATGGCATTTAGTTTATTCTTGTTTAAAGGGATAGTAATACTTCATTTTAACTTTATTTTATTTTGTAGGCATTAAAAAAACATGAAGAATGATATAAGTCTTATCTCTGAAACCTTTATAGTTTAAGAGATATTCACAAACAAAGTATCCCCCCCCTGTTCAACCAGATAAGAAGGGAGATGCCCAGGTAGACTGCAGAGAGGGACAATCTTCAATTAAGATAATGGAAAAAGCTGAAAAACTTGTCAAGGGGGGAAGGGCTTTCATTGTTTTCATACAAAGAAAATTGTCCCCTTCTGTTATCTGTACTGTCATACAACCAGACTCACATCTGAGAAGAGATGGCTTACACTAGGTAAAAGGGGCGGGGAGGGGAACTTTGCTTGTGAATATCTCATAAACCATAAAGGTTTGAGAGATAAGACTTATATCATTCTTCATGTTTTTTTAATGCCTACAAAATAAAATAAAGTTAAAACGAAGTGTTACTATCCCTTTAAGCTCTACAAAACTCTAAAAACATTTTTATGGGACATTACTGTCCCTTTAATTTAAAACAACTGTGATTTGTATTTAGAGCATGTATAAATTTGGTTAGCCTGTTGATGTTACGAGATAAGTTACAGTCAATCTGAAAAGTAGGTGAATAGATCCAGCTCCAAAGTTTTGTAATGTTGAGAGTAATGTTAAAGGGATAGTAATACTTAATTATTACTAATCCCTATCTTAAAGTCAAATTACAAATAAATGTATTGCCCCCAGTGTCACCTCTCAAACCTTTATGTTGTGAGAGATAATCACTCCTAAAGTTGCCCCCCCCCCCCTTCTCCGTAGTCAGCGTTCTAGCTGACTGCAGGGAAGCCTGTCGTACGACTGTGAGGCAGCTCTGCAACACAGCCGCGATTGCGTTAATTAAAAAGAACTGTTTCACTGAAATGGTCTTCTACGTGTACTTGGTTTGCAAGCACATGTAGAAGACCGTTTTAGTTAAAGATTTTTTTTTTTATTAACGCGATCACGGTCTGCTGCAGAGCCACCTGATGATCGTAAGACCGGATTTCCCTTCAGTCAGCTACAACTCTGACTTCGGGGGAGAGAGAGGGCAATTTTAGGAGCGATTATCTCTCAAACCATAAAGGTTTGAGAGGTGACACTGGGGGCAATACATTTATTTTTAATATGTTTTTGATATAGGGATTAGTAATAATTAAGTATTACTATCCCTTTAAATGAAATAAGAAAGAAAAGAGCAACCTTCGGCAGTAAGTGCAACATGTTTTCATTATGCTTTTACACTTAGTGATACAGACGTCATACAACAACGTAGAACTGTCACCTTAGAACACCTTATGCAATTTTAAATTGTCTTGCAGCATTACATATAAATTGTGTTAGATGTGTTTTAATTATGAAAATTGATTTATTAGCATTTTCCTTTTTGTGATATGCAGTCTCCTGCTGGCACACATGACTTCCCCCAGCCTACCTGATCCACCCCCATGTACTCCTCTCCCTTCCATCTCCAGACCAAGTGCAACTTTAACTCTTTGTGTTCTGTGAATTTGTGTAATACTTTTAACATCTGTTTGCCACTCAAAGGATTGAATGCACTTAGCAGCTGATCAAGGGGGAGAACACACTTCCTACCCCTCTGGCATACAAAGGGTTAGAGAAAAGGTACACATTCTTATGTGCAGCAGTGACTCACACTTGCTGTATTTCTAGTTTCCCTTTTCACGTACAAATTGCAACTTGCAACACTGTACTTTATACAGAGAAACTAAAATGCTTGCTTATGTATGTATGTCTGTATTTATTTATCTATTTTTATTAAAGTGTTAGTAATGTCTAAAAAAAACTTTTTTGCATTTAGAAGAGCTTAAAAATCTGATCTAAATGCAAAAAAAGTATCTCTTAAACCGCTATGGTTTAAGAGATACGGGCGTTTAAAGTTTGATTTCTCCTACTGACAGCTGTAAAGCTGTCAGCAGGAGATCCGTGTCGATCGACACGCTGGCGCTTGAGAAGTGCCGGGATCTCGTTATTTACACAGAATCCCTTCATTGGAATGGTCTAAAACGTGTGCCTGAACACTTGAGAAGTGCCGGGATCTCGTTATTTACACAGAATCCCTTCATTGGAATGGTCTAAAACGTGTGCCTGAACATAGTGTTCAGGCACACGTTTTAGACCATTCCAATGAAGGGATTCTGTGTAAATAATGAGATCCCGGCACTTCTCAAGCGCCAGCGTGTCGATCGACACGGATCTCCTGCTGACAGCTTTACAGCTGTCAGTAGGAGAAATCAAACTTTAAACACCCGTATCTCTTAAACCATAGAGGTTTAAGAGATACGTTTTTTTGCATTTAGATCAGATTTTTAAGCTCTTCTAAATGCAAAAAAAGTTTTTTTTAGACATTACTAACACTTTAATTGTGTTTTTAGTAGGAAGAATGTATTGAGATTTCTCTAATTTTGAAGTATCTTCTGATAGTTAATAATCGTGTTTTATAACCAGGTTTGCACTCTGTGTCAGAGTGATTTTGACCCCTTCTTCATGGTAGATTTGTTCCAGGTTGTTCATGTTGGTTGGATGTTTCTTGTAGACTATACTTTTCAAATTTTGCACAGATGTTGCCACCACAATACTTCACTGTAGGGATGGCGTGAATTAAGGAATGGACAGTGTTAGGTTTGTGTCACACAAAGTGCTTTTTAGTTTGACAAGAAAGCTCTGTTGTAGTCACATCTGACTATAAAACCTTTTCCCACAATGCATCTGGAGCACTCTCATGATTTCTGGCAAACTTCAGACGTTCTATCTGATGCTACATTGTGAATAACAACTTTTTTAAAGTTACTATTAATGAACTAGATTCCCTTGTAGGCGGTATGTTGTTGCTGTGACTATTGATGCAAAGTGATTTTTTTTTAACTATTTTTTTTCAATTAAATTTACATTTGGTCACATTAGTGATGAACTAATCGGCTGGATTTGATTTGTCAAATTTTGTTTAAATCATCACTCAAAATCACTGCTTAGGAAGACTTGGTTTAAATTAATCGAAATACCTAGTCATGAAGAGTTGATTTAATCATGGTTTTCTGTACAAATGCATTCTTTTTGCATGTTATACCATTAAATGGAAATGTTTCATTTGGAGAAAGTGACCCCTAAATCTGTTTTATAGAAGGACTTACCTTGATATGTTTCGCTTACAGCAGTCAGTATAAAATTTACTGTTTTTGCATTTGAATACTGTTGTACATTGTAAAATAATAAAGCACGCATACTCTGTTTACACCAATAACCCCTCCCCCATAATTATATAATTCTCCCAATATCTACCTCCCCCCATTTGATCTTTCATGCAAGTTGGGGAGGGGTGCATTTTCCAGTCATCTTTGTGTTCTTACAACATGTGCTTGAATATTCATGTGCTGCCCATCCCTCTAACACTGAAAATGTTAACTTTTATATAGCGATAAGATTGACGGTTTTCATTTTTTTTTTTTAAATCGTTATTTTGCCCAAGTTAAATGTCTAAAGATTACCCTGTGACTTCCATCTGGACAGACTGCAGATACCAGCTCTATACCACAGTCTGTCACTCTTCCTCTGATCCCCTCCCTCTATCCAGCCTCCTCCTATGACAGAGGATTTCTACATGTAAGCTGGAGCGCTTTAATTGGCCAGAGACTACTCCAGCTTACATGCATAACAATTTAAAAAAAATGAAAACTGTTTTCAATCTAATCGCTATATAAGCTAACTTTTTAGACAGACATGTATAGGGTGATAGATCCCCTTTAAGCTTGCATGAGATGTGGAAGGACAGTCAATTTGCTCCTTTCCCTGCATGTTACACTCCTGATGATACTCTCAAGTATTGCTCTTTTGTTCCATTTTGATAGGTGATTAATACAAGTGACCTGAAGTCACTTGCTACCATTCTTCTCTTCTCTCACAATGCAATGCAAAGTTTGTTTAGAAAGCTTTTAGTCTGTTTGTTGGTTTTTGAAGGCAAGGGAAGGGAAAGCATTACTAGAAGAGAAGTGGGGAGGGGTGACTTGGCTGAGGGAGACAGAGGCCTTGAGAGGTGGAGAAAGATTTTGTGTCTGTGGTTGGGAAAGAGACTTGTGGAAGGATGAATAGGCAACAGATGACGGGAGTGGCAGGGTGAGAACTATGAGAAGAAAGTCAGAAAGAGACCTGGCTAGGGTAGAGATGGGGTGTGTGGGAAACAGTCCTGTGGGTGGAGGGCAGGTTAGGCTAGGTTGGGTTGTGGGGAGAGTCTGGGTTTGAGAGATGGAAAACCAGTGAGGGTAGACCTGGGGTTTCAGACAGTGTACATGTGGTTCTGTGACTACCAGCATGACAGTGGAACAAGGCAGGGGTGTGTTAGTGTATCATAGATCTCAGTATTCACAAATTCACTCAGAGGTGGAGAAGTTAGCTCTGATGGCTTGGTTTTGAAGTCAGCATTATGAGGAGGAAAACATGGTTTATCTGATTCCGTCACTATGATGAAGGCCTGAAAACATCCAAACATATCACAGAGTTTGGTACTTTTTTAAAAGTGGTGTGAAGACCAGGAGTCATATCCACTTCCCTTTAGTCTTCCAACTTTTTTGGCCTTTCTTCAAGAAGCACTCCAAAAAGGACTTATTATTAGTTCTATCAAAGTCCACATTTCTGCTTATTTGTTCTTTTTCTGGGGTGTATTGCATCATAGCAGAAATGCAAACCTTTATGCAAAGGGGATCCCACTCCCCCATGGGACTTGAACCTGGTTTTTGGGAATGCTTCAGAAGGCACCTTTTGAGATTTTGTCTTCTGTTGCCATTTGGTTTATGACTCTTTAAACAGCTTTTCTGCTTATGATTGTGTCTCTTCTGTGTGTGTTCTTACTACGGGCATTGTCCTGTAAAACCTCCTTTCTGATCTTTCATTCTGCTAGTGTGGTTTTGCCAACTTCCATTGGGTTTCTTCCTAAGGCAGTTTCTGAATTTCACTTAACCAGAAAATTTTTCTTCCTTCGCTTTGCCCAGCTCTGTCTACCAGATGGGAGCAGAAACATTGCTATTTGGAAGTAACAATATGCTTATAGAACTATGTCCATGGAATGGTACCTTTCAGAAATTCTGCCTTTTTTCATTAATGATGACCCTCATGTAGGACAAAGTTGTGTTGGTGGCTTCTTGGATCAAGGTGACCTTAGGAAAATGCCAGTGCCCTTTAGGATCACTGCTCTTTCCATCAGAGTGGTGAGTGCTTCCTAAGCCTGCAAGAATTAGGCCTCTGCAGCGCAGTTGTGCAAGGCAGCAATGTGGTTTTCCTGAAATCTTGGTGGATAGCTTTGGCATATTCCCATGGTTCCTGTGTTCCACTCTGAATGAAAAAGAAAATGGGATTGTGTGTGCTTACCAATAAATCCTTTTCTATTATCTATGTGTAATTCAGGACCTCCCACCAGGAGAATAACTCGTTGTTTGAGTTCTGGGCAGTGTGGGCTCCTTTGGGTTATCTGGATCAGGTGATATCTTCTTTCCGTACTTTTTGTTTTTCTTATCTTTGCCATACATTAAGACTGAGCATGTCTGGTGGACATAAACTGTAATAGGGAGGGAACCACCACCTCTAGTGAGCACTTTTAATGGAAGTGCCTGGCCCTCCTGTCGGAAGATATTTTAACCCCATGGTTCCTGCGTTAGACATGGATTAAGAGAAAAGGATTTATCGGTAAGTACATACAAATCTTTCCCTTTTACAAGACTGTTTTGCACGGCAAGATATTGCATCCCACAATTGGCAGCCAAGGGCTACCGAACCTGGGAAAAATGGCCTACGCAGTCTACAAGTGATGAAACCACCACAGCCCCATCCCCCCAGTGTCCACATGTGCACGCAAGCAGTCTCCCAACATCCATACAATCCCACTTAACCAATCCTATACCAGACAGGTTGTGTTAAATGTGTAGTAACCTGTCTGGAATTGGGGTTAACGAGCTAAAGTCACACGTACACAACCCCCTAGTCTAACCAGTTGCACCATTAACCCTTCCTTTGCCTGATTGCTTGGGAACACATTGCAATTAATGCATTATTATTGGAGGGGTTAAAGGGATAGTAATATTAACTTTTTTACGGTGTGATTGCGTCTTCTATGTATATTTGTATTCAGATCTGTAGCTTTATAAGAATGCATATGTTTGCCGTTTTTACTTTTATTGTATAATAAAGTTTCCCCCTTCTGCCCATGAAGCAGCCTCAGCAAGCTGTCCAGACAGATCTCGATGAGGGACAATCTTCTTTCAGCATAAGGAAAAATCTGCCCTCCATCATCAGGGGGACAGGGTTTTCCTTACACTGAAGGAAAGAAGATTGTCCAACGACCGGATTCCAGATCTGATAGGAGGCTGCTGCATGTAAGTAAAGGGGGCTGGAGGGGGAAACGTTATTATACAATAAAACTAAATAGGCAAATTTATGAATTCTTATAAAGCTTCAGATCAGTATAGAAATATATATATGGAAGGCTTGATCTTTCTATAAAAATGAAACATTACTATAACTTTATACTTGGTAAAATAAAAACAAAATTTGTTTAATGTAAGGCAAAAATGGCTTCAAAAGTGTGCTAAAAACAAAAGGGGTTTCTGAGACCACAATGCTTTAAATGAACACCTCACAAAAATGAAGGCAACAGTAAATCTCACTAACAGCTAGCATTTGTAAGAAATTATTTGTTATTAGTTGAACAGCTCGTTACACGGGCCACAGTGCCACTGTCACCCGGTCGCGGGGCAGTCACGCGCAGTAGAGACTGCCCGCGCCACGGCTGATAAAGAGCTGGACGCTCCTTCGGAGCGCCCAGCTCTATATCAGCCATGGCGCGGGCAGTCTCTACTACGCATGACTGCAGCACGCGCAGCAGTGCCTACTGAGCATGTCACGGCGTTACACACGATTTAGTTAATTATTATATAGGATATCTCTATAATACACCTGTTAACGCATATAAATTGTCGTGTTCAGATATGTTTGTTTTGAGAGATAGGAGCTACTGTCAATTAATTGTGATTCATGGTTAACCAGTGGTAGCTGGGATGTGGGGAGGGTGTTTGGGCACATGGTTGATGCAGCAGGGGACAGAGAGGCTATTGTCCCTCTTGTTTCCTCTGCTTGAGCCAGCTTAAAGGGGAACTACCACCCTGCAATAAGTTTACATGAATGCAGTCTTCATCTGGTGACTAGCTGCTTAGTAGAGCTAGTCTCCAGAAATATTACCTGGTTCCAAAGATTTTGCCGTTTTTCCGAGGCTCACAGGAGCAGGAAGTACAGACATCTCGTCACAGTGACGTCCGTGTGCCTGCGCTGTCAATTCCTTTCAGAGCCAAGTGGCTTTCCTTGGGTTTCCCTTAACCTTGCATTGGGCCATTTTGAAACATGGGATCATGTTGACTCCAAAGGACTCCAGTGAGGGGGGAAGATGCAAAGTGTGCTAAACAGATGATAAAGCAGATATATCATCTCCAGAGATATCACTTCTCCATCTTCTATGCTATTTTATGGAGCCTTTGTACTAAGATTTCTCAAGTGGCAGAGATCATAGTGCATAGGATCTATAGAATAACAGGAATTCGATAAGTGATATCACTTCTCATCTTCATTTTAACACATCTTTATCACACTTTAGTGCATAATGCTCCAGGAGTTTGTGGGTAAAAAATGAATCAGTCCATTTCTCACCTTCTATCAGAATGTGTTCTCAGAACTGAGCCACAGAAAATATCTTCTGAATTGGAAAATACAAAGAGAAAAGTGGTACTGATTCGTTTTTTCTCAAGGCACCCCTAACATGCAGTGTGGAATTTTCAAGGCACCCTTCACATTTTATAGGTAATTTTTCAAGGGCTTAATGAAGAGAACAATGCATAAATGTATAGTTATTCTTAGGTCTCACAACAAGGAGCATAATACTTTCTATAAGTATAAATTATACATGGCACCTTGGTTTAGAACCACTTATGTTTATAGAAATTCTAAGTGTTTTTGGTGTGGTGTCAGGGGACTTGGCTGCAAATGCTGATTGGATGCCTCCTCAACCATATACAGACACTGGTGTAGCAACCACTTAGCCACTTGCCTCCCCTGTGTCTCCTCAACCAACTCCTCTATGTGGGGGAGGCATCAGGATACCTACTTATGCCCCCCAGCTCCTGACCCCCAGCTGGTTCAGCTGGGAGATCAATAGAGGTGACACTGAGAAGCAACAGGGCTCCACTGCTTCAAACCTACCCAAACTACTGAGTAAGAGGTGGTGGTATAGGTAAACCCTTTCATGTCAATATGGGAGGCTTTCCCTCATTGACATGAAAGGGTTTTCCGATCCTATCCATTCCTAGCTGCTAGGTTGGGTATGATTGAAGCGGGGGAGCCCTGTTGCTACCCTGCCTCAATTGATCTCCCAGCTGAATTGGCTAGGAGATCAGTAGCTGGTGGGCATCAGGAGGGATCCTGATGTCCCACCACAAGATCTGAAGTTAAACAAAACAAAAAACCTTCACTACCAGAAATGTTAGTAGATATATAGAAACCCAGAAAAAAATATTTGTTTTAGTTGAATAAAACAATTAAAATGTTTTATTTTCTAATACAACATGGTAAGACAATCCTCATTAATAATTTAAATAATGGACATAGTTGCCCTCCCAATTATTTTATACTTAATATATGGTAGTAAATATCTACTTCAATTGTCTATGGTAATCAAATAACTTAACAAATCATTTATTGTTTGGTATAACCATAAAATTAATCTTAAAAAAAACATCTCTCTCAAACCGCTATGGCTTAAGAGATACAGGCGTTTAAAGTTCGCTGTTTCCTACTGACAGCTGCAAAGCTGTCAGCAGGAGATTTGTGTCGGTCGACATGATGGCGCTTGAGAAGTGCCGCGATCTTGTTACTTACAAGGAATCCCTTCATTGGAATGGTCTAAAAAGTGTGCCTGGTGTTCAAACCATAGCGGTTTGAGAGATACGTTTTTTTGCATTTAGCTCAGCTTTTTAAGTTCTTCTAAATGCAAAAAACTTTTTTTTGGACATTACTAACACTTTAAGGCGAAGTAGACTTACTGAATAAATGTTTTTACATTAACCCCTTAAGGATTGTGGTTGGCAGTTAAGGACCAATGAGCTTTTCCGTTTTTTTTCCTACTCGGATTCAGGGGTCCCTGAACGGCGTGTAGCTGCACAGGGACCCCTGAATTCCATGAGATGCCAGGGTTGTTTACCCATGACTGTCCTGGCATGTCATGGATCCTTAAAGGGATAGTAATGTTTCATAATAAAAGCAGCTCTAATTAATCGTCATAGTATTTGGACTTTGGAGAGTGTTATTTCAATTCTGTCAGAGTTGTAGTTCCAGAGTAATTCAATGACAAAGTGTCCCCCTCCCGCCCCTTTTACTGATGTCACACTGTTCAGCCAGAGCAGAAGGGAGGTGCCCAGGTAGACTGCAGAGGGACAATCTTCAATTAAGATAAGGGAAAAACCTGAAAAGCTTGTCAAGGGGGGGCAGGGATTTCATTGTTTTCATAGGAATAAGAGTGTCCCCTTCTGTTATCTGTCCAGTCTATGGACTGCATTCCACATCTGAGAAGAGATTGCTTACACTAGGTAAAAGGGGCGGGAGAGGGAAACTTTGCTTGTGAATATCTCATAAACCATAAAGGTTTGAGAGATAAGACTTATATCATTCTTCAAGTTTTTTTAATGCCTACAAAATAAAACAAAGTTAAAACGAAGTATTACTATCCCTTTAAGGGGTTAAGGAGAGAACCACAACCAATTTGAAGCAATGCTTTGCACACTCATCTGGTCCTTGAAGGGATGAAGAACTCGAGTATGGGTTCATACTACAAACATATCTATTAATACATTTTTGTATAGTGTCTTCGGTTGCCTGCATTTGCTGATCTCTATTTTAAATCTGCATTTAGTTTCTCTTGACAGTAAACAATAAATTATACCTTGTCAGTATGAATGAAATTAGCCACAGAGAGAGTGCCCAACAGTGGCTCTTCAGAAACATGTAAGCATTCCCAAGGAAGTAAACATTTTCTGTCCAGCCATAGACTACAACAGTGCTCAAATGCAAAAATATAGGAAATGGGTATATCTGCTTGTTCTATGACCACATACCTAGCCCAGTCCATCTGATTAAAAGGCACTTTCTCCAAATTAGTAATAGGAGGTATCCAATTCCTTGGTTCGCAGTGTGTTACAACCAACAAGAATGCACTTTTACGTAGAAAATGAATTTGACTTTTCTTGACTAATGATTTAAAGGGCAGCTATGACATGGTTAGTGCCCTATTGGCAGGTCTGCTTTTCTGTTACCCTCCAGGAGCCATTTGTGGCTGCACAGGGCAGCACCATGTATTTTACTGTCTGCTACCTTTGGAGTAAACTTAGCAAAACAATCTCACGTTAAATCACAAAATCAGTTTAATTTAATTCATCACATCCTGCAAACTCTTTGGATTTTTAAGCAGTTATTGAGATTGCAGCTTCCATTGTGCAAATGTATATTTTTATTGCTTGCCATTAGGTGTGTGGCATGACTTTGCCCGTGTAGTGAACCTTGTTTTTATTTATTTATTTTTTTAATTGTATTAAAAGTCAGACCTCATGGCGGGGCATAAGCTACTGATCTCCCAGCCAATTCAGCTGAGAGATCAATAATGGAGATTCATGGAAGCAAGAGAGCTCCCCTGGTTCCATCGTACCCCTAATACCAGCTACAGTGGGCAGGATCGGGAGGGTTGCGAGAGGGTTTCTCGATCCCGCCCACTCCTACCTGATTACTCTAGCTAGAATGGAAGTAGGGGAGCTCTCTTGCTCCGCCGTGCCACCTCTATTGATCTCCCAGCCAATGTATGACACTATATATTATATATAATATATATATATATATATATATATATATATATATATATTTATTTTTTTTTTTTTTTTTATTGCAGTGCTTTTTCTAACCAAGTTTGTTTATTTATTTTCTGGAACAGATGCCATGGAGGACTCTTCCAATAAAGAAAGGCATCAACTCAAGTTACAGTCACTTTTTGGATCCCATATGGAACAGATTCAAAAATCAGGATTTCCTTTAAAACAGAAGTCACTGAAAGATTTTATTAATAGTTATGACGACTACAGTGATTTCTCACCCACATCTGATGATTTTGGTGAATATGTTCGGCAGGTAGAAGAGGCAACCCGTGAGGATCAAAGTGCATCAGATGTCAGTGACCCTGTTGAGTCAGATGCATTCTCTTGGTACAGATTACCTAGGAGGAGAAGGGAAATGCACATTGGAGTGGCAGGCATTTGCTGTAAATGGGGCTGCACCAAAGCAGAAATCAGCACTTTGTGTTAAGGTGAAATGGAAATGATGTAGTACTCATTCTTGTCTGCAGTGTTCAAAGACATTAATATGGCATTTATATGGATTATCCAGGTTGTGAATAAACAAACAATTCATTGAGTTGATCAGTATTTGTATCCTTTCTAAAGCCCTTATACAGGGGCTTATAGTAGTTAATGTTTAGACTCTATTGTCAATAAAAGTCTTTCTTGTTGCTGTAATTTTGTTATTTTATTCCCTGAAAATACTTTGCATCGTGTTGCACACCCTCTGGTCCTTAGATTGTTAATTTCACTGATCAATGCTTCCCATCCTAGGGGTTAAGGAGTTTGAGGATTGTAATATCAGTATCTGCTTTTAATTTTGGAAAATAATAAAAACAATTAAATATTACATTTCCCTCACCAGGAGCTTAACAATTTAGTGCTTAAAATAGCACACAGTTTGTAAAACGAGATGCACTATGACCTCCAGATAACATTAGGAGCCAAAAAATGACCTCCACTGTCACATATTTCAGGAATTCAGCTTTTTAATCTCTCCTGCAGGAAGAAATATACATTCATGAAACATTCAGCTCACTTGTAAGAAAATACTTGATTTGATCAAATAGTGATTCCATGTATGTAAAGCTACACATTACAAGTAAACTATGCAACATACAGTAAGTTCCACAGTTTTATAACAGTAAATAAGTTAATATACTTAGAAGAATTAGAGGAATTATGAAGTAAAACAACTGCGCCATAGTGACAAAGTACAAATTCCCATTGAGTTAAATGGGGATTTTAACACCTTGGCCGAGTTGTACTAAAGGTTGCAGAGAGATCAAAGTGTAAATCTCTTGTCGGTGCAGTGTTGAAGGCATATCAACAGTATGCACTAAAGTGTCTTCAATATCATCTCACCACCAATCCATCAAAAAATCTGCCCACATCGACATCAATCCGACAGGCCTTCAACGGGCTTACGAATTTTCACTCATCACATCGACAATTACCTATTTCCATATGGAAATACAATATGACTCATAGGCACTGCCTGGGCAAGGGGAAAAGGCTGGGGATGTCATGCAGTGTATGTGGGGCTAACACACAATACTTATATCCAACATGATGCACAACAGTTAAAATTCAACATACGCTGTCTATCTTTGTTAGAATCCAACATATGCTGTCTCCCCCGGTAAAATCCAACATATGCTTCCCCATACATTCGACATATACTGTCTCCCCCAAGTAAAATCCGATATATGCTTCCCCATACATTCGACATATGCTGTCTCCCCTGGTAAAATCCAACATATACTTCCCCATACATTTGTCATATTGTGCCTCCCACAGTAAAAATCGACATGCTGCCCGCACACAGTTAATGCTTTGAGTGCCAGAGGGTATGCAACGCATTGCTTTGCATTGTGTTGCATACCCCTCTGGCAGTGAAAGGGTTAACCCTTTGAATGCCAGAGCGGTATGCTATGACTTTGAAACAATGCGTTGCATACCCCTCTTGCACTCAAAGAGTTAATATCCATGTACAAAGTAAATATTAAAACAACACACAGTGCAGTTTTGTGTTGCTGGTGTAAAATAAAATCAGACCTGGTGGGGGCATCCGGACCCCTCCTGATTCCCCCCTGGCATTGCTAACCTATCCAATAGGATAAGTGATCAATACAATGGCCAGGAAGGCGATCATCGTCTTCCCATATTACTTCCTACTCAAGCCGCCTGCTTCCTATCAATGACCATCTTGAGTAGGAGGATCCTCCTAATCAACCCAGTCATTCATAAAAAGCTGGTTGAGATGTTCACCCACTTTTAATGAATTAACTCCTCAACCAGCTTTTTATGAATAACCATGTCGACTAGGAGGATTCTCAAGACCTGTGTCTTGAGGATTCTCCTACTCAAGCTGGTCATTGATAGAAACAGGCGGCTTGAGTAGGTGGTAGTATGGGAAGGAGGTGATCGACATCCCATCGCCCCATTGATCACCTGTCTTAGGAGGGTTTTCGATGCCTCCCTGTGATGTCTGTGTTTTTATTATTTTTTTTTTAATATTCACTCACATATTACATGGACATTAACCCTTTGAGTGCCAGAGGGGTACGCAATGCATTGGATTGGCACTCAAAGGGTTAACTGTGTGGGGCAGCATATGTAAAATGTTGGTGCAGAATATGTTGATTTTTACTGGGGGGAAGCAGCATATGTTGAATTTTAACTGTGGGGCAGCATGTTGAGTATAAGTAATGGGGGGGGGGATCACCATTTGTTAGCCCCACATACATAGCAAAAAGCTGCCAGAGGATTTATTAATCTAAACACATGGTGTACAACATTCACCTTGCTTTAGCCATATTTAAAATTGGAACGAGAAACTTCTCTGAGTAAAACCACTCTAACTCTAAATGGCTTCTGAGCAGCTTCAGACAATTTTGACAGAGATGCTGTGTCGATTATAAGAATTGGAAATATTTTCTTACTTGATAGGTTTTTTTTGTCCCTTAGTTCAGAGGCAGCTAATTTCTGCAACCCCAGCCTTCATCATCCTCAGCCACCTGGTTGGGGGCAATTGGAGTTATAGTACCCAATAGCTGGAGTTCAAACAATTGGCTAGCCTTGACTTAGTGCATATCCCACATTGTGCACAAAAACTGTGGGATATTGGGACTGCCATAAAAGCACAACTGCAGGCAAATTCCTGTGGTTTTGTTTGAACCTGGCAGCTTGGCATCTTCAAAGGGGAAGAATGGGTAACCAAAATGTACATCTTCAGATTACTGATGCTAAATAATGCAAATGAATCATACTTTTCGAAATCATGTGACCCTAGCTAGAATCTCTAAAAGTTATATACGTGGTGAAGGAGCACTGAAACCAATATATTCAGTAAATTATAATTCAGGAACAATCAAGTATTTATCAAGTTCCATATTGCTGCAAAGGAATCAATTGAAAACAATCATCCCTTCACAATACGGGTTTCAGTTTGGATCACATGTCAACTTTCCCTTTAAGGCCACTAAAACCCCTACCACTAGAAGAAGTACTGTGTGCTACTGTATTTGCCATGTAATCTATCAGATGATAAGGCATTTTGCTACAGTGCCTTACTTGTGACCACAGCCAGAGCCCATTTTTGTGGCCAAAAATGAATTCCATAAGTAATTCCATTACAACCAGAAATATCTTATCTTTCTCTTACATCCAATATGGAACACAGGTACCATGGGGTTGGACAGGGCAGGACACATCTCAAAAGACAGAATCTTGTAGATGGAGACTACCAGATGCTCCTCCAGCTCAACCCTCACCTGCCTACTAGCTAGTATGAATGTCCTCTGAAGAGTATGGATGGAGCAGAGACACTGTTTTTAGCTTTTTTTTATTGTTCTTCTGATAAATATGGGGCTGCCAAAATTCCCCCATTAGGCGTGTTACCATTACTAGGTTTCCCCTGGAGTGGATTGACCAGTGTTCAGGTGCTGTGTGGACCCTTGCAGCCCTGTAGAGGAAACTTGCAGGCCAAGTTTTCCCTTCCGTCGGAGTCTCTCTGGGGCGCTGCTTACTTGCACAATGGTAACCTGAAGACAGAAGACTGGTGAGTAAACATTTGACTACCTTGGTCGACATTGTCCCTACCTTGTACCTCTCCATACTTTCTCCAAGCCCTCGGGCTCCTTTACTCATGTTGGGTTATTTTATTATATTATTACTGTACTATTTCAGTCCTTTGGGGCAAAGATGGCTGCAGCTTTCCAGGTTTACCCTTTCTCTGTTGGTTTTTACTAGTTTGGGGAGATTGTGGTCTACATTTCCACCTTTTCCTTCTCTGGGGTATAATTTTAGGTTGCGTTCATGTGTTCCCTCAGATTTTTGAATCTTTTGGCATCTTGCTTGGTGCTGACCAAAACTGTGCTGTGGCTCCTTTGAGAACGGTTGTCAGATTCTAAGGGTCATGGGAGTAAATCCAAGACTAAGAACTCAGGGTGTCTCTGATCCCCCTTGCTTACTGTTCCTCATGTCAGATAGTGCTTCCTAGAGAGTATTCCGTATCTCTCTGCCCTTCATATATTGTGTCCCCTACTAATCTACCGGATCCCTCAAGCTCTGAACAAGAGCCAACCTGAGTAAAAACGCTTCTGTCCTCAGTAGCCCAAATCCCTTTCTCCCTTCAGGGGGTTTCTCCAATCCTGCAAGCATCCCACTACCTTTCTATATGTATCCCCTATATTGCAGTGTTTCTTTACTGCTATGGCCTCCTCTGAGGAGGAATTATCTGGAGAGTGAGGAAGGGGAATAAAATGATATGGACTCGATGGGGGGGCGGAGCGAACTACCTAGGAAGATGGACGTCGTTTGCTTAGCTCTGGAGCTGAGACTGATTCTTTAAGTTAATGCTGCTTAATATTTCTACTTTACTGCTGAAATGCCTCATCTTTCCTTTCTGACTGGTTACATCGTGAGCAGAGCTGAATTACTGAAGAAGAAGAGCCACGTAACATTATATTTCTACCAGTGTGCCAGCGGGATCGTTTGTTGAGTTGAACAATATGGCGGTTGGCGCCTATTTACAGACTGAAAATATTGCGCACTTAGTGTCCAGGGCAGATCTCACTGCCTTTGTACTGGAGATCAAAGTTCCGATCCAGGAGGAGCTGGCGAACATATTGCTTGATTTAGGACTGTTGCACCAGAGTCCGGACAGCCTAGGTGGGGAAGCTGCGGTAGCAGCTCAAGACATTACACACCCAGAAACGACCTTGTGTTCCATGGAGGTGTCCCTTATGCATTTCTCTACTTGTGTGAAAGACCCAGATGTCTGTACCTCTCCAGTTGCTGTATCACAGATGAGCATGGCGCATGCGTTGGATAGTCCATTGTGCAAATCGATGCAAATTTTGGAGAGTGATTTCTGGCTTTTTCTTTACGGGTTACAGCTCCTGGTGATACAAGACCTTCTACCTACCGTATGGGGGGATGCGGAGACTGGTTGGGATGCATCTCCCTGAGATCCAGGATGTACTACAGAAGGTTCAGTCATTCGCTCTGAGACTGTTGCTTTGTGGAGCTTTGAGTGGGATAGAAGAGTGTGATACTCCGCTTCCCGAGATGGTCAGCACGATGTTTGTATGGGATGCTTCAACATGGGATCCAGGGATACCCAATACCCAGTGACGTGCAACTTTCTGCTTGATTTCTTGGGGTGGAGGTATGGACTTAGACATGCTGAAGTGCCTTATTATAAAGGGACAGTTATGTAACATTTCTCCCTTGTTTGTTTTTGTGAATTCTATGTGTACCTAACGAAGGTACCTGGATGGAACTTAGAGGATTCAGCCAGCACTGGAGGGATGGACTCCTTTCCTGGATAAGTTATATGCATTGAACTGACACAGGTGGTCCCCCTAGGCCCCGGGGAGTTGGCCCAGACAATTTTTGCTCATATCAGGGATGTTTATCTAGGGATATGCGGAGTACTGATAATTCACTGTTATGCTGTGTCCTTCTGTTGGTATTGTTTGTTATAACTTCAATAATTCAATTAAGATTATGTAAGACGCTATTCCTCCATTGCTAACTTCGTACATGAAACTCGGGACTGTTTGCTTCTGTGCCGCAGTGTTTAGATTACATGTGGGATAATTATACCCTGCTACTTGCCCCGAGACAAATCTTACCCCTGACTTCATATGTCTCCTTTCATGTATCTCCAAGTATTCAATGTAGTTTTATAGTATGTGGGTCGTCAACTAGGTTTAATGAAGGTTCATGTTATTGGTTCATTATTTTGCACCTAGCCAAGATAAGAAGTTTATTGTTTACCTGTATATGTTTGCATAACTTTCAGCTTTACTGTTTATAGCTTTTTGCAAAGGTCAGATTAGTGTCTGGACTCATAGACAATCTAAATACACGCTGTTGTCCCTCTTCCTTGCTTATCTTCTTCTTCTGACTCTCCTGCCCTCCCTCCAAGACCTTCCGGAGACTTTCCGGAGGCCCTGCGTGGTATTTTGACAGAGTGCTCTGTATGGACCTTGACACCCTGTCCACGCTACATTCCTTTCCTTTTCCCTCTGTTAGCATACCTTGCTTACTCTCTACTTCCTTCTATCTCATTCTCACTCGGATAGTTTAGGGATTGACACTCAACTGCTTGTTAACATTACGATATGGCACTGACACTCCTCAACTGTTTTCTAACATCTTAGTACAGTTTACAGTCTCTGTCACTTAGTGGCACTTTTCTGGCTTATCACCATTAACAAGCTGCTTATCTCCCTTCCGGATTGCCATGTAGGATACTTGTGTCTGTAGTGCCTTGTCGTTGATCTTTAATGACCATACTGCCATCGGACACGATGCTATGATTTCTTTCTCACCTCTCTCTTCTACTTCCTTTCCTCCTTTCTGCCGCTTATGCACGACACTATGCTTCCTAGCCAAACAGTCATTCATATGTTTTTTGAGAATTGTTGATATGTGCTATATATTCTGGAATAGTACTTGTTAGATTTTTATGACGCTAGTTAATATACGATTTTATGTATTGGGTGCAAAATCTCTTTTCAGATTCCCTAGCTATTTCAGAAATGTAAGGAGCTCTGATTTATATGCTGTTTTACATAGTGCCAATGTCAGATTTTCAAGTATTGTTCTCTTGATATACTGTGTATGTGGATTTTATCTTTCAATAAAGCCTTTTAAACTGCAGATGCAGCTGGACTCGTGGATTCTCCTGTCTTCATAAGAACTACTGCCTTGCCTTTGGCAGATGCAGCTGGACTCAAGGATCCAGCTGATAAGAAACTGTATTCTATCCTCACAGCCACTGGTGCAGCACTTAGACCTGTCTGCCTCCTCCTGGATTAATAGGGCTGTCTCTATTTGGGGTGAACAGCTTTTCTCTTTTGTACAATATGGAATACAGAGACCATGGGAGGTAATATTCCTTCCTTGGAAGGTGGAACATTTTCAGAAGACAAGGTCTTGAATGTCAAGCTTTCCCTCTCCTTCATCAGGCTAGCTCCAACGCTGCCTTTCCAATTTTGATATGTTCCGGTTAGAGTGAACAGGTGTTGAACGTTGCTGCTTAGTTTTTAGCTTATTTTTTATTTTATTCTTAGATATGGGGCTGTCACAATTCCCCCATTAGGTGGGTTACCATTCATTGCTTCCCCTGGAGGATTGCTGGTGTACACGTGCTGTTGTGGACCCTTGCTGTGGCGAGAATCTTGCAACCCATGTTTCTCTCTCTCTCACAGTAAAGTCCGTTGAAGCTCTGTTTCTTCATAATGGTAACCTACAGAAGTTAAGACTTGTGAGTAATCCTTTGAGTGCCACGGTCCACTTGTCCCCATTGGCCCCCTTCCTACAGTGGTTGTTTAAGAGCCTTGAGCTCTTGCAATCATGTTGGGTCATTTATTTTCAGTCTTTACATTAAGTTGTGGAGCATGGATGGCTGCTTTAGTGCTGATTAACCCTCTCTCCGCTGGTTTCCCTTTTCCTGTGTTTTTCTCTGGGACATATATCTGCAGAGCAAATCTCTCTCTTTTTGGTCCTGAGCTAAAGCAGATAATTAGTGAAGAGGATGTAGAAAAGATGACTGTTGGCATGGCTGTTGAAGCCCATGTCTTGAGGAGAAAAGTTCTCCACTGAGGTCATTTCCACTATGATTCAGGCCCGCAAGCCTGTCTCTTCCAAGGCCTAACATAGGGTGTGTGGACAGGTCTGTGTCCTCACAGTAGTTTGACCTCCCATTTGTGTAATTCTTTCTCCAGGATGGAGTGAACAAGGTACTCCGTTTGAACTCGTTGAAGGTTCAAATTTTAGCACTTTGTGTTCTCTCAGAAATGTATTGCCACCATTCTAGATGTCTAGGTGTTTCTTCAGGGGGTGGCCTCTGCCTTCCCTGCCTTTAAGGCTATTACACCTCCGTGGGATCTTAATCTGGTTTTTGGAGTGTTTCTAAACCTCCTTTTGATCCCCTTGCTTCTATTCCTCTGTCCTCACAGCCACTGGTACAGCACTGGGTGAGGGTAATTCTTCTGTTGAGGAAGGAGGAACGGCTAAGGATTATTTTTGAGTCCTCATTTACTGCTGGGGATCCTTTTGAGAAAGACCCTGCATCTCCTGATGAGGGTCTTATTTTTAGTGTTTTTTTTGGTGACCCTGATGGTTTCTGAAGCCTCTAACTCAAACTCCTCTGCTCTGAATATTTTTTCAGAGAAGTTAAAGGGATGCTTTACTTTTCCCTCACCCACATTCCGTTTCCTGTCCCTCCCTGGAATCTCGGTGGTATAGCTTTTGTATATCCCCATCATTTTTGTGTTCCACACTGTCTGAGAGAGAAAAAGGGGATTTTTGTGTACTTACTGATAAATCCTTTTCTCTTAGTCCATATGAAACATAGATAAAGTATCCTCCTTTATGAGTGCTGGACATTTTCTCTAAAAGGCTCTCTGGAGGGAGAGACTTTGTCCCTACTTCAGTTTACCCACCCCAGACATGTTCAGTTTTAATAGCAAATATTTAAAATGGATGCAAGGCAGGAAAGGGTGGGGGGCTGAAACAGAGAACCCAAGAGACCCCCTTCCCACATGGAACTCAGCTTGTTTTTCCTCAGGGAGGAAAGTCCTGTATTCCACATGGACTAAGAGAAAAGGGTTATCCTTGTGTACACAAATATCCCCTTTCTTCTCTCATCCAGTGTGAAACACAGAAACTAGATCCAATATGACACTACAAATCTACTGCGTCAAAGTGGACAGTTAAAAAATCCCTTTGATTAAAACGGAGAGTTTAACCACTTGAATCCTAGAAGTCCAACCTCTAGCATTCTAGGTATTAAAAATTCCATTCAAATCAAATGGGAATTTTTGTTTACCCCTATGGTGCAATTGGTTTGACCCAGAATGGAAGTAACACAAAGTGTCTCCCACACCTACATTAAAGTGATGTGTGAAACAAAGCTTCCAAAAGGCTTAACCTCCATGGCCTAACAACCAGGGGAAGGATGGAGCTGCATTCACAGAATAACAAAGCGAAACTGGGCTGCCGACAGGCAGGATTTAAGCCAGGTTTGAGATCAGTGAATCAAATGAAAATGACGAGTCTGTTATACTCAACCTGTGTCTTTCCACATTCTTGCATCCAGGCCTGTTTGTGGTCCTTGAGGACCAAACTGACATTAATACCCTAATGTCAATATTCCCTCAATAATGCCGGATGAACTCCAAAATCATGTATGGTTCAAAAGCTCCAACATGTACATTTGTGAAGTTTTTAGTTATGTCCTTCCTACAGTGAACTTAGGGATGTTTCAGTGAGATCAGATTGTAGGGGTCCCCAGGTTCAGCCCTCAAGGGATACCAACAGATCAGGTCTTAAACATATACCAAATTAAGCTATTGAGTTAATCAGTGGCTCCTTTGTTTTGACTGAAGCACCTTTACTTAAGTTTGGAAATCCTCAAAACCTGGCCTGTTGGTAGCCATTGAGGACCAAACTAATGATTTATGGGATATATATTATCAGAACTGCATAATATCCTTATTATCTACATCAGGGACGTTAATTGTTGGACCACAAGCCATTGGAGTATTTAACTTTTGGTTGGGATTGATAGGAGTTGTAGTCTCCAAAAGCTGAAATAACAAAGACTGACTATCCCTGGTCTATATGAATAGCATACATTCTGCAGTTAATGGATGACTCCTATGATAACAATTAACAATAAAATTGCTATTTTGGAAGACACGGTGTCTTAAAAATAATGTTCCTTCAGCAAAGCAGCTGCTTACTAAATTTCCCTGTAGCCACTGTTTGGAGGCAGAGAATCCAGACACTTCGGGGTTGTCCAAAATTCTTTCCTCCTAATCACATAAATGATTTTCAGGCCAACAATCTCCAGCTGGGATCACTGGTTTCACTATTTTTCACTGAGAAATTCCTAGCGACAAACTGTTAACAAATTGATACTGTTGTGACATAAGAAATATAATAATAAAAAGTGCTCCATTAACATACATTTCTCCTTCAGCATCTCAACTAGTTGCCTGACCCCTTTTTGTGCAGGTAACTTAACTGCTAATCAAAATATTCCATCTTAAAAGCATAAGTGAAGAAACTGAACAAAGAAATGTCTAATAAAACAGGAAGTGGGTGGCAGCTTCATCTGATGCCAAGAATTGCTATGGAATCACCTAAGTTACAGGTCAGTATTGATTTCTGCAATGCCAGACAACCCCACTATGATCAGGGCTATGAATTTGTAAGGTTAGGGGACTTGATGGTTAAGTTTTACCTTTAATCCTTTATGGATCAGAGAGGTGTGCAACGTATTGCTTCACAATGCATTGCACCCCCCCAAGTCCTTAAACAGTTGATAGAAGTCCAAAGAGACAATACGATGATAATACATAAAAAGAGGATTTTAGTCTTACCTGTTAAATCCTTTTCTCTTAGCCCATACAGGTTAATGGTAACTTTGAGTAGGCGATCCGCCCCTTTAATTGTAGGCAGGAACAATTCTAGAACTGTATGCAGGCAGTGGAGCCTACCTTCCTTCCTCAGCTGCAGCTAGTCAACCAGCTCCAGATAGATTTGAGACACTAACAATTGACTAGATAGTGGAAGGGAAAGAAGACTTCTGCGAGCATGACCCCGAAGGACCCCCACAGTCTGCCACAGGAGAGCCAAGCATGGTCCCTTGACAGGGTGGGAGACCAGTAACTTACATGAACTAAGAGAAAAGGATTTAAAGGGATAGTAAACTCCCCCAACAACTTGACGGCAAAATACAGCAATCATAGAAACATACCAAACGCACTTAGTCCCATCTCTCAAACCTTTATGGTTTGAGAGATGTAAGGCAAGACAGTCCTCCGCTCCCTCCCCCTTCTCATACGTCCGCTGTATAGCGGACGTCATGAGATCCGGCTTCCAGCACCAGAAGGCGGCTCTGCAGGAGCGCTGTCATCTAGATATCTCCGTATTATTACTTCATGGGTATGGTCTAAAACATGTGCCTGGCTTGCAAGCACTTGTTGTAGACCATTCCTATGAAGTAATTATACGGAGATATCTAGATGTCAGAACTCCTGCAGAACCGCCGAAAGTCAGCCGAACGGATTCTGCCTCTGACATCTTTACAGCTCGTCAGGCAGAAGGGGGAGGGACCGGAGGACTGTCTTGCCTTACATCTCTCAAACCATAAAGGTATGAGAGATGGGACTAAGTGCGTTCGGTATGTTTCTATGATTGCTGTATTTTGCCGTCAAGTTGTTGGGGGGGGGGGGTTACTATCCCTTTAACAGGTAAGACTAAAATTCTCTTTTTTCTGTCCAATACAGGTTACTGGTAACTTTGGGATGTCCAACCATTGAGTTTCCCAGAGGCGTGAAATAAGGCAAGGACCAGGCGCAAGGCCCCCAAAGTCACCAGAGAAGATATGAACCATCAGATCAGAGATAGCCCAACAAAACAATGAAGTGTCAACGGACACTAAATAGGGGTAACAACACCCCAAACTGTTACACAGCACACTGAACTAGAGCCAACAAGGCTCAAATGTGAAGGAAGCACCAAAAACTGAAGAATCCTGGAGGCAAGACTGCCTCCAGAATTTTCCTCCCAAAGCTGGCATTGGCCGATGCCAGCACATCAACACGGTAGTTCTTCGAAAAGATGTGCGCAGACGACCAAGTGGAAGCCTTGCGCAACTGATCAGCAGAGGCCTGATTCTTGTAAGCCCAAGAAGCCGCAATAGATCTTGTAGAATGAACCGTGACCCGAAAGGGGACAGACTTCTTCAGCTTGTAACCATTATGAATAGTTGACTTGATCCAAGAAGCAATAGTTACTTTGGATGCAGGTCTTCCTGCCCTGGGACCCTAAGGAACGACGAACAGCGTGTCAGATTGCCTGATAGACTCAGTGCGATATACATAAAACTTGAGACATCATCTAACAAGTGAAGATCCCTCTCCTCGTCAGAAGTGGGGTCAGGGCCGAAAGAAGGCACCGCAATCTCCTGATTGATGTGGAACTCTGAAACCATCTTCGGGAGAAACTCCTGAGAAGTGTGAATCACCTCCTTGTCCTTGTGAAACACCCAATAGGGTGGCCTACAGGACAGAGCATGTAACTCCGCAACACGGCGAATGGACACGATCGCCAGGAGAAAGGCCATTTTCCACGTCAACAGGCGTAGAGGAATAGTAGCCAAAGACTCAAATGGAGGGAGCTGAAGAGCACCCAAAACCAAGTTAAGATCCCACGGAGGAGTGGGATTTTTGAAGGCTGGACGAGTATGAGCAACGCCCTGGAAGAAAACCTTGACATCAGGGAGGATGGCAATGCGCCTCTGAAAGAAAACAGAGCAGAAGTCTGAACCTTAAGGGAACTCAAACTAAGGCCTTTATCTACACCGTCCTGCAAAAAGGCTAGGACTGTAGGCAGATAAAATTCCTGAGACAGGTCCTTGTCAGCACACCAAGATAGAAAGGTCGACCAGACACGATGGTAGATCTTGGAAGAAACAGGTTTGCGGGCACTGAGCATAGTAGCCACCACCCCAGAGGAAAATCCTTTCTTCTTCAATATTGAGGATTCAACTTCCAAGCCGTCAAAGTTAGCCGATGAACATCCTCCTTCTACAGGTAACCCTGTAGAAGAAGATCCGGATGGCAAGGGAGCCCGAATGGCTCCGCCACCGACAGATCCAGAAGCTCCGGAAACCAAATTTGGCATGGCCAATACGGCGCAATCAAAATTCCAGCATTCCAGTAGCAATTTCCGTAACACCCTGTGCAACATTGGGAGGGGAGGGAAGATGTAGGCCCGAGGAAATAACCAAGGAATGGACATTGCATCCACCGCCAGGGCTAGAGGGTCCCTCCACCGAGAGCAGAACCTCGGAACCATCAGGTCAATGTAAGGAAGACACCACTTCTGAACAATGAGGGTGAACACCTCTGGGTGCAGCTCCCACTCTCCACTGTGTGTCGACTGAGGAAGTCCGCCATTAAGTTGTCTACGTCAGGAATGTGCACTGCGGATATGGCAGGAACGTGTTCTTCTGCCCAGGACAAAATAGCCTTGACCTCTAACCAAGCGGCGACACTACTTGTTCCGCCCTGCTTGTTGATTTAAACCATGGCCTTGGCGTTGTTGGACTGTACCTGGACTGGACAGTCTTCCAGCTGATATTTCCAATGATGAAGGGCATGAAATATTGCCCAAAGCTCCAACACGTTGATGGGAAGAAGAGATTCCTAAGGAGACCACCGACCCTGAGCACTGAGGCGACCCAGAACCGCTCCCCAGCTGGAGAGGCTGACATCCGTTGTCACTGTGGTCCAGAAGGATACCAGGAAGGACTTGCCTTTCAGCAGATGGGAGAGGTCGAGCCACCATGACAGACTCAGTTCCACATGAATAGGGAGGGACAATGACATCTTCAGAAGGTCCGGCTGACCCCTACACACGTGGATCACAAACCTCTGGAGCTCCCTGGTGTGTGCCATGGCAAACGGGATGAATTTCCCCACTAGAGAGGCAGCTTCTTGGTTGGAACTGGATCTTGAGCCAGAACTGCAGAAATCCTGTGGGTGATCTGGTGAGCTACACTTGTCCGTGAGAAACACCATGCTCTTCTGAGTGTCGAAGTGAAGGCCCAGGAAGACCAGACGCTGGGATGGGACAAGATCTGACTTGTCCATGTTGATGATCCACCCATGATGGGTGAGAGCATGAATGCACTGCTGAACCTGCTGATGAAGAAGTTCCGCAGAGGGGGCTTTCAGAAGCAGGTCGTCCATATAAGGAGTAACTCTGATGCCATCCCGGTGGGGGACGGACACTAAGGCTCCCAGGACATGGGTGAAAACTTGAGGAGCAGTAGTCAGAAGAGCTGAAAACTGAAAATGCCCTCCGTCGCAGGAAAAGAGGAGATACTGCCAGCTCTCTGGATGAATGGTGATGTGTAAATACACGTTCTGAAGATCCAGAAATGCAAGGAATTCCCCTGGGGACATAGCAGCAATCACCGTCGGTAGAGACTCCTTGTGATAATGGGTCGTTAAAATCCAAAATGGGGTGACAACTGCCGTCCTTTTTGGAGACCACAAAAAGTTTTAAGTAAAAACCCATACCTCTGTCCTGAACTGGAACCGGCTCTAGAACATCCTTGTCCAGAAGAGCCTGAATAGTGCCGTTGAACAGCCTTCACTTCTCCGTGCCCTGAGGCCTATGAGAAGGAAAGAAGCGAAAGGGAGGAAGAGAGACAAAAGGGATCCTGTACCCTTCCGTCGCCACCTGTAAAAACCACGGGTCCACCATTGAATCATCCCAGATGCTGTGTTAGTGATGCATACGACCACCCACAGCAGAGTGGGGACCTGGGTTTTGTGAGTCATGTCGAAAAAGGCTTGGAGGAGACCTTGGGCTTGCATTGCTGTTTGGGCTTGGAGAAGGCATGCGGAGCTGAGGGAACAGTCTGGTTCTCTGGATGTGTCTCAGTCTGAAAGGAACGAAAATACGGATTACTCTTAAGCAGTGTTTTCTTCCTGGGACCAAGGGTAGATGTGTACTCTTACCCCCTGTGGCCTCACTGATCAGATCTTTAAGATCTGGCCCAAACAAAGAAGTACCTTGAAAAGGTAAGGAGAGCAATGCTTTCTTGGAAGCAGTGTCAGCAGAAATGGCACAAAATGGCTGCTGCGGTGGGAGCCAATCAGAAACGAGAGCGATAAGCAAGCTCTCATGGGAAATGTACTTTTCCCAGAAAAAGTACCCAAACAGTGCCTGAAGCCCCCTGAGCCCCCCAACACACTGGAAACATGAACCGGATGATAGAGCAAGGGCAGACAAAAAAAATCAGCCATCTCTTAAAGGGATAGTAATACTTCATTTTAACTTTATTTTATTTTGTAGGCATTAAAAAACATGAAGAATGATATAAGTCTTATCTCTCAAACCTTTATGGTTTAAGAGATATTCACAAACAAAGTACCCCCCCCCCCCCCGTTCAACCAGATCAGAAGGGAGGTGCCCAGGTAGACTGCAGAGAGGGACAATCTTCAATTAAGATAAGGGAAAAAGCTGAAAAACTTGTCAAGGGGGGAAGGGCTTTCATTGTTTTCATACAAAGAAAATTGTCCCCTTCTGTTATCTGTCTGGTCATACAACCAGATTCACATCTGAGAAGAGATGGCTTACACTAGGAAAAAGGGGCGGGAGGGGGAACTTTGCTTGTGAATATCTCATAAGCCATAAAGGTTTGAGAGATAAGACTTATATCATTCTTCATGTTTTTTTAATGCCTACAAAATAAAATAAAGTTAAAACGAAGTGTTACTATCCCTTTAGGTCGCTAGGTTAAGCGGTTGCAGCGATATGTCCCAAACTATACAGCGCCATAGGAGTGAATGGAGCAAAGGCACCTATACGGTAAAGCACGCCTTTAATTCAAATTTTACAAAATTGAAACCTTAAAATAAAAATGCATGAAACATCACTAGAACATGTTAGGATACCCAAAAAACACTGAACCAGTAGGAAAAGTGTCAGGAAAACCTCCCAAAAGATGCAAAACCAGCAGCTAAAGGGTTAAAGTACCAAATAAACCTGCTCCAAAACACCCAACAGACATACAGATAGACTCAATGAGTGCAGGAGTGTACAACAGGAACTCCAAAGGTAAACCCCTGTGCAGAGGGGCACTGTGGGACATGTGGACCTGCAGCACTCAAAGGGCTGCTCACCTTTCCTGCAGATCTTCTGTCTTCAGACTACAGTGTATTAAGAAGAAGCATCAGTGGGCAACTCCTGAGGAAAGAACTTGTAGCCAAGATTTCCCCCCCAGGGCTTAAGGTCCACAAAAAGCATCTGGTTACTGAGCTAGCCACATCTAAGGGCATTGTCAGTTATGGTAATCCGCCTAATGGTGGTATTCCATTACTAACAGAAAAATAAAACATTTCTAAAACTATAGCAGAACTGTTCTCTTGCCTGTGTCGTCACCAAGGAACAAATCTTTCTGGGGCTGGTTGGCTAACTGCAGCCAAGGAGGGAAGGTAGGCTCCACCCCCTGCATACAATTCTAGAATTGTTCCTGTCTACTTAAAGGGGCAGATCGCCTACCCAAATTTACCAGTAACCTATATTGGATGACAGAGAAATACTGGACAGTTCACATCATTAGTACAAAGTAAGTCACCTGGTGGCATGGGAGAGCGAGAGACATCAGCCATGTAAAGATTCTGACAAGTTTAGTAAAATTCATATAATTCTAAAGAAAAAAAAAAAAAAAAAGATGTAAAAACATTCTTTACCAGTGGTATAAGACACTGGAGATTTTAGGTACACTTTTTACCATCTGCTTCTAAAGTTTGATGGAAATATGGTTCTGGATTACTAGAAAATTGCTAGTGTAGTGCCAGTACAGAAAATAAATAGTAATCAGAACTCTGACAACTACAGGCCAATGAGTCTGATATCAGTAATTGGTTAAATAATGGTTTTGAAAGGATGAATTGCTGTATATGTTGTTTAATGACTTGCAAAATCCACAACATCATGGATTTATGACATACATTTCTTGCAAAAGAAATCTAGTTGATTTTTCAGTTATGTTATTCAAGTGACAGACAAGGGTGGAACAGTAGACTTAGCTTATTTTAATGTTAGTAACGCTTTTAACACTGTACTACATAGGATGCTGATTCATAAGATTCATAGTTTAGGACTGGACTCAAAAGTAAATGATTAGATAGGAAATTGGCTGAAGGACAGGCAGCAGTATGACATAATATACTTATTATCATTTATTTACTGTCCCTTTATTTATAAAGCACCAACAAATTCTGTAGATCTGTACAAAAACAGAAAGATAAGAGGGCCCTGCTGGCTAGAGCGTACAATCAAGTTACGGAATGGTACAAAAAGTCTAAGTGCTCAAGAGGAAAGTGACATGCTATAAGGATTACTGTAGGGCTGAGCATTCATCTTATTGTATCATGAAGGAATTCTGAGGCGTGGGAGTGTAAGAGTGTGATTGGGTTGTAGTAGGGGCAAGTAAAATTGCTTGTTCCAGTATACAAGTCTCTCAAGGAGCTCTGAGGAAAATGTAGGAAGAGAGATATGATGGAAGTATAAAAGACATATGATGGGTCAAGAGACTGAATGCATCAGAAAAAGTGATAGGAGAGTGTGGTTGAAGATGAGGTTTGTGCTCGAGTAAGCATAGAGGAAAGAGAGCAAGTAAGTTGTGAAGGGATTGTGTCAAGAGGGTACATGGTGGGTTTAGAAGAGAAAAGGAGAGCAGAAACCTCTTCATCCTTTACAGTAGTGAATGGTAGTTGCTGGTAGAAATGGGCATTGAAGAAGGTTGGGTACAAAGGGGAGGATGTGTGTTGATATCACTTCTAATAGTTTCTATCTCTAAAATACATGACAAGATCATGGGCAGTGAAATCTGTAGAGGGACTATGGGCTCGATTCAAATGTTGGCATCGGCAGAAAAAACTGGTGACTGTGGTTTTGTATCGCCAGTAAGCAATGCAAATGTTCCCACTAGTAAAAAGAACAGCAGTTCTGAAACACATGTCGCCAGAACAGCAAGATCTCACCCATAGAGGATAATGTACAAGCAACGCCAAAAGCCATTCAAATGTTGGAGTTAGGGCTAACGCGAGTTAAATTGCAACATTTCACTCCAGAAATCTAACGCCTATTTTTTTTGTCAAACATCACACAAGTCAGAGTAGAAAACCACCGTCGGGGAAAATAAAACAAAGAGTCAGGGATAACATGAGTCTGCGCTTCCCTACCCAGCCAGTAAGGAATACAGAGAAGGCTTTCAGCACCATGGACAGCACTGAATGCCAATAGGGATGTGCACTGCTCAACCCTGTGGCATTCGAAGGTTTAAACAGAAATAGTACACCAAGCACTACACAATGCCCCCCTTCGACACCCCCCCTTAGTATGTCGACATATATTGCATATATTCGACATACTAACTCCATCCCACATTCACCTTATTGGCTCATATAGTAGTGGAACCTGTCTTTTATTCGACAATTAACTCTTTGAGTACCAGAGAGGTAGGAAAGCATTGCTTAGCATGTTTCCTACCTCTCTGGTACCCAAAGGGTTAATAGGCAAGATATGCCTGTATATGTATGTGAACAAGTTAGGTTTTATTATTGTAATGTGTTTAACTTTAATGTTATATACATTTACTGCCTTCCTGATGCTGTGGGCTTTACAGCCGTCCACAGCACCAAGAAATGAATGAATGGAGGTGAAGGCACTGCGGTCCCATCATTCAGTCAGTCAGCCAGGTCAAACTGGGTGACTGATTGAGTGATCAGAGCGCAGAACTGCTCCCACAATTGCATCTTTAGTTAGATCTCATTCATTTTTAATGTCCTATCTCCTGTGTCCCATTGCTACTAGTACTTTTGCTCCACTCTCCTTCAAACGGAGAGTGGAGCAAAAGTACTAATAGCAATGGGGCACGGGAGGTAGGACTTGATAAATGAATGATTTCTGAGTAAAAATAGAATTGTGTAAGCAGTTCTGCGCTGTGACTGCAGCGCTTCCCTCAATTTCCATTTATTAATATCCTGGTGCTGCCAGTGGCTGTAAAGCCGGCAGGATGAAGAAGGCTGGGGACAAGAGAGGCATTGGAGGAAGCGGGTGGAGGGGAGAGACACATCAGAGGAAGCGGGTAGCAAGCTTGTATTTGCTGCCCGCTTCCTCCGATACCTCTCTCCCCTCCTCACTCCTCGCACACTGAATGACTTCTTGCATGCAGGGGACAATGTCGACATTGTCCCCTGCATGCAAAAAGCATAAATGTATATAACATTAAAGTTAAACACATTACATTAATAAAACATAACTTGTTTACATACACATACATATACAGGCATATCTTGCCTACTAACCCTTTGGGTACCAGAGGGGTAGGAAACATGCTAAGCAATGCTTTCCTACCTCTCTGGTACTCAAAGGGTTAATTGTGGAATAAAAGACAGATTTGTAGACTACATGACAGTCCCTGAGGGGAATGTCGGATGGGGTTAGTATGCCGAATATATGCAATATATGTCGACATACTAAGGGGGAGGGTGTCGAAGGGGGGGACATTGTGTAGTGCTTGGTGTACTATTTCTGTTTACACTTTCGAATGCCACAGGGGAGAGCAGTGCACATCCCTATGGCATTCAACGCTGTCCATGGTGCTGAAAGCCATCTCTGTGTTCCCCTACTGGCTGCGTAGGGAAGCACAGAGAATGCTGTTCAGAACTGTTGACATCGAATTTGGATTTTCTGACTGATCTTTCTACTATAGAGTGCTGTGATTGGCTGTGGTGCTAGGTAACATTTTTATCGTGTATTTTTGGGTAAGATTTTCTATGCGACGCAGGTTTAAGGTTAACGTGTATTTTGTTGGTCATCGCTCGTTAGCCTTTCTGGGTAAGGAAGATTTGAATCTCACGTTACCCGGTTTTGCTTAACTCGCGAAGGCAGTTTTTTTCTTCACGTTGATTTTAACGCCAACATTTGGATTGAGCCCTATGTTCCCCTTGAAGAAGGGGAATGAAAGTAGTGAAGAACTGTTTAGTGTAGAGGACAGACGAAAAGAGGTGAAGAAAGCTTGTCTGGCAAGGGAGAAGTCAGAGCAGTATGAATTTGCAGTGTGGGAAGTCTTCAACAGACCTAGATTTCCTTCAAAACCACTTGGAAGTTTGGGTACATCTTTGGAAGTGCTGAGTCTGTTTTTTTGTGCAATGGCTGTGGGAGGAATCCTTTGTGGTGGCCTATACTGGGAGGTGCTGAGTGGTGAGATCAACTAAAATACTGACAGAACTGTATGCTCTGCAGGGAGCGTTGCTGGAGGACAGATTAGTCCAATAGTGAGCAAGGTAAAATAATAATTTAAAAGAGTTTTAGGGCTAGAAACAATTAAGAAGAAAGACAGGGTTGTACTCATTTGACATGCATAAGAGAGTGTTTACAGTGATTAGAAGTTAAATAGACAACTGAAATAAACTGAATAAATTTACCAGAAGCGATAGTGTTTTGGTGTCCCTCTCTGTATGTCTCCCAGTTAATCTCTAGAAATATTCCACTGCAAACCCATTGCCACCTCAGGCACACTGCTTACCCCTAAACAGATACTAAACAAATAACCCATGTTCATGACCATGCACAGCAAATTAAAAGGGGTTATAAACACTTCACTGAGGAAAAGTATGAATGTGTAAGAAATCAAACAGACCCAATTCAGAACATAAATAGTTACCCAGTTGAGACCCAGAGTTCAATTGAGATGACAGCTATGATTAGAGAACTAGCACACATCAAGTCAGTCAATAAATCAATACTAAATGGCATTCATGCAGAGGAAGAACTGGTTACTAGTGTAGTGCTACAGGGGTCTGTGCTAGAGACTGCTCTCATCAGAGGGTGGAAAATGTGTGTAATTACTGCTTTATGGAAAGGGTAGGCTCTCAGCAGGGGTGGTAGGGATGTGAAGCATTCAAGGGGTTAAAAGTCCAATTTAAATCAATGGGAATTCTTTGTCTTCTGTGGAGCAGTTGGTTTGTTCGAAAATTACTTCACTTTTCTTTTGAACAAAGGGACATAAATTGTTAAGGGGGCAAAGTCGACACAACACACATAGGGGAAGACATCAACAATATTCTTTGTGTATATTTAGGAATTATATAGGACTTGTTGCTAAAAATTCTGGATAACTAGACATATTTAAAAAAGTAAAGTCAAGTTTAGAAATGTGATTTTTTTTTTTTTTTTTATACACACATCTCTTATACACTCAATGTCCTAATTTCGGTTAACATTTTGAGTGCCAGAGGGGTAAGCAATGCATTGCGTACCCCTCTGGCACTCAAAGGGTTAAGAACAGGTTAAACCTGGCATTACGATTTAAAGGGATATTATTACTTCAAAATTGTAGCCCTTAATAAACTGAGTTAAATGACACCAGCGGCATCTCTCAAACCTTTATGGTTTAAGAGATAGCCAGTTTCAAAGTTTCCTCTCCCCTGCTGTCAGCGTTCTGCTGCCAGCAGGGGAATCCGGTCCCGGGACAGGCGGAGGCTCTTAAACAGAGCCGATATCTCGTTATGAAAGGAAAATGATTAATTGAAACAGTCTTCTACTTGAGCTTGGTTACCAAGCACACGCAGAAGACTGTTTCAGTTAATCATTTTTCCTTCCATAACAAGATATCGGATCTGCTGAAGAGCCTCCTCTTGATTCAGAGACCGGATTCTCCTGCTGGCAGCAGAACACTGACAGCAGGGGAGAGGAAACGTTGAAAGCGGCTATCTCTTAAACCATAAAGGTTTGAGAGATGCCGCTGGTGTCATTTAACTCAGTTTATTAAGGGCTATAATATGAGGGATATTAATTTTGAAGTAATACTATCCCTTTAAAGTGGATCATCATCATAATATTGCCCCACAAGCCATTACTAATATAGCGATAAGCAAAGGCATACTTCTATTATGCTGAATAAGAACGTGTTATTGAAGTAAACCAGCTTCTTCTGCAGCCAACAGCTGAGAACAGGGCAGACATCTTAGAGGAAAGTTACCTCTGAGTCTGCGCTATCTGTCCCATGCACTGCCAGCACTGGTGGTGACCTTCGCCGAGTACCTTACGGTAAAGGAATTTGATGAAGGTGCAGGCGCACAGAGTTTTCTCTTAGTCCATTGGTGGACACAGGAACATGAGAAAACTTCTATTCACCAGTAGGCAGGCACTTAAGAGAGTTAATAAAACAAAAATACTCTGCTCCTCCCACTTTATAGTTCTTGTTTACTCCTAAATTACCTGACAGTTACACCATGAAAGAAGGGTCCCAAACCCTTTCTTCTTAGATTTTTCTCAGGGTGGGATACCCCAAGTCCACCAATGGACTAAGAGAAAACTATTTATTGGTACCTGTAAAAATCCCCTTCTCTTTTGTATCCAGTGGGGGACACAAGGACTATGGGATGTCCAAAATTTACCTCAATATAAAACAGGGAAGGAGAAAAAAAAACCTACTGCAGTTAGAAACACCTTGCACACAAATCTGGCGTCCACAGTAAGGATCTTCATAAGAGTATGACCAGAAGACCAGGTAGCAGTGTTACAAAACCTGATTCTTATGGACCCATAACCCGATTCTTATGGACCCAAAAAGTGTGCATGGCACATGTTCAGTGGGTTGTAGGAAAGAAAAGTACTAGTCTGGATATAACAGTATAGATTAGTGTAGTTCATTAATTCTCAGAGTCATAGGAGCCTTAGAAGCAGTTCTGCCCTCACCAAGGCTTTCTGAAATGATGAAAAAAAAGACAATGGAGGTGTTTAAAGGTGAATCATGAGCTGAACAGAGTTTAAGACACCTAACCACATATTTCATATGCAATAGGTCCTACTTCACATAAGCTGGACTAGTATAGGGAGAAGAGCAACATTAATTATTGACATGTAAGGCAGGCCTAAAGTTGGAAGTCTGGCACAGCCATAATTTCACTTTATTTAAATGAAAGATAAAGTGAGGCGGTATGCTTGAGAGAGCACCATACTCTGAGAAAATAGCAGTAGGGGAGAAAGACAAAGTTCAGAACCAAGTTCAAGTCTTTGTGAGGAAAGACTGCATGTGAAACCTCTTGCAGAAAACCGTGAGTCTCTGCAATCTTAGAGAAAAATGTTGAACCTCAGGAAATTTGATCTTTAGTTCTCCATGTAGCCTCAGGTAAAAAAATTGAGGAGCAAAAGTAAATTGAAAGAAGAGTGATCACACTCTTGTTATTCATCAAAAATTAAATCAGCTCTCCAAACATTGTGATAAATCTTGGAGGACACTGGTTTCTTTGTGTACACAAACCAGATCCTAGAATTAATAAATCAAAGCAAAGTTAAATGGTTGAGAGGACATATGGGGCTGTGAGTGAGTAGATCCCCTGACAATGCAAGGGTTCTATCATTGGGAGTTCAGAGGATGGAGCCACCACCTAAGGACTACTCGATCCCAAAAAAAGACTGGGATTGTTGCATGACATTGGTGCACCATCAGAGTTATTTGAGTCCCTATTTTGCTACCAGTGCTTCAAAGACAGCATGTTTTTGTTCCTATTTTCTGGATTGATTGTCCAACTAAGGTAATTTGACAAGTTTTTGCTTCTGGTTCCCACTTCAGGAGTGAGATGTGTGTCAGTGATTATGTTGCACTGGAACCAAATAAGAAGATCCTTCAAGGGGGGCATCGGAGTTGAAAATGTGTCTTAATGTGCCCTCAGTTCAAAGTTATTGATGGGGGGGGGGGGGGAGGTGGGCGATTTCTGGTGTTAGCTCCAAACAATGAGCAGAACTCAAATTACTTCTGATACAGCTAGCAGGAAACTGCCTCATTGCTGGTGACAACCAGATTTGGCTGTTGAGGCATGTGGACCTCTTGGTCCAATTTAGTAGAAGTTACAAGTGTAACTGAAATGAGTGAAACAAAAATTATGGGATTGATTTAAGAATGTAGATTATTGTCCCTACTGTCTTCATATAATCCAAAATTGTAGCCTTTTTAAGTTCTGAATAGAGCCAAACTCTCCTTTATACTGTTGATATCCTTTCAAGGGGCTGAAGTGCCATAAACTGTGAGGGTCTGAACTCTAGGCTCACAAAAAGGCATGCATTGGCTGGTAGTGATGTTAAAGTTAACCACAATGATTATCCTACCTTGGTATCAAATGTATTGCTAGTGAGTCAAAAGTTTCTGTGAGCCAAAACGAAAGCCACAATCATTAATAATGGTCTGCAATCTTGAGGTACTGATGACAACTGTACCAGAATGGAACAGAGGGATATGCATTTTTCCTGCCCTAAGAGGAAGATAATTCTCTAGGTTCTATGGCAGCCATGACCAGCCAGATTGATTCCAACAGGGAACTTCAAGTTATTTGAGGGCCTTAGGAACAGGTACCGGTTTGAAAACTGTGTCCTTCTAGGGAACACCAAAGAGGTTTCAGTAGAAATTCCAAAATTGCCACTGTTGGGTAACATTACTCATATGCTGCTGGTGAGAAAGAGGACATATGGACAAACAAAACACCCAGAAAAGGTGTCTCCTGCTTTTACCCTTATCTTAAACCTTTATGGGTCTGTGTGTGGCTATAGAGGGAAAAGAACATCTAGGAGACATTCCAATCACACTAAACAGAGCTTTCCCATGAAAAGAGTATGCTTTGTACAGAAAGGAAATCAAATGAAGCAACTCTGCATGGGAACACCCACTTGTACAAGGTGTTCTTTAGTTTCACAGCTTTACAGACCCATGCCGAAATGAAGGCTGGACTGAGAATCACCCATGGTCTGGGAGAGATCCTTTATAGTCAGCTGGAACTTTGATTGCAACTGCATCCTGAACCAACAGGATGGCATTCACCCCCTCCCCCACACACACATCTCTCATGCTGAGGAAGAATAAGGAGGTACAAATAACCCCATCCTTACCCAGTGAGATGGAGTGAAACAATGAGGGAATTATAATGGCATTGATACTCTGCGGAATTAGCTGGTGCTATATAAATAAAGAATAATAATAATAATTGATAGTACATTATCGTAGAGTATGAAGTACTCATCTGGGGGAAAAAAAAAAAAAAAAGGAAATAATAACCTAAAATAAAACAGGTTTTCCAGGAAGAAACTACCCTTCTGCCTCCTTGATGCACATAAAGAAACAATGTCCAGTAGTCAGAGCCTAGGCTAGTGGAAAAACTAGGACTAGGATGTGGGAGAAGCAGAGTTTTGTTTAGTAAATTCTTGAAGTGCCTGTCTTTTGGTGGATGGAAATTTACCCATGGTTCCTGTGTCATCCCACTGGATGCAAGTTAAATTAAGCTTTTTTGTTATCTGAGGCACAGTATGGCACTTTATACTAATACTAGTGTAAAAGAAGGTCCGGGTGATGTTAACCCTTTGAGTGCCAGAGGGGTACGCAATGCATTGCAAAGCAATGCGTTGCGTACCCCTCTGGCACTCAAAGGGTTAAGAGGCTGGTCCTGCCACCGACGCAGTCATGCACTGTAGAGACTGCCCGAAAGCACAGAACATTCTTACACCTCCCAGGATTCTGTGCGTTTGGGCAGTTTCTACTGCACATGATGGCTTCTGACAAACATCCTAGCGAATTATTATATAGGCTGTTTCTTGTATTACCACATACTACACTATGACTTAATCTAGGCAGTGCCCAAACACTGGATGCACATAGAGTGGTAAGTTTGTATTCATGTAGAGCCAATTAGCATACTGTTCAGGGAATCAGCATTAAATGCCAGCCTGTGTCATCAAGAGTTTAATCACTCAGAAACAATTTATTTACAAGAAACATGGCTTGTACAACATACAGGCAAATTCTAAACTTGTTTTAAGGTGACAGGCCCACTTTAATAGACAACATACATTGTGTGAATGGCCCCTTAACCCTGTGAGTGCCCGAGGGGTATGCCAAGAACTGCAAATCAATGTGTTGCATACCCCTCTGGCACTCAAAGGGTTAAGCTAAACTAAACAAAATAGCAGTTACAAAGAGGAGTTACCTAGTTGAAAGTCTGCTTTCTGTTGAAGTTTTTGTCTCCACCTTGTGGCTATATTAAGAAACACGTTTTGGAGGAGGATCCTTTAGAAAATGTCTGCTTTTCTCAAATACCGCTAACAGAACAGGTTGTAACCCTTTGACTGCCAAAGAGGTATGCAACATTGTGCAACTTGTTGCACAAAAAAGGGTTAAGAGTTTGTATAGTGTATAGCTGAAAAATAGAAATGGGAGAAGACAGAAAGGGGCACCCCCTGTGTATATCAAACTGGATATGTTTTGGCCACCACCATACACCCTAATGTGAGCACTCACAAGAAAATTGTGTTAGTGGCGGTCTATACCAGAACTAACAAAACAGGCAACTGGAGATATTTTAAACTGTCTCCAGACACAGTATGCACCTCTGGATTGAGAAAGTAATGAAGGCTGCTCCCTTGTTCAAATGGACACACTCTCCCACAGTTGCAATATCAGCAAAAGAACCCAAAAGAAAAAAGAAAAACAAAAGGGGGGCGCCAATGGTGTATATTCATCAAAATAAGCGCACTCAGATGTATAATAAATTACACTCACATTAAGTGGTCAGGACTCTGATATCAAAGTCTATGACAAATGAGCATTCGGAGAGCTCAACCTGTCTTCGTTCAGGTATCTTCTGTATTCTTGAGATGGTTTGTAGACTTTGAATAAGTAGATCAGGCAGAAAATATACTTGTTTAAAATAGGATTTTAGTCTTACCTGTTAAATCCTTTTCTCGTAGTCCATACAGGTTACTGGTAACTTTGGGTAAGCGATCAGCCCCTTTAATAGGCAGGAACAATTCTGAGAAGTGACTCCTGGGTGGAGCCTACCTCCTCTCCTTAGCTTGCAGCTAGCCAATCCCCAACCAGCAAGATTTGCAGACTAACTATTGACTAGGTAGTAAGAAGGTAAAGGAAGACTCCTGTGAGCATGAACCCGCAAGGAGGAGAGCCAAGCATGTCCCTTGACAGGGTGGGAGACCAGTAACCTGTATGGACTAAGAGAAAAGGATTTAACAGGTAAGACTAAAATCCTCTTTTCTCTGTCGTCCAATACAGCTTACTGGTAACTTTGGGATGTCCAACCATTAAGTTCCCCAGGGCGGGAAGAAAGGCAAGGACCAGGCACAGGCCCCCAAAGTCACCAGAGCACCAATGAATCTACAGATCATGAATAGCTCAACACTAACCGCAAATTGTCAACGGACACTGAACAGGGGGTAAAACAAACCCCATGAACTGTTGCACAGCACACTGAACTGGAGCCAACAGGTCTCAAAAGTGAAAGAGTACTGAGAGACTAAAGAGATCCTAGACAGGCAAGGCTGCCTCCAGGATCTTCCTCCCAAAACTGGCATCAGCCGATGCCAGCACATCCACACAATAGTGTTTAGAAAAAGTGTGCACAGATGACAAAGTGGCCGCCTTACACAACTGATCAGCTGAGGCCTGTTTTTTTTTTAGGCCCAAGAAGTAGCAATGGACTTTGCAGAATGAGCCGTGATCCTGAAGGGATCCTGAAGTTCGTAAGACTTATGAATTGTGGACTTGATACAAGAAGCAATGGTAACCTTGGAAGCAGGCTTCCCTGCCCTAGGACCCTCAGGAATGGCAAACAGAGTGTCAGACTGCCTTAAGGACTCAGTGCGATGCACACAGAACTTGAGACAACGCACAACATCCAATAGATGAAGATCCCTCTCTTTGTCAGAAGTAGGGTTAGGACAAAAGGAAGGGACCACAATCTCCTGATTAATGTGGAACTCAGACACCACCTTCGGGAGAAACTCTTGTGAGGGGCGAAGCACCGCCTTGTCCTTGTGAAAGACCAAAAAGGGTGGTCTACAAGACAGGGCATGCAGCTCTGCAACTTGGTAAACAGAAACAAACAATCGCCAGGAGAAAGGCCATCTTCCACGTAAGCATACATAGAGGAATGGTAGCCAAAGACTCAAAAGGAGGACACTGGAGTACTCCCAAGACCAGGTTAAGATCCCACTGTGGAGCAGGGGACTTAAACACCAGATGGGTATGAGCAACGCCCTGGAAGAAAACCTTGACATCAGGCATGATAGCAAGATGCCTCTGAAAGAAGACACAGCGCAGAAGTCTGAACCTTAAGAGAACTCAGACTGAGACCCTTATCCACACCATCTTAGAGGAAGGAAAAAACTGTAGGAAGATCAAAATCCTGAGACAGGTCTTTGTCAGCACACCAAGACAAAAAAAGTAGACCAAACTCGATGGTAGGCTTTAAAGGAAACAGGTTTACGGACATAGTAGCCACCACACCAGAAGAAAAACCTTTCTTCTACAAAATTATGGATTCAAAGCCAGATGATGAACTTCCAGAGGTAACCCTGTAGAAGAAGGTCCAGACGGGAGGGAAGTCGAAGATGTTACACTACTGAGAGGTCCAGAAGCTCCGGAAACCAAGCCTGTCGGGACCAGTACGGAGCAATCAGAATGACTGGGCAGCGCTCCAATCTCAGCTTCTTAAGTACTCTGTTCAACAGGGGAACAGGAGGAAAGATGTATGCCAGAGGAAACGTCCACGGGATTGACAAGGCATTCACTGCCACAGCCAGGGGATTCACCCAGCGACAGCAGAACATTGGCACCTTCCTGTTGTACCTGGTTGCCATCAGGTCTATGCAAGGAAGACTACACAGCTGGACGATGAGGTTGAACACCTCTGGATGTACCTCCCACTCTCCGCTGTCCACTGTGTGCCGATTGAGGAAGTCTGCCAGAATGTTGTCTATGCCAGGAATATGAACTGCGGAAATGGCAGGGACATGCTCCTCTGCCCATGACAAAATAGCTTTGACCTCTAGCCAAGATATCTTGTGCTGCCTTGCTTGTTGATGTCGGCTACCACTGTGGCGTTGTCCGACTGTACCCTGACTGGGCAATGCTCCAGTTGCTGTGTCCAGTGATACAGAGCATGAAATATCGCCCTAAGCTCCAAGACATTGATGAGAAGGAGAGATTCCTCCTGAGACAACCAGCCCTGAACACTCAAGTGCCCCAGCACGGCTCCCCATCCAGACAGGCTGGCATCCTTTGTCTCTGTGGTCCAGAAGGGCACCATGAAGGGTCTGCCTTTCAGGAGATTGTTCAGGTTGAGCCACCACGAGAGGCTCTGCTCCACTTGAAGAGGGAGAGATAGGGATCTTTCTAGGAGATCTGGATGGCCCCTTAATGTCAGGATGAGAAACCTCTGAAGGTTTCCTGGAGTGAGCCATGGCAAATGGGACTGCTTCTATGGTGGAAATGAACTTCCCCACCAAGGATGACAACTTCTTGGCTGGAACTGGATCCTGAGACAGGATAGCCTGGACCTTCAGTGCTATCTGATGAGCTACTTCGTCCGTGAGAAACACCGTCCCCCTCTGAGTGTCGAAGAGGAGGCCCAGAAAGACCATCCTCTTGGAAGGAACAAGGTCTGACTTGTCCAAGTTGATGATCCACCCGTGATGGGAGAGAGCATGAATGCAGTCCTGCACCTGCTGGTGAAGGAGTTCTGGAGAAGAGGCCTTCAGAAGGAGGTGATCCATGTATGGAGTGACCCTGATGCCATTCTGATGTAGGACGGAAATCAATGCTCCCAGGACTCTGTTGAAGACTTGAGGAGCCGTGGTCAAGCCAAAGGGGAGGGCAGAAAACTGGAAATGCCCCTGGTCTCAGGCAAAGCGGAGATACTGTCGACTCCCTAGATGAATAGTGATATGCATATAGACATCTTGAAGATCCAGAGAGGCCAGAAATTCCACAGGAGACATGGCCGCTATCACTGTGTGCAGAAACTCCTGGCGGGATTGGGGCCTGACCACAAAGGAGTTGAGATCCTTCAGATCCAAAATGGGACGACAGCCACCGTCCTTCTTGGAAACCACAGAGGTTGGAGTAGAGTCCCAAGCCCCTCTCCTGAGGGAGAACTGGCTCCAGGACCTCCTTGTCCAGAAGGGTCTGTATAGCTTCCTCGAAAAGGCGGCGCTTTTCTGCTCCCAAGGAAGAACGAGAAACAAAGGTCCTGGGAGGAGGAAGAGAGGGGAAGGGAATCCTGTATCCCGAGGCCACCACTTGTAAAACCCAGGGGTCTGCCACAGAGGCCTTCCAAGCCAAAATGTAATGGCATAGGAGGTCACCTACCTGCGGGTGGGGACCCGCGTTCGGTGAGTCATGGAGGAGGAGGTTTGGAAGCCTTGAGCTTCGTGGAGGACTTGGATCTCCATTGCTGCTTAGGCTTGAATGGGGAGCGCGGAGCCTGAGGGACCGCCTGGGTCTCTTGGAGCAAGTCTGCCTGAAAGGGATGAAAAAGCCGATTCCTTTTGACAGGCGGCTTCTTCCTCAGGACTACTGGTAGGAGAGTATTTTTCCCTCCAGTGGTCCACGTTGATGAGATCCTTGATCTCAGGCCCAAACAGGGAGGATCCCTGAAAAGGCAAAGACAGGACAGCCTTCTTGGAGGCCGTGTCAGCAGACCAGATCTTGAGCCAAAGAGCCCGTCTGGCTACCACAGACATGGTAGATGCCCTGGCTACTATTCGCACAGGGTCAAACAGGGAAGCAGAGACATAATGCTGAGCATCAGCAATGTTAGTCAGAAGTCGCAACATGTCAGAAGTAGGAGCCCCCTGATGGACACATACCTCCCAACATTTCAAATTGCCAAAGAGGGACACTTGTGTTTTAGGGGGTGTGGCTGGTGGGCAGGGCATTACCGAGACTTTTTAGGCTATTTTATGACCTATTGATAACTCCTTGTATAATCGAATAAATGGCGTCTAACAAGACCAAAGTATTTTATTTACACAGACTAATTTATAAACACAAATACTGATGTTTAAACAAACAATGTGAGTTTTATTGCGGTAGGGCAGTATGATACATTTATACACTCATCACACAATCTGATTTCCTAAAAAGAGGGACATCAGGGTGGGAAAGAGGGACAGAGGAATTTGGGTCTAAAAGAGGGACAGCAGAATTGAGCTGTTCAGTCCAAACAGCCACAGCCCTATTTACCCATGCAGCTGCAAAGGTAGGGCAAAGAGCAGAGCCTGCAGTCGCAAAAACAGCCTTGAGAGAAGTCTCAAGCTTCTTATCAGTCCAGTCTTTGAGAGCAGAGGTGTCAGCCACCGGCAAGGCAGTGGACTTAGAAAGCCTGGAAACTGGGGCATCCACTTTGGGGGGATGAACCCACTGCGTGAGGGCCGTTTCAGAAAACGGGTAAAGTTTAGCAAAATTCCTAGACACAGATGGTTTCTTGTCTTGAAATTTCCACTCCTCTGACACCAAACGGTCAAGGGTGGTATTAGGTGGAAAGCAAGCATGGGCTTAACAGGCTCCTGAAAAACATTAGAGGGGTCAGAAGACGCCTCCTGCACCAAGGGAATGTTCAGGGTGGACAACACAGCCCTGATCAGGCCCACAGCAGAGGGGATGGAGTCCGCCTCAAAGAGGTCCCCAAAAAACTGGGATGAAGGAACAGCTGAATTGTCGGCATCATCAGAGTCCACCAACAACTCCTCCTCCTCAGAAGAGTCAGACACATCAGGTACACCCGATGGTTTAGGCAGGGAAGATCTGATAGGGGTCATGTCTGCCACGAGTGGAAGACCCCCTGTAAAGTGGATGGAAGGAGTTGTACGGTGGACCGGAGGTCCCTGGTAGTAGACAAACTCTTGCATCCATACTGGCTCTAGTGCATGGCTGGAGGCCCCAGCAGGGGATTCAGAGGCAGCAGCACATTCTGGGCAAACATGAACTGAGTATTTTCTAGGTAACACTGAGTGACATGAGGAGCAATGAGGGACATAGACACCCCAGTATCCTTAGTCTTAGGTTTAGCCCCAGAGTCAGAGTAGACATTCTCAAGAGGTCAAAACACCCACAAAATAGTGTGTATGATAAATAAATGCACCCCAGGAATGCTAAATAAGACTTATCTGGTAGGCGAAAGGTTAAACTGTGGAGGAGAGAAGGAGAGCCTGTTTTCTAATAGAAGTTTGGAATTTCAGAATAAAGACAAACACTGAAGTGAAATGCAGTTTATTTAAACATGCAATAATTAAACAGGTTATGGCCAGAGTTCACACAAGTATGACAGCATACCAACTCCGGAATGGATTTAAAAAGAAAGAGCTTCTTGCCAGAGTTCACAGGAATATGGGAGACATACCCGACCCTGGGATCTAAACAGACACAAACATAAGAGAGACATACAAAACAAACATACAATAAGTAAACAAGTTACTTATCTATCCCCTGGAGCAAAACATCAGTGTGGGAGAGCCTTTCCACGCTAACTCCGTAGGATCACATACAGGTGAATAGCCAGACAGACCTGACTTCCCAAATGGCTAAACAGCAACACACAAGTTTGGATGAGGTACAGTCTACAGAGGTGAATAGCCCGACAGACCAGACGTCCCAAATGGCTAACAGCAACACTGTACCTCTCCTACATGAGACCAGGTACACTCTTTCCTAGTCTCCAAAAAATGGCTCTGACCACTGTTGTCTTGATTACAGGTTAAAATACAGGCTACGCCCTAAGATGTCTAAAACTACGCATGCGTATGTGCTTGGTTATATAACACTGAGTATAGAGACATCTCTAACTGATACTCATAAACACTACGTCTTACAGTGCCTGCCCCTCTGCTGTTGCGAAACCTAATGCAGAGCATTAACCCCCAGCTGACCGTGAGGAGAACACCAAAAACCATCCCTTACAGAGCCCAAGCCCTGCACAGGATACTCTATCTGCGAATACATAAAATGGCTGCTGCGTTGGGAGCCAATTGGAAATGATCGTGCGAATCGGGCACTCATGGGGAACGTAGTTTCGCTGACAGAGTACTCCAACAGTGCCCGAAGCCCCCTAAAGCCCCAACATCCCCAGAACGTTGACCGAATGACAGAGCAAGGGCAAGCCCACAAAATGAGCAATCTCTGACCTCGCTACGTGGAGCGGTTGCAGAGATATGCCCCAAACTGTAAAGTCCCATAGAAGTGAATGGAGCAATGGCGTCTATGCGGTAAACGCTCGCCTAAGTTAATGAGGTAATACCAAAAGGTAAAACCACTCAAAAGCCCACTAGAATTAAGCAGTAGACCCAATAAACACTGGTCCCAGTAGAGAAAGTGCCCAAAGCCCCTCAACAACATGCTAACCAGCAACAAAAGGGTTAGGTTACCACAGAAACTTGCTCCAAGCACCTCACAGACATACATAATAAACCCAATGAGTGCATGAGTATGTAATAGGAACTCCAAATGAGACCCCTGTCCGGAGGGGTTTCATGGGACATGTGGACCTCAGCACTCAAAGGGTGCTCACCTTTTTCAGCAGGTCTTCTGTCTTCAGATTACCATATATCAAGAAGAAGCCTCAGTGGGCAACTCCTGGGGAAAGAACTTGCAGCCAAGATTTTCCCCCCAGGGCTTAGGTCCACAAACGTACCTGGTAATCTGAGCTATCCACATTTGGGTGATGGGAATTGTCAGTGATGGTAATCCGCCTAATGGTAGTATTCCATATCTAACAGAAAAATAATAAAAAAAAAAGCTAAAACTATAGCAGAACTGTTCTCTTGCTTGTGTCTTGACCAAGGAACAAATCTTACTTGTTGGGGATTGGCTAGCTGCAAGCTGTTTATATACATATATGCTTGTTAACATGATTGAATATAGCTGGTTCTACGAGATTTTCAAATTTTCCAGTCTGCTTCCCACTACAAATCACCTGACGGTGTACCTCATGAGGATCATGGGAAATATGCCCACAATAGCTAATAGAACACCAATAGCAAACCACTCACGTGGTACACCGATTAGGAAGATCGCAGAGTGGAGGAGCTTACAAGAAAATATATCCAATACTTTAAAACAGCGTTTAAAACCTTTCTGATTTTTATTTCTTCTTTTAAATAATTTTTAAAGAAGTATATTTTCTACCTGATCTACTTATTCAAAGTCTACAAACCATCTCAAGAATACGGGAGATACCTGAACGGAGACAGGTTGAGCTCTCCGTATGCCCATTTGTCAGTAGACTTTGATTATCAGAGTCCTGACCAATAAATGCGAGTGTAATTTATTATACATCTAAGTGCACTTATTTTGATGAATGTACTACACCATTGGCGCCCCTCTTTTGTTGTTCTTTTCTCTTTTGGGTTCCTTTGCTGTATAGTTTGCCTGTGCACAAGTAGGGAAATCCCAGACGTTTGCACTCTTAGGAGTACTTGAGGACCGTGGTTCAGAAAACCTGCTATAGAAAACTAATGAAAAGGAAAGTATTTTCGTGCCACACACTGGTCTTTAAAGGGTTAGAAAGATGCAAAGGCACATCTTAGGATCATTCTAAAAGGGGACAGATGTTTTTTTCATATATGACAGAAAAGCATCAATTTAGTCTACTTCAGTAACATGCTTGGCTCTTACAGACCCCTGATAATGGCAGAAAATTAAACTTTAGGAAAAGCTATATGTAATAGGGATTTTGCTGCTGAGTAAGACAAGGACAATCTGCTGGCAGATATTTATTAGAAATATATTTCCGTTATAACTGTTAGTAAGTAAGTCATTCTCTACCTCAGTCTGAATGGTGGAGACACCTTCAGGTAAGCTATTACATAACTAAAGTCCTTCGCTCCGGTTCTCCCTTGCGCTCTCTTTCTGCAGTAGAGTTGTTCCTATTGGAACCTAAGAACTTACATAAACCTTTATCTAAAGCCAGACGTATTTTAGCAAAAAGCGGACCCTTGTCACCACCAAGATTTGCTAGCGCTTGGTCGGTGGATCTACAGTCTCCCATCTTGTCGGAAGCTGAGACTTGGCTAACAATCTTCAAGAACTCCCGATTTTTACCTAGAGCTACTCCTTCTCAAGAAAATTACTATAAATTGGTTACCAGGTGGTATCTGACTCCTAGCCGCCTATCTAAGTTTAATTCAACTACGCCTGATATATGTTGGAGATGTGGTGCATCGGGAGGTACTTTAGTACATATCTGGTTGAACTGCCCTGTAGTGACTGAATTCTGGTCGCGGATCACCACTACAATGGAACTTATTTTAGGATTCCCAGTACCTGGAGACCCTTTACTACTATTGTTTTCTCATCACTCTCAATTCGCTGCCAAAAAATTCCCACTTTTACACTTCCTCTTGACAGCATCAAGATTGACTATTGCGTCCCATTGGAAACTGAATACTTGCCCTCCTTTGGCTTTGTGGTTCGCTCGAATTGACAAGTTCTGTACTATGGAAAGAATACATGCCTACAGTGTTAATAAACCCCACATCTATAAAGAAACCTGGACACATTGGGAAAGATATAAATTGGAAATTGATGGTTAACTGTGTTCCTCTCTCCTCACTTCAGTTTTCTTATATATTATGCTTCTCTCAATTTTAGAAACTGATTGATGCTTTCCGTCTCTCTTGGAGCAGTAGTAGTCCACTCTTGGTGCGTTTATTTCCTACTAAAATTTTCAATGTACGAGATGCTCGGTCCCCCTCTCCCCGCTCCCGTTCCTCCCTTCCCCTTTCTTTTCTCTTCTCACTGTGCTTTCCTTCTATTCTTGTTCTGTATCCTTTCCTCCCTCTCTTTTCTTGATCAGGAACCAAGCACTTTATATTTCTTAGTATTAGATGGTTGATTTTACCTTTTATAGGTTGTTGTTTTATGTACTTGGAATAACAAGTCAATGCCTTTATTTCTTTATTTTCCTTATGTATTGAATCCTTTTTATACACTGTCACGTGCAGATTTCTGTGCTTTCTAACTGTAATGCTTATAATTTCTTCTTTCAATAAAGCTTTTTAAAATTAAAAAAAAAAAAACCTGTTAGTAAGTAGTGAAGCTGGTACTATTATGTTCAATGAAGAACTGTTATCAATAACTCGCCTCTCCCATAGAATCCAACAGAACAGAATCCAAGTGTCTGAACAGCAGGTAAACTGTAGTTGGGCTCTATGAACACCAGAGGGTGCTAGTCATATAACCTTGCTCCAAAAAAACCCTGTAGTTTCTTTGGAATAATACATTACTCGTAGGACTACCCTAGGTTTACTCAGCAGTAAAAGCCCTTTGATATATTTGTTCTTTTTCTTTCTTTAACCCTTTATCATGTCAGGACCGTCATGCTTGTCCCGGCACTTAAGGACCGGTGACAGTCCTGGCATACCATGGGATTAAGAATCACCATGCAGCTGCATGCCTCCCGGCGACCCAGGAATCCATTAAAAGAAAAAAAGACCCCCAGTCCTTAATGGCCATCCACGTGCTACGCTGCCTGGTCCTTAAGGGGATAAGAAAGTGTAGTTGTCCTTTAAGACCATATTCAGTAACCTAAAGAGGAGCAATTCTGGATCAAACCAACTGCATCAATGGGGACAAATAAAATTCCCACAATTTTGAGTGCAAAAATTGTCTCCAATACATTGTGAAGCAATATACTGGAGACCTATACAGCAATGAAAGGGTTAAACACCCCAATAACTATATAGGAAGTTTCATTTGTCCCCTACAGTGAAACTGGGTTCTTCCAGAATTGCTCCTCTTTAGCGTATTTTATATGGCCCTTAGAGTGGTACCTCTTTATTCTCTTGTAATCCTGCATTTCAGACAAGTGTTTCACACTAATTAGTGGATGCTCACTCATCATTCACAACAATTTCTAACAAACAAAAGACTTCCACGACTCGTTAAATTTTTTTTTAATATATATCAAAATGATTGTATTGCATTTTCACTCCTAAAAAAGTAAAATATATGTACATCTAATTTTATCAAGTTATGATTTACAAGAACTCCTATATAGCAGTTGCTAATTTGTATTCACTTAAAATGTATCAAACATTTAGTAACAAGCATAGCAAAGAAATGACATATTTGTTTTCCAAAATAAATGTACAATTTGACCCCTTTGGGTGGCCATTTAGCAGAAAAAAAAAGTGTGTGCTACCTGGTGGCATCCAACACAGAGGATCAATTATGAATAAGCACATTTGTAAAAAGACAAGCTTATACATTTTTTTCTGCTATGCCACATTCTCTAAGATTAACTCTTTGAGTGCCAGAGGGGTATGCAATGCATTGTGTACCCCTCTGGAACTCAAAGGGTTAATAAGTATTCTCTTCTGCATTTATCAGTGTTTTCTGACTATTAATATACAAGGTGATGTGAAGCACAATAAAAGGGCAAACCAAGTACACCATAGGCAACACATATATATTCTTCAGATTTTTGTTAATTTAAAACTAGCTTTTTCTGCCTTGAATGCTAGCAAGGTTTCCATTGCATTGCTTTAAAACACATTGGAGACCTCTGTAGGATTCAGGGACTTAAAAGTCCTATTTACATCAATGGGAATGTTTATTTGCCCACTATGGGACAGATGGTTTGCCCCAGAACTACTTCACTTCGCCTTATATATGACACCTAGGGCCCGATGTTCACAAAGTTGTCATGATGAAAAAATTGTCTGATCTTGAGTTGATGATAAAAGTAGGACAATATTTTCAGAAGTAAATAAGACACACTGAAAAGCTGTCGTAAATAATTAGAAATGACGGTGAGAAGATCTTTATATTGCCCTTAAAAATTCTGACATTAAAATGGACTTTAATTTTGTATTTGAAACAAGCATTTTCAAAGAAACAAAGACATTTTTTGCCAGTTAATGCCATACTACTGCTTCTCATTCCCGCTAATAGTACTTTAATTTGTCTTCTCCAAGTTTAGACAATTTTTATTTTGTCTTAAAAAAATATGTTAAATAGACAAAAAAGTGACTCGTAAAAGAATATATTTTTTCTGAAAATACCCTTCAATATGAAAGCAGATTTAACCATGCCCACTTTTAAGACTGCCTTTTCCTTTTGACGGAGACTGCAAAATTGGATGAAAAAAATGATGGTAATGTGTCGGAGAACTGACGGACCATGGCGTAAGAACTTTTTTTATTCTAATTACAGACAATTTCCATTACAACAACTTTTTGAACATCTCACCCACAAGGCTTTATATTTAGAAAGCCAAGGGTAAGCATCTACACCACAGGTGACTAATTAACGCATTGATTTAATGAGTCTTTAACGCCAAGAATGCTAGTGAGGGTTCCAAAGTGTTGTAAAATAATGCATTGGATGCCTTTTTAGCATTCAAAGGGCTGTGACCCATTTAAATAAATGGTCTTTTGGGGAATTTTAAATTATCCCCCATAGTTCAATTTGCTTGTTCCAGAAGTGCTCCGTGGTAGCTTATTGAATCCGACCCTTAGTTCACTGTCAAAGGCAGAATCAAACTCTCATACGGCATAAAAGTAGTAAAAAGATAGTTTTATCAACTAATCAGTGTTTGAGTTTGGAAGAGCTCAATTGTATTTATATATAAATATGTACACATCCCTGAGATTAATTTTATACATACACAAAATAGATTTAGATATCTTTTTTACGTTGCATTAAAAATCTAGTTTGCTTCTTCACGTGAAAAGTCTAACACTAGCTGGTTTGACCTAGTCTAACTTTCAGAACACTACACCATTACTAAAAGACAACAACAAAGGTTTATTGACTGTAAAAAAACAAAAAATGATTTATACGAATTATGTAGGAGCATAATAATTACATGGCACTTGCTTTACCATGTTAAGTTGTAAACATATTTGATCACTGTCTGAAAAGTAAAAAAAAGGACTGGCAGAATGGTAATTCATGTCAATCTGAATGGCAAACACTGTCAAAACTTATTAGTAGCAGAAATATATATATATATATATATATATATATATATATATATATATATATATATATATATAAAATTCTTTTTTTTATATATACTGGCACTGTGCTCTGAAAAAGCAGAATCTTAAAATGAGCTTTGAAAAAAAATAATAATTTGAGGTAACTTATCACTATAAATATATGTTTGAATACATATTTACATGTATGTGTGTATACGCATTTAAATTATTACATTTTCTTCAGCAACACAAACTACTGCACAAGGACAATGCCCTTCAGAATGGGTAATAAAACAAATGTTTCCTCTCTTCTTTCTAATAGTGAATTTTTTATATTATGTGTATATATACATATAGTTTTTTTGAAAAAAGCTCTTATCTAAAATATTGTTAATCCGGTGTTCCCCTAAATAAATGGGGGAAGATGCACTAAGCTATGATAAAGCTGGGATAAAGGATATAAGATCTCCCCAATGTGACAGATTCTCCATTTCCTATGTTACTCTGTGGAACCTATATACTAAGACAGGGTTGTTCAAGTCTAGTTCTCAAGAGCCACCAACAGGCCAGGATATAAGGATTTCCCTGACTGAGCCCATTTTTACTGACTCACTTGTGCTCAAACTGGGAAATCCTTAAATCTTGGCCTGCTGGTGGCCTTTGAGGACTGAACCTGGACAGCCCTGTCCTAAGATGTCTACAATTTGAGAGATGGTTGTGCATAGGTTCCAATGAGTAACACAGGAACTGGAGGGTGTATCTTAGTGCTGCAGATATATCACCTTTATTTCACATGCATGTCTCCCCATGGTCTTATTAATGAGCTAAGACGGTCATTCTCTGCCCCTCTTTTCTAATTTAATCTCAGGCATACAAATAATCACAGCACTTTAGGTGTTATAAGAGTGTGCTGTAGTTTATCAAAGTTCCCTTGTGTTCTGGTATTCTGTAGTGGGGAAGAATACAATTAGCACTTGCAGAGTTTTTGTAAAGCAGCATAATAGGTTTCTATCAGAACAGTGGTTCCCAACATGCGTGTCATAGCACCAAGCTTAAAGGAAAACTAACACCCAATAATAACCCTCATTTACCTTACTATGGATAGAAAATCCTAATGGATCCTATAATTTTTTTCTCTAGTGCTTTGCTTCAAGAGATAACATATTCAACCAGTCCTGGATGGTAAGTCCATGGGGGCGGACATGAGAGTTGTCAGCAGTTTATCAAACTGAAGCAGGCATAGTACATGAGTCTATGTAACCTTTTTAAGGACTAGAGGGGTGCACAAGGTATTGCAAAGCAATGGGTTGCATATCCCTCTGGTCCTTAAAGACTTAAGATTATCATTTGCATTGAGAAGAGTTTAAGGTCCTTCTAGCATCTGTCATGTCCGCCTCCATAAACATGACATCCATGACCGCAGAGATGTAAATTAAAATGGTCAATTAATATTTTTTGGCCATAGTAAGATGAGGGGAGACTGTTATTATTGGTTCTCCTTTATTGTGTGACACATTTCCAGATATATTCATGTCAAATAAATTTACATTTCCCAACTTCAAATGTCATGACTTGAAATTGGATATTTTTACAAGAATTTAAAATTAAGTTCTATCTCAAGGAGCCTAGTAAATCCCCTGATTGGAATTCTGGGATGATTCAATTCAATATACTGTACGCACACATTACTATATTTACCACAATGTTCTTGTATGAAATTGAGAATGTAGGTCCTAACGCCATTCCATATTTTAGCCAAAGAGTATGCAGTGTTTTATTTCTTCATGTGATATACCAAGACATTTTCATTTCTTCTACGAGGTTAGTGGTTTACTAACTTTTTATTTTTATTTTACATAAATTTTTTCCACTACATCAAGAATGAAGCATTTTATTCAACTACTTGTGACATTCTTGACCAAAACATAAAACACATGTGGATGCCCCCACAACCAGGTTAATAATAATGCCCTAGACCAGGGGCTCTCATACCTATCTTCGGAAACCACTAACAGGCCATGCCTTCATAGTACAGATGAGCAAATTAAAATGGCTAATCCTGTTGTGGACTCCCCTGTGCTCAAGCAGAGAAATCCTAAAGACATGGCTTGTTAATGGTACTTGAGGACAGGTTTAGGAACCCCTGGTTAAGACAGTCTATCAGTGGTTCTGAAACTGTGCCGTCAGCACCCAATAACAGGCCAGGATTGGGGATTTCCTTGTTAGAGCATAGGTGAGTTAATCAAATTGACTGAGCCTCTGATCATCACATCTGTGCTCTGACAGGGAAATTCGGAAGTCCTGGCCTGTTAATAAGCTCTGAGGGCACGGGCTGAGAACCACTGTTCTATATCAGGGGGATAATGGGCACTGTAGCTCCAGACAGCTGGAGGATCAAAGATAGACTTCCCCAGCTATATTATTGTGCGTATGTCACTGTCTCTCGCACACACATAAGTTCCCAATGAAAAAATTATCTAATAAAGCAATGTATTCTTGTTGCTAGGCAGGGCTGTGATGGGCCCCAATTATGTAATATACTTGAAGGTTGCGCCTTTAAATAACAGGTTAACAATAGCCTGAGGTCCAGCCTCTGGCACCAGGAGACGCCAACTAGACATCCCAGCAGGAAGGAATAAAGGAAGAACATAATATAAATGTTGTGGAATGTGGCATTAAAAGGACAGTAACGATTATTATTATTAACAACACTGGGACATATTTATCAAGGGAAAACTATTGCACCATATTTATCAGGGAAAACAATGCCATTCGTTCATGCAATATAATTGCTCCACTTTTGTCTTGATAAATATGCTCCAAAGTATACTGTAGGGCTTTCTAAAACTACAATACTACCTCTCATGTGAGATATCTCATGTGACTGCAGAAAAAAAATGTGCATTTTTGTGATACAGTAGTTTGACTACAACAGCCATTCCATTTTTAACACTTTGAGTGCTGGATACCTTTCTGGAACTCAAAGGGTTAAAGGAACACAGTGTGCCACTGTAATAAACTTTGAATGAAATATCTCCCAGCGGTGTACTATCAATTTACCCGGCTAAAAAAAAAAAAAATATTTCTACATTATGTGTGACATATGCGTTCACTATCCCTTTAATTTGTTTTCATGAAGGAAACATACATTTTAAATAACTGCAAAGAACAAATTACCTTAAAAGTATATGCTAACCCCACGAGGACATGAGAGGTGCGAAAACAATGCTTTATGTGCCTGTCTGGCCCTCAATGGGTTTAATAAATGGGGAGGTGAGAAAACCTGGGGACTCATGCACTAAGGGGAGATAAAGAGGAGATAAATGCCCCTGCAAGGATAAACTGTGCAATTCCTATGTTAATTAATGGATCCTATGCACTGTCATGGCTCCATCTTACTGTACAGGCTGCACTGAATAACATAGGAAGTGGAAAGTTTAGCACCCTGAAGACGTTACCTCCTCTATCACACCTTGTATATTTCTTCCCTAATATTGATTATGTAAACATGTATTGTTGATTCAGTGCTACTTCCATTATACATTGTATGATTAACCCTTTGAGTGCCACAGGGGTAGCCAACGCATTGCCTTGCAATGTGCTGGACACTCCTCCGGCACTCAAAGAGTTAACATTAGCAAATGTATGTGCTAAATACATATTCCAAAAGGCACAATGGCAAATATGAAGAAAACACAAAATCATGCGGTGGTTTTTCCATGGTTAATATAAAGCCAAGAAAATTCCTCTCCAGTAATTCTAACAGAAGGAGTCAGAGCACAAAACCTTTATGAGAAACCCTGGCATTACAAATCTGTGTTAACTTTTACCCAAAGTCAATTTCATGAACAATCGTTTCAGACAGCTGAAATAGGACAAAAGGTATTGTAGACTGTTGTGACTGATGGTTATCTCCTACTGCACAGTAAATGGGAACTAAACATATATGAATAATTCTGTTTAACAGAAGGAGTTACCTTTACATGAGACCTTCATACAGCTATCACTAATATTTATCCTGTCTAAATAAAAATGTGACGGTTCCCGCATCTGTGCTGAACACACACAGGAGCAGCAACAGTGTGGAATAATTCATTCAGGGTGTTCTAGTCTTGTTTCATCTATGGGGAGATTTATAAATAGTGTTCTTGTTGGTTTTTGTGAATGGATTCTTAAAATGGCCTTATTCCTTATTATGAGTGTTGGTATTTATATAAAGTATTCTAGTTACATTTATAAATGTGGTGACTGGAAAAAATTAGAACAGGTCAAACATGGCCTTAAATATTTTTTGAAAATTCTGTTGCTGAATTGTCGCAAATAGTAACATTTCTTTATAAATACGCTGCTCCACTTTTTACAAACTTCCTTACTTCCTTTTATGAAAAAAAGTACTATATGGCGTTGTCCTTCAATATGACCTTAATACTTTTAGAACTACCAGCGACAATCTTACAGCCATTTTAATGCTTTTTTTTATTAACTCCACTTTTATAAATCTCCCCCTACATTCCTGCAGTTTGCGCTTTGAAAAACTGAGTTCCCAGTACAATTCAAATGTCTGTATAATTACAATGTAACAAACACTGAACCTGCGAGAGTTCTAATTCTCTCAGAAACACGTGCTGCTATAAGGAGCACTGACTAAAGACAGGAATGCAGCTCGTGGCTTTCCTATCACCTCTGACTGACAAGCACATAGAGGGACAGAGCACAAGAGAGACAGAGCAAGGAAGAGTGCAAAAGAGTGCAAGAGACTACAAGAGTGAGTACAAAAGACAGACTGAGACAACTAAGTGGCAACAGTGAGGAGTGAGAGTGAAAGAGATAGAGAGAAACCGTGAGAAAAGACAATGAAACTGACAATAAATGCGATGGGGAGAGCAGGGACATGTTGGACATGTATGTGGGACATATGCTAATATACATAGTCTGTATGTTACACACGAAGGCAATGTGGGACATGTATGCTAATATACATATTCTACTGAATTATTTATTTTGCATAGCATCTGCAGTTGACTGTTTTTATCAATGTCCATTAATATGCACCTTCTATAGAAACAGTGTGAATGAGGTATCTTGTAGATACAAACCCCATGGATCTGCAGACCAACTGTCTTTATTGGACTGTGACCTAAAAGTGACCAATAACCTGTTAACTGCAACACATCCACTGCAAAAAAAAATAATATATATATATATATATGTGATTACTGTATGAGGACTCCTACTCACTTAACTCCTCCTGTTACAGAAATGAAAAGCCACTCATTCCTATAGGTTACATTTCACTTTAACCCATGGACGCTAGGGATATATCCAACACAATGAGAAGCAAGGTACTGGAGATGTCTCTAGTTTCCAAATGGTTAACACTCCTTTTGGTATTTAAAGCAATATCACCAAGAGGAACACAGCACAATATCCATACATGTAGTTATTTTCTACACAATCAAAAAAGGATGATTAACAAATAGCAGGGTTTTCTTTACGGTAATATTAGAGCCATAAATCATTAATCTTTCAGAGAAAAACTCTGTAACCAAAATCAAAAGCACAGGGATCACCATGTGGATAACAGATTTATAGAAACAAAGTATGAGCAATTGTATAGATTGTAACCTATTAAGGACTATAGGACGCATGTGCAACACACTGCATTGTACAGCCTTGTGATCCTTAAAATGTTAAACCAATATATAGCCATCTCCTGCTAAATACACTTTACAGCACTTGGGGAAATATGAACAAAAGGGTCACTATTTGATTCCTCATATCGTTTTAATATGACACAAAGGAAAAAGTTAGTTAACCCCAACCTCTTGAGGAAGAGGTGTGCACAACACATTGCAAATCATTGCACATCCCTATGGTCCTTAATGGGTTAACAGATGACTGACTACTAGAAAATATTTTGATGGTCACACAATCAGTTTTGTTAATAAAAGTAACAAAATCGCTCTTGTTCAGTTGCAAATTTACATAATGAAAAATATATTTATGTTCAATATGTACTATGTTCAACAAAAGCCCTTTAACCCCTTGGATGCAAGAGACTTCTCTAACACATTGCTTCACTATATTTTGGAGAAGTCTCTAGCATTCAGGGGGTTATAAAATGATGGCAAGTTATCTAAATTTTCACACTAACTGTACAAATATCATATGCCTTTATCTAAGAAAATGTCAAAATATATCTCCCCAAACATGATAATGATCCAGTCTGCACTGCCACAGTGTGGTGAGAGCACGTAACTGCAACAGTATTATACAAGTCATTTTGTTTTATGAAAAATATAATGCTCTATCTCCTGCAGTCTTTAGTGTCCTTGTTACAGCAAACAATTAGCTACTGAAGAATGTTTAGCTCAGGAAAAAAGTGCTTTTACTGCAGTCTTGGTTCCAAAGCAAATTCCATTTCCAGATTTTTTTTTTTTTTTTTTTGCAGTTTTCACTCAATAGCAAATATAACTTGCCATTTCTGTACAAGGTTTGTTTATTTCAGTCTTCGTTCTCTACCAAATACTGTACAACAAGGTAATTGTATTTTTCTCCACCAGAGGGATCTACAACCTCATGCACCACAGGCCCTTCTGAAATAGAGAAGGTTGTGACCACCAATATATAAACTTAATTAAACCAGTGAATGCCAAAGCAACCTCAGATTCCCATGTTCTCCTTGGTGCGATCAACTTCTGTGGTAAGATCCTTAAATGAAGGACGTTGGCTGATGTTATTGTTCCAGCACTGTGTCATGATTGAATAGATCTGAAAAGGAAAGTAAAGTGAAAATGCTGGAAAGGTAGGACCGGAAAAGGCCTAAACTGGAGCAATTCCATGTTAAACAGACTGAGTAATAAAAGACAGATAATATGTCCCACTGATTTAAATGGGGCTTTTAATCCCTTGAATGCAATTGATTGAGGGGTCTCATGTTTTAGACCTTCCCACCATTCAAGGGGTTAAAGTCATTCAACGGGAATTTTAAGAATTAATTTTTGTCCTGTGGTGAAGATGTGTGCCCCAGAATTGGTCCAGTCTGGTTTTGTACATATGGCCCCCTACATGATATATACACCTGTTAAAGGTCCTTCAAGACTGGGTAACAATGTCCTGCAGCCATATGTGCCCCAAAGAGGCTTCTCCTGACACCCACAGTCTGTTCTCTGCTACAGTGGGACAAGTAGATAATTTCCCTCTTAGTATCATTCACACAATATTTTCACCCCAAAAGCACTCCCTCTTTTGCCTTAGTTTTGTTTCTCTTGATACTCATAAATAAACTACTTCAATCTGTAATTTTCAATCAAAATAAAGTGTGTCCATTTGGGTGGAACTCAAGTGCCTCATATGAGGCCTAGAAGTAGATCTAGTTGCCTGAAACTGCTTTAGGTGGTGAAGACCCCAAGTGCCTGTTTTGAAGCTTCCTTCTGGATTGTTGAACTGATGTACCTGGGCTTATAACTTAGCAGAGTGAGCAGCGTATCAAGGTAAGCAATCTTTCAGGTCTGCTGAGCCCATTCTCAAGTCCTCAGGTAAGGAGCTACATACCTTAACAGAAGGCTTGAGAATGAGCAGGCCTGAATAAATTGTTTTGTATCAATCTTGTTGTACTGTATTATTACTTTGTTTCTATATTTTTGAAGTGTGGTGAATGAATTCCTAGCTACATACACTAAGGTAACCTCCTAGACAGTGAGGCTGCTGTAAAAAGGTAAACTGGTGTAATTCTGGGACAAATTAGCTGCAACATAGGGAACAGTGTTTGCCTCCCCAGTGCTCATAGCATTTTCTCTCCTTGCTCTGTAGCCAGCCCACATGTCCCCCGACCTGAACCGCCCTCCCTGCTCACAGCTTTCTCCCCCTACCAGTATATTTCTTTCCAACTCTGTAATGCCAGGCCATGTGTTCCCTTAGCTAAAATGGTCCTTACAGGGATTACTTTGCCTGAAACATATGGGGCTTCTCTGAAACAGCACTCACTGAAGCTGATGAACTGGTGCAATTCTGAAGTAAGCCAACCACACCAAATAAGAAAATCCCCAAATTCCCTTTGATTTAAATGGGCTTTTAACCCCTGGAATTTGAGAGATCTCCAGTACATTGTTTCATTTAAAGGGATAGGGAACACATGGCCTGGCAGTTCAGCTTGGGGAACATGCGCGCTGACTATAGAGCAAGGAGAGAAATGCTACGAGCACTGGGGAGGCAAACATTGGGGGGGGGGCGGCTGTCCCAGGGAACGAGTTCATGCAACGGTATGGTGTAAAGACAGATGCTATTCACACCACTATGAAGAGATGCATAAACACGCTTCCTGGAACAGCTGGGTTGAAGAAGAATTACAGCACTGGGAAGTCCTGCACCGCTGTGCCAAAGATTCAGTGTGGCGCAGAATGCGGAAGTGCCAATAATGAAGTGTACATATCTTAGCAAGTAGGTAAAGTAAAAGAAAAAAACACACCAATCCTAATAGTATTTTAATAACTTAAGCACATGGCTACAAGTCTTTCAGAGGTGAAAGTACCCCTTTAAAGCGTGCAGGACCACAGTATATTTTAGACTCCTCCCTGCTTTAGTTAGTTTAAAAAAAAAAAAAGGAAGGGGTTAACCTACTGAGGATAACTGGTCAGGGAAGGGATGGGGTTAACAATAAGCCCCTTGGATGCTAGAGAGGTCTACAACACAGTGTTTCACAATGCATTGGAGACCTCTCTAGCCTCCAAGGGGTTAAAGAATTAAGGCATAAACAACCTTGTGCTGTGCAACAAATAAAGACAATTACAGTAATAATTTAAAACAAGTTTTACCAGTCATACAAAGGCCTCTATATTAGATTATTTATAAAAAATCACTGAGGCTGACATACTTATGATAGCTAGAACAACTCTGGAGCAAACAAATAGGTGGCAACGTAAAATGTCCATTGATTTAAATGGCACTTATAACCCCTTAGCCCTCAGGCTGCCTTCACCTGCATTACACAAAGACTAATACTTCCTAATAATAATTCCACCACTTACTTTATAATGGCCAGAAAATTCTAACAGCCACTATCAATAAGTACTGGATGTCGTGTATATTGAAGTGTTTATGACACCTGCTATCAAGACTAATGGACTAAACTCCATCCATTGGCCCTTCCATTTTTTTCTCCACAAACCATTGATTAACATGCAGTGGGTGGAGTCCAAGGTCCAGGTGTTTTGCTAGCAACTATCGTGTCCACCTCCATGAATAGAACACCTCTTGAGCAAAGGTGCAAGGGCAACATTCAAAGAGGTCATAAGCAAAGTGGGAGATTATCGTCATGTGTTTATGTCCCTTTAAAGTCTACCTTGTAGAAATTATGGAGCATCTCTCTGCCTACAAATTAACAATATTTAATTTCAAGTTATGCATTATTTCAAAAACTGTACACTGGTTCTAATTACAGATTTTAAGAAATAAAACACAAATGCTACTATATTATTTTTATACAATAAATACAATTCTTAGTGTTTCTGGCAGGGGGAATGGCACACAAAGCTGACTGGCTAAGGAGGACGCCCCCTCTGCCTCCTAAACCAATCACCTTTTAGTCTTGTTGGTGAGGAGGAGGTCCTCAACCAATCACCGCTTACCAAAAATGTAAACCTCATGGTGGGGCATCATGACCACTCCTGATGCCCTCCCCCAGTTGCTGATCTCCCAACCAATTCCAAAAGGCGAGCAACACTGTTCCCCTGCTTCCATCCTATACAAACTACAAGGTACGAGTGGGCAGGATCAGGGAAAGCCTCCCACATTGACAGGAAAAGGTTTCCCAGTCCTGGTCCTGATGCCCCACCATGAAGTCTGACATGTGTATTAAAAAAAACACAAAAAACACTGCATGGGCGAAGCTGTGCCAGACATGCTAGTTATAAAATAAAACTGAAGTTATTTAAGTGGTTGCAATATGTAAGTGATCCATGGGATTTTCTTTCTAAAAAGTCTGCTTGTAGTCATACAAAGCTGATGTGCTAATAACCCTTTGAGAGCCAGGGGGCAATCCAACTCGGATACCCCCTGGCTGGGGATGATGGCAGTTGTAGTCGGCAACAGCTGGAAGGCTTCAGGTTACCTACTCTGGTTCTAAAATGTAAGGTCTTGCAAGCATGGCCTTCACTGTTACAGTGTATAATTGTATTTCTTTACCACCCTTACCACTACTATCACTACCTTCTACTCCTCCTACTACTACTTTAAGTTGTCATTGAGGCTAATGTACTAAGGAGAACATATTTTTTTTTTAATTTATCCCCTGCAGATGGTTTGCCCCAGAATTACTCTACCCCTTATATTTTGAAATGATTATAGTAAATTGGTAAGCAGTAGAAGAAAGACATCTGTCCATGTCAGAAATCTGTCTGTGCCACAATGCATGCTTTGTATCCTACAAATGCTAAGATAACGAGCAAGGTGTAACACGAAGGTGAAATACCTCATCAGGGCACCCATCTGGCTGCGGCAGTCGTCCATTGTTCTTCAGAAGCTCTATCAAATGAAATACAATCATCTGTCCTTGCTTATCGTTCCCAATCATTCTCATGAACTCCTGAAAAGAAAAGAAACAAAGATGTGTATTTGAGGCCACATGTAATCACTGGTCTGAACAGCCCAACCAACTGGGAACTGTAGTCCTAAACAACCAAAGGGCCTCAGTTTGTCCAGTGTTGACACAATGTTGCATTAAACCTTGCAGCATAATAGTCTGCATCCAGTCTATTAAATACAGCATACAGAGCACTCCATGCTGCAGGGACAGTGCAACATTGTATCACTATCACGGCTGTCACAGTCCTTGACTGAAATGCTCCCTGAAAACTGAAATTCAGGGAGCTCAATGTCAGGTACATAAAACTGCAAAACAAAAATGAAGCATTAGAATGTTAAAAATCTTATAACAAAGGGGTAGAATGCATCGCTTACTGTGAGCCGTAACCGCACATGCGCAGTAGAGTCTCTCCTGTGCATGTGTGGATTTGCACACAGGGAGCTTCGCTGTGAGCAATCTGGAGCTCCCTGCTAAGGATCAGCGCGTTCGGCGAGTCTCTACTGCGCATGACTGCAGTCAGGCACACTAGAGACTCGCCGAACACACTGCCCCCCTCCGGACGGCTCACGTCCAGTCTCTGCTCCCGGCGCCGGGGCAGCTGGGTGCACTTTAGCCCGTGTATATGGGCTTTCCTACTAGTATAATATATACAGGCAATTTGGATACATATTCTGCATAAGCCTAAAACAGACATTGCAAAGGAAATCACTACAAATAGGGGCATAACTAGAAACTACTGGTCCCCAGGACAGACACTGTGCAGCTCCTTGCTAACTCAGATCCCTGCTCTGGATAGAGCAGCTCACCATTACCTATGTACATATCCTTGGTATATTACAGGGCAAAGGAGAGGTAACACTAAGTGGAAGCGTGTGACTGACCAATGAGGAGCACAACAAATACAATTCGTATGTCCATATCAGCCAATGTGACAATTATTTCCCCTGAACTTAAAAGAATATTTACAAATGCTCCTATGCCAACTGGGGTAACAGGCCAGTGTACAACTGAGCATGAACAGGAAATTCAAAGGCCACAGTCTGTGATACACTGCTGTGAAACTACTAAGTGTGAGTTAAAGACAGAGATGAAGGGTCCACTAGGATGCAGAGTCCCTTTTCAACTGCCTAGTTAAGTCACTGGTGTGGTAGAAACCCACTGAGGAACAGGGAAAGGGGCAATAAATTATTTTTACAGTGTGTTACACACTCCTCTTATCCTGAGCATATTAAATTCACACTAACAGGGCATATGCACTCTAGAGGACCATGGTGTATTATAAGATAACAGAAAGATATGTATAACACTCTACTCAGTGTGTATCCTCAGTGCTGCTTCTCCAGACAGTACCCTCAGTTAGAATGGCCCTGCCTCTCTCTCTCTCTTGCACTCCTTTTGCTTCCCACCAGCTAACTCCACAATATGTTCTGAAGGGGAGTGCTGCCATACTTAGTTTTCGTTAGGGATCTGTTTAAAACCCACCTCTTTATAATTAATAGAGTCAATGAGTGGACCCCCTCAGACTCCCATTCTAACCAGACACACACACACAATTTTATCACCAGTTTAGCCCTGCCTTGCATTTCCTGGTGATGAACCTGTGTGTGGTTCACACTGCTGCCTGGTACACATCTCACTCACCCATTCCAGGCATTCTACATAATGCTGACAGCCACTGGGAATCGATGCCACATGGGTGCTTCTTTTTGGAAGTTATAGTGGACATGTTACTTACACAGCTTTTAAAGTGGAACTTTCAGATAACAGCCAGTCGCCATGCATTCATTAAATGCATGGCGACTAGATTGAAAATAGATGTCTTACCGTAAAAATATAGATGTGTCTAAAGGAATACGTCCTGTTTTGGGACTGACGAGCAGGTTAGTGCGGTCTGTGCGCCTGTGCCATCAGTCCCTTCCGGTGACCATATGGTGCAAATCTGTCTACTCAATGGAGACCGGGACTGACAGCGCAGGCGCACAGACGAGATGTCTACGCTCTAGTCTGGGTTCTGGTCTCCAAACAGGACGGACTCCTTTAGACACATGTATTTTTTTATGGTAAGACATCTATTTTCAAGCTAGTCGCCATGCATTTAATGAATGTATGGCGACTTGTTATTATCTGAAAGTTCCGCTTTAATATCATTAAATGTACATATTTAAAGAGGATCTATCACCCCTTTATAACTTATCCTCATTAGTTAGATCATTTAGAGAATAAGTTTAAAACTATTTTTTTTTTATTTTTATAAACAAAACGTTATTTGCCTGAAAATTAATGTTTATAGAGTCCCCTGCAGCCTATTTCCGGCAGACTGCTCTTGCCGCATTGCCTCTGCTCCCCTCCCTCTACCCAGCATCCTCCGATGAAGGAGGCTTTCTGTCTCAAAGCTGGAGAGGTCTCATTGGTTAGATATCGATCTCTGCCAATAAGATCGCTCTAGCTTAGAGACAGAAAGCCTCCGTCATCTGAGGATGCTGGGTAGAGGGACGGGAGCAGAGCCAGTGCGGCAAGAGCAGCCAGCCAGGAAGCAGGATGCAGGGGACTCTATAAACATTAATTTGCGCGCAAATAACGTTTTGTTTTAAAAGAATAATACAGTTTTAAACGTATTCTCTAAATGCTCTAACTAATGAGCATACTTTGTAAAGGGGTGATAGATGCTTTTTAAACTGTATATGTCTTGTGCTTTTCTCCCAAACTGATTAATAGTTTTAAAGTGTTTAAACTTAGAGGTTGGAGAATCTAATATCAGCAGAGCTTTGTCCTCTGACTGCTCTTATAAAGCATGCATAATTAATTACTCATGTCCAGATAATCATTCAGAGGGGTAGAATAAATTAATAAGGCGGAATAATCATCCAGATCTTTCATGATGGAGGTTCCCACTGTTGGGAGGATTGGAAAGGTAACACATGCTCATTAAAACTAAACCCTCAGAGTGCCAGGAGTATGCAATGACCTGCATGCCCGCTGGCACTCAAAACATTATAGGAATGATGAGAATAAGGTGAAGACTGGTCTTCTAAGGGAGGTAATAAGAGCAATAAGAGGAAATACAAACAGTACTCCTTCAGGTCTGGGCCTTGCACTAGCAGTAGTTACACCACTAATGTACAGCTTAAAGATTTGAAGGATTTAAATCCTCGGCTGCTAGAGACATCACCACATTGTAATGTGCTGGGGAATTCTCAAGCATCCATGGGGGAGGGTTAAAAGAACAATAATGATAAAAAATGATCTTATATAGAAAAAAATATTTTACACCAACTACAGATATACATGTAAATGTTTCAGTTCCTTTAGAGAACTTAGGAGAAACTGAGCGAGCTGTTTCTTTAAAGAGGCTGACTGAATTAGGCACTTTATTTTTCCTGCTGTATCTTACAAGATACAATACAGTCTCATGGCCAGTATGTGACGAATGCAATGGAGACTCTACATCTGCCTGGCACAACATATTATTAATCATGATGTAAAGGGGCTTAAAAGAATACCAACACATTCTAATTAAAACCTCTACTTACCTTACCATGACCAGAAAATCCTAATAGTGGTATGAATTTTGCCCTTGCACCATTGTTCAAGAGAGAACATGTTCAGTCCCTTTCGGTGTCACATCGAGTTGGATAGAACAGTAAGCTAGCAGGGCCACTGAGCATCAAATCCAACCCACTGGAACTTCCATTTGTTTTTTGGTTGTTTCAAACTGATGCAAGCAGAGAGCATGAGTCTACTTAACACTGAGTGCCAAAGGAGTTTGCAACGCATTGCAAACGCATACCCCTCTGACACTCAAAGGGTTAAACAATACTATCTGCAGTGAGCAAAGCTTACATCTTGTGGTCCTACCAGCAACTGTCATGTACGCCTCCACGGACATGATTTCCAGGACGGATATAAGATGCTATCTCCTGAACCAAGTAGTAAGATCTAAATTTACAGAGGCCACTGGGATTTTGTAACCATAGTAAGGTAAGTGTAAGGTTATTACTAGGTGGTGTTACCATACCTTTAAGCAGAAATGTATATTATGGATCATGACGTTGTTACCAAATGGTAACATATACTTACCGATGGCGGACTTTTATTCTTCTCGCTGTATGTGAACAACTCATAGAGAACAACTCCAAAACTCCAGACATCTGAAGCTACAGAAAACTTGCTCTCTGTCAAGGACTCTGGGGCATACCTGCAAGGACACAATTTTTAAACAAATGGATAAAATCAGTAATGAATACACTAGAAATTCAAAAAATTACTACCTGAGGTTACACAAGTAGATGAACATATCTATTCGAAAGAGCCTAATGTGCATCTAAGTAATGACCTTGCTCCTACAGAAGCCAACAATGCTATTTGTAAAAACAATAAACCACATTTTTTGTTTTGTTTTTCTGTCTGTAGAACAATTCAAAATATTGACTTGTTCATGTACACTGCCTTCCCAAAATAATTGGGGCACCTGCAGTTGTTGGAAGACAAGAGGACACACGTAATCTACATCCTCACTGACTTGCAACAACTTAAAAGTACCCATGCTGTTGTCTCTGTGTAAATATATTTATTGCTTTCTGAAAAGCACTTTCCAAACCACTATATTCTGAAGTGGACAATATTAATCAACCTGTAACATTAAGCTATTTTGTATCTACCATCCTTCCTCTTACCCTTCACTCAGTCTCCTCTTCCCTTCCCATCCTTTATCCTCTTGTTTTGTGTACTAAGTAAATCTCAGGAATTTTGATTTTGATGCATTTTCTTTACTAACCCTTTGAATGCTAAAGGGGTACCCAACGGATTGCTTTTAATGCAATGGATACCCCTCAGTAAAACGGTTAATCAACAAAAGAAACTACTATGTCCTTCTGCAACACAGTTCACTATAAGCCATGGTCCATCTGAACATGTTACAATATTAATGGCCGTATTCAAAAAGCTAAAGATGTATCATTCTTGTGCAAACCAATTGCACCATAGGGGACAAGTAAAACTTCCCTGTATTGCAACCGATTTAAATAGGGCATTTAACATCTTGAATTCTATAAAGGACTCCAATGACACTTCTCTATCATTCAGTAGGTAAGAAGCCACATACAAATGGCAATTGTTCTTCTTTCTCCACTGTGCCGAAGTCGGTTTGCTCCACAAGTGCACCTCTTTAGGTTCAAAGCAGACATTGGATCCTTCCTCTGCTTGCCTGGCTTGAACAGCAATACAGCGTAATAAAGAATCAATATTTGTATTAACCCCTTAGTGATGGGAGACATGTCAGGGCTGTCACAGGAATGCGTCCTTTAACTCCTTAATGACCACTGTCGTGCCAGGACCGTCACGGCTGGCCAGCATTTAAGGACCAGTGACAGTCCTGGCATGTCATGGACTTCAGGGTTCCTGCACGCCTGCACGGGGAGCACTAAACCGGATCGTAAAAAAAAAAAAAAAAAAAAAAAAAAAATGCCTCGTGGGTCCTTAAGTGCTGGTCGCGTGCACCGGTCCTTAAGGGGTTAAGGACAGAGGATGGATGACAGTCCTGGCACATCAAAGACTTCATGATCACAGCGAGCCTTTTACCCTGTGACTATTAAAAATTAACCAACTTGAGCACAAATTATCACCGGAAAACCTATAAAACAGTGTTTTTTTGTTTTGTTTTGTTTTTTTTGTTCATTATCAGATGAAATGAATACATGTGAAAAGAAAGCTCTATGTATGCTTAAAAAATGGTATATAATGTGTGGGTGTACTAAATTAATTAGAGGGAAAATATGGCTGAAAGGAATACTAAAAGGGACAAAAATTGCTCTTGTCCTCTAGTGTCAAAAAGCCCTGGTCAATAAGGGGTTAAAGGGGCACAGCATTCTAGGAAAAAATAGATAAGTATGGTAGAATGTTACAGGGGGAGAACCAGCTCTGTATTTTTTGTCCACCTATTTATTTTTCATATGGAATATTAAGTAGTTTAACCCCTTAAGGACCAGTGACATGTCAGGACCGTCACTACTGTCCTTGCATAAAGAACTGGTGATGGTCCTGGCACGTCACGTATTTTTTACTCACATTGCTACTGCGGGAGCGCTGTGACTAGTAGCGGGGTCTGAAATTAACTGCTTTAAGACCAGAGTGGTCACTATTAGACCCCCGTTTGGTGCTCTGACACACGTGATCGGCGCGCTGAAGTCTTCAATCTGGTCCTTAAAGGGAGACCAACCCCCAGGACCACTGGTCTTTAAGGGGTTAACAATCTTGTTATTTTGAGTCAGTTTACTCTATTCTGATTATCCCAGTTGTGCAGTTTCCTCCTAGCCCTATATTTGCTCATGCTGATCCTTTAAATTTCCTTCAGTTAGGTTGACATTAATCATCAGCAGGAAGTTTTAAAGTAAGATAGGAGCATAAAGAAGAGGAAACCAGCTTAGTCTAGAGGTAAATAATAGGGACATTTTCAAAAATATTTTAAGATTTGTGAGACCTTCCATACAGAAGCACTGCCCCTTGAAAAACTAAAACAAAACCTGTAAAAACAGAAGGTACAATTGAAAATCCTCAATAATGTGGCCTTGGCTTAAAAATTTACTTTTTTTGCTACATAAACATTATTAAGCATATACTATAGGATTAAAATTGTGTAGATACTAAATCTTTCAGTTGCTGACAGGTGACAAGAACATTGCAAAGTAACACACTGGACAACCCTCTGGCAATCAAAGAGTTAAGCCTGTATATACTGGAACTGCTTCTCCACCCTCACAACACTTTAACTGCCAGGGTGTGAACAATAAATTGCTTTGAAACTCACTGCACACCCTGATGCCACTCAAAGGGTTAAAGTGAGGGCAGAAAAATACAGTCCTACACCTTACCAAGTACTAGATCCAGCTACTGTGCCTATACAGGACAAACAGACCCAAACCGTAACTGCTATGGGTCTTATTCAGTCAGCTAAAGAGGAGCAATTCTGGTTCAAACCAACTGCACCACAGGGAATAAATGAATATGTCTAATACTTCCAAAGTGGCTTCTTAACTCACTGATTGCTAGCATCCAAGGGGTTAAAAGTTCTATTTAAATTAGGGCAACTTTTAAACACTTTCCCCATGATGCACCTGGTTTGCTACAGAATTGCTCCTTTTTACCTTCCAGGATATAGTTCTACATCAATAAATTATAAGAATACAGGATTATCAACAAGAATGTAAGAGATTATTCATCTTACCAGAATATTGGACTTTCCCCAGGATCTTTAACTTTGTAATACTCTTTGTCTTGCGGTAGAACTTTTGTCAATCCAAAATCCCCAATTTTCACTCTGTTTTCATTCTCGACCAAAATATTCCTAGTTGCCAAATCTCTGTGTATGTACCTTTTGAGCGTAAGATATTCCATGCCCTGTAAGACAAGGTCATACAAAGAACACCGAGACATGTTTTTATCGAAAATAATATCAATCTATTAATACTATCTGCATCCATTCCTCTGCTGCTCTTCTGAGTAACTATTGTATTGGATTATTACATTAATTTCCCTAGTGTCTAACAGAGCAGAACATTGCAGTGCATTAAAGGGCAAAAAAAATGAATTCCACTGGCTGTATATCCTCAGCCAATCATTCCTATTGGCGGTGGTGATGTTCCAGACATCTACACAGTCAACAGTAATGAGGAGGTGGAACAGGAATCTGTGTCTGTCTGTACACGTCTGTGTCTCTGTGTGAGTATGCACCTCTGTCTGTCCATGGTTGTGTCTCTATGTGACTGTGTCTCTCTGTGTGCATGCCTTTCTCTTTCTGTGTGTGTCTGTCTGCACGCATATGCGTCTGGCTGTGTGTGTGTTTCTTTGTGTGTGATCTGTGTGCATTATATGTACAATTAGGTCTGTCAATTTATAACACACATACTTCCAATGGCAAAAGCAGTAGGGATTACCTTGTAAAAGAACATTTACATTTATTTATTTTTTGAAACATAACTTCTTTTGATGTTGTGTTATCATGCCTGCTTTTAGGACAATTGGCTGTATTTTCCAAAGAAAAGTGGAGTAAGTCAGAAGCAAACCAACTGCACCACAGGAGACAAACCCCAAGTTTCCATTTAAATATAGCTTTTAAACTCTTGAATGCTTTGCAATGCACTAGAGACAGCTCTAGAATTCAGGGTCTTAAAAGTCATATTTAAACCATTGGGGATTTTTAGTTCTCCCCTATAGGACAGGTATTTGCCCCAGAATTACTCCACTTTTCTTTGAAACATATCCTTATTTCTTTAAAATTGTTTTTCATGGCTTTAACTAGTAAAAACAATTGCTTTCATCTCCTGAAAACTGTTGTTCGAAACACAAAAATTCTGATGTTAATAATGACACTTTAACTACACTGTTTCTTTTGAACATAGGGTCCTTCATTTTGAACACAGGGGCCCTGAGTAAAATCAGACAGCAATACTCCGCTACCTTGCATATCTGGCTTGAATACTGCAAAAGCTTTTTGAAGTCCAGTCTTTCTTTGTGTTTCTGTAGATAGTCTCTCAAACTTCCATATGGTAAGTATTCCATAATCAATCTAAGATTCCGTCGTCCTTTTAAACATAAAACACATGGTCAAATGTGAATGAATCCCATAAAAATCAATCATACAAATGTATAAAAAGTCAAAACACTGTAAGAAACCACATGGAGAGTTAGTTGCAAGCAAAACTGTAGGCAAACCAGCGCAATCTTAATTCTTAAAGTGATAGTAATGTCTAAAAAAAACATTTTTGCATTTAGAAGAGCTCAAAAAGCTGATGTAAATGCAAAAAACCGTATCTCTCAAACTGCTATGGTTTAAGAGATACGGGCGTTTGAAGTTTGATTTCTCCTACTGACAGCTGTAAAGCTGTCAGCAGGAGATTCATGTCGGTCGACACTGTGGCGCTTGAGAAGTGCCGGGATCTCGTTACTTACATGGAATCCCTTCAATGGAATGGTCTAAAACATGTGCCTAGTGTTCAGGCACATGTTTTAGACCATTCCAATAAAGGGATTCTGTGTAAATAACGAGATCCCGGCACTTCTCAAGCGCCACAGTGTCGACCGACACAAATCTCCTGCTGACAGCTTTACAGCTGTCAGTAGGAGAAATCAAACTTCAAACGCCCGTATCTCTTAAACCATAGCAGTTTGAGAGATACTTTTTTTGCATTTAGATCAGCTTTTTGAGCTCTTCTAAATGGAAAAAAGTTTTTTTTAGACATTACTATCACTTTAAAGGACCAGTGGTGTGTGCAACATATTGCTCCTAATGCACCACACACACTTTTGTCCCTTAAAGGGCTAAGCACAGATCACTGATACTACCACATTATGTCATGCTCTGTACACTATTGTAATATCAAGATTTGTCATGCACACATAGAAGCTCATTGACATAACAGACTAGCAGATGGAATGCATCCAAAAATGGATTATCAACAGTCACAAGTTATTTTATTGAACTGGATCAGTGAAAGGCACAAAAATATTTGGCTTTGGAGGAACAAATTTGTTTCAAATACAATCCCTGTGGAACCCTTTAAGAGACAGATGGGTAAGCAAAACATTGCTTCCCAAAGCATTTTACACCTCCTGACACTCAGTGTGTTAAAGAATCTATAAGAGGTTGTTACTGATCTTTCTGTTAAATCCTTTTCTCTTAAGTCCATGTGGAACACAGGAACCATGGGGTAAAGTTCTCTTCTCCCAGAGGGTAGGGCACATCTAAAAACAATGTCTCTGAGGTGGAGGCTCCAATCTGCCCTCCACTTTACCCTCGCCTACAACATTCAGTTTTAACATATAGCAAAGCCAAGAAAATGCAGGAAATGTAAATCCCCTGTACAGATAACACAATAGGAACCCTCTGCTTGGCGAAATAAACCACTGTTTTTTTCCCTGGGTGGGAGTCATGTGTTCCATATGGACTAAGAGAAAAGGATTTAACAGTAAGTTCACTAAAATCTTCTCTGTCATCCGATGTGAAACACAGGAACCATTGGGATATATCAAAACATCCACCTAGATTTGTGTGAGGGAAAAAGAGAAAAATCCCTCCACTGGAGACCAGTTTTCACAGGATTAAACTGGTACAACAGGAACCTCAGGTGTCAACAAACAGCTATAAATGAACATGTAACCAACAGGGTTATGACCTCTATAAAGACTAAAATAAATAAGGACCTTAAGACAGGCAGTAACAGCCTGCAGAGCCTTCTGTACAAAAGATGGCCTCAGCCAAGGCAGGACATTCACTCAATACTGTTTGGTAAATGTGTGCAAAGACGGCCACAATGCTGCCTTACAAAGTTGCTCAGCAGTGACTTGTAGACCCAAGATGCACCCAACAATCTACCAGAATGCACAGTGACTCAAAAGGGAACAGGTTTCTTCCTCATGACATTCGCCTGACGAATGGTCGCCTTGAACCAGGAAGCTATAGTAACCTTAGATGCAGCCTGACCTGCACAAGCCCTCAGGGATGACAAAGATTTCTGAAATGGCTGTGTGCAATGAATATAACCTCACCCAATAGATTAAGTCCCTGCTCGAGCTGGACAGAAAGAAGGAAAGACAGTTTCCTAGTTTATGTGAAACACTGAAACCACCTTGGGCAAAAAGCCCCTACAAGTTCATAAAACCACCAAATTCTGGTGAAAAAAAATGGAAAAAAGGGATTTTACAGGACCAGGCCGGAGTTCAGCAACCAGTTGAACAGATATAATGGCTAGTAGAAAGGCTGTCTTGAGCATGAACAGTCACAAGGAAGAAGCAGAAAGAGGCTCAAAGGGAAGCTTCTGGAGCACTCCTAAAACCAGATTCAAGTCCCACTATGAGCAACCCACTGAACTAAGATCTTCAGATCAGGGAGCAAAGCAATGCACCACTGGAAAAAGACAGAGAGACCAAATCTGCACCTTGATGGAGCTAAGGCAAAGTCTTTTCTTAAGAACTTCTTGAAGAAAAGACAAGACTGCAGTAGCCTGAAAGGCCACAGTAGAGAACCACGATCTGCAAACCGTGTCCCCAAAGAGATGAATGGAAGCAGAGATACCTCTCTTAGAAGAATTAGGTATGAAATAAAAATGTCCACCGAGCAAGCACCCATTCTGAAAGGGGCTGTGTTAAATTTTCAATTACATCTAAAGAAAAGTAAAATAAAGTTAGAAAAAAATTAAGAAGCGCATCAAATAAAAACTCCAAGTAGTAAAGGATCTGACTCCATAAGGAGAAGAACTACCCCCAAAAATGTAAAAACAGATATAAGGAATGTAAGTGTTAATAGCCCTTACAGTAAAGGGCATCCATCTAAAACCCACACATAATACGAATAAAAACTGAGAATACAGTACAGTACAGGCAGATGCACCACATTCCAGTGGGTGCCAGAAGTACAAGGACGTAAGGACAAGGCCATACCACGCAAGAGGTTAACGAACTTGCCGCTTCAGTTTTCAGACTCCTATTTGCAGTACAGTGAAGAGATTCAGAGAAGCGCAAAAGTGAGGTAAAGACTTAGAAACTCAAGTCAACCTGACAGGTTTAAGGTCCTGAATGAAAATGTGAACTGGAAGTAGATGGGGTTAAAGTGGCTAGAAGATGGGAGTTTTACCTTTTTTGAAGTACCTGCCCTCCAGAGGGGAATTTTACTCCATGGTATCTGTGTTCCACACTGGATGAAAGACATTTTTAAATAAAATAAATACATTTGAGGTAGTGCTGTTCCTATCACTTACTATGAAGACCATAATCTATGAGTAAAGCTCTTCTATATACTTAAAAAAAAAAAATACATTTTAGACACCAGTTGGACCTGTTGCAAACAGTTTGATTAAAAAAAAAAAAGCATTTGAGATGTAGTCACTTTTAAATTCAACATCTCCCAGTATAGTTTCACTGTTTGGAAGTGTCTTACAATCTATTTTTTTAATTAAATAGGTATACTGCTCCTTTAAACCCCTGGGAAGTGCTAGCATTCATGAGGTTAACATAGAACCGATGACAATTGTGTTTGAAAGTTAGATGGTTCCAGTAACTCAGGTGGGCTAAAATGAACCAATTAATCGGTAATTGTATCTGAGGTCTATTTTTCCTTAGAGGGGGCTACGGTTACAGTGCTAAAGAACAAAAGGCCAAGTGACCAAAGGGTTACAGTTCTGGGGTTAAGCAACTACACCATGGGGAGCAAATAAATATTCCAATTTATTCAATGCTTAATAATTAATATACATGTTTCAGGGCTTATCCTGTTGAGCAAAACATGAGTACTGCTGAGAGAGGTTTTATTAAAATAGGATTTTAGCCTTACCTGTTAAATCCATTTCTCTTAGTCCATTTAGCTTACAGGTACCATGGAGAGGCGACAGCTCCTCCTAGTAGGTTGTAACAATTCTTCAAAGAAGCTTCAGGGGTGGAGCCTCCCTCTCCTCCTAGCAGGCTACCCAGCCACTCCACTCCAGTTAGATTTGTGACCTAAACCTACTGAGCTAGATAGCGAGAAGAAGAGGAGGAAAACTCCTGTGAGCATGGACCTGGAAAACCCCCCACACATCCATCCACAGGAGACCAAGCATGGTCTCTTTCACTAGGTGGGAGACCTGTAAGCTATATGGACTATGAGAAAAGGATTTAACAAGTCAGACTAAAATCCTCTTTTCTCTGTCGTCCAATATAGCTTACAGGTACCAGGGGGATGTAACAACGTTTAGTTCCCAGGGTGGGAATATGAAGGAAAGGACCAAGCGCCAGTCCCCATGATTACCAGAGCTCCCATGGACTATCCAGATAAGGAACAGCCCAAACTAACAAAGTGTCAACAGACACTGAGTAACTGTTACACAGCACACAGAACAAGAGCCACCAGGCTCAAAGGAATAAATAACTATAAGGGACAGGAAAATTAAGTCCTAGACAGACAAAACTACCTCTAGGACTTTCCTGCCAAAGCTGACTTCAGCCGAAGTCAGGACTTCAACACAGCAGTGTTAAGCAAATGTGTGCACAGAGGACCAAGTGGCCACCTTGCACAGCTGATCATCAGAGGCCTGATTCTTGTAGGCCCAGGTGGCCTCAACAGATCTAGCGGAATGCACTGTGATGCAAAAGGGAACAGGTTTCTTCCTGAGTTCATAAGCCTTGATAATGGTAGAATTGATCAAAGACATCCATAGTCACCGTGGATGCTGCCTTAACAGCCCTGGGACCCTCAGCAATGACAAAAAGTGCATCAATCTGACGGACAGACTCAGTGCAGTGCACATAGAACTTAAGGCAGCGCATCACATCCAACAAGTGAAGATCCCTCTCCTTGTCAGATTTAGGGTCACGACAAAAGGAAGGCACAACAATCTCCTGATTGATTTGGAACTCAGAGACCACCTTAGGAAGAAATTCCTGGAAGGTACGGAGAACAGCCTTATCCTTTTGAAACACTAGTAAAGGCGGCTTGCAGGACAGAGTCTGTAGCTCAGCAACTCTGCGTACAGAGACCACTGCTAAGAGAAAAGCCCTCTTCCAAGTAAAAAGACGCAAGGGAATGGTAGTCAAGGACTCAAAATGCGGCCGCTGCAAAACTCCCAAAACAAGGTTAACTTCCCACTGAGGAGTAGGAGCCTTATAAGCAGGGAAAGTATGAGGGACACCCTGAAAGAAGGCCTTGACATCCAGTAAGGTGGCAATGCGTCACTGAAAAAAGACAGAGAGGGTCGAGGTCTGAACCTTCAAGAAACTAAGGCTAAGGCCCTTGTTCACACCATCCTGCAAAAAGGATAGGATAGCTGGAAGATCAAATTCCTGTGAGGACAGATTCCTGGTCACACACCAAGCATGAAAGATAGACCAAACCCTATGATAGGCTGTAGAAGAAACTGGCTTCCTAACCTTGATCATAGTGGAGACCACCTCTGGAGAATAGCCTTTCTTCGTCAAGATGGAGGCCTCAACAGCCATGCTGTCAAAGCTAGATGATCCACATCCTCCTTCCACAGGTACTCCGACGAAGGAGATCCGGTCTGCATGGCAGTGGAAATGGTGCCTGGGCAGATAGTGCTAGTAGTTCTGGAAAACAAAGCTATCGCAGCACCCCGGGTAGGAGAGAAAGAGGAGGAAAAATGTATGCCAGATTAAATCTCCATGGAATTGACAGAGCATCCACAGCAAATGCTAGGGGATGCCTCCAGCATGAGCAAAACATCTGAACCTTGCGTTTGTCCCTGGTAGACAACAGGTCTATCATGGGAAGACCCCACATCTGCACTAGTAGATCGAACACTTCTGGATGAAGCTCCCACTCACCCCGGTCTACCGTGTGTCAACTGAGGAAGTCTGCAAGGACATTTTCAAAGCCTGGAATGTGCACTGCTGAGAGAGCAGGTACATGATCTTCAGCCCAGGTTAAAATACATCTGACTTCTAACCAAGCAGTGGGACTTCTGGTGCCTCCTTGCTTGTTGATGTAAGCCACGGCCGTGGTGTTGTCAGACTGGACTCGAACTGGACACCCCATAAGATGGGAGGTCCAATAAGTCAGAGCATGGGAAATCACCCTGAGCTCTAGGATGTTGATGGGAAGAAAAGTCTCCTCCTCTGACCATTGGCCCCGAACACGTAGGTGACCCAAGACTGCTCCCCAACCATGCAGGCTGGCAGCAGTTGTCACTGTAGTCCAGTAAGGAATCACAAACGGCAGATGGTGGTTGAGACGATTAGAGAAGTGTCAGACCTCACGATTCTTCTGGACCCCTTGGTTCTCCTACTACACCACACTACTCACCCTATCCGCACTTATACTTGATCTCTTACCATACACTTAATTAATGCTGTTAAAGTATTAATACCCAAATTCTGGAAACAGACATATACCTCCTCCTTTGAGGATTGGATAGCCTCTATTGAGGAGGACTTGATCCATACTGCAGACGGCAGAGGATTGATTCATGCTCTTCGATGGTTTCATTGGGACGAGTTAATGAGGGAAGACTCCTTCCGTCGGAGATTATCCCGTGACCATTAGTCCTAGACTTTTCACGCCATGCTTTCCATTTGGCTCCCACATCTTTCTGCTGCTCCCACCCTGTACTGTCTTCTTCCTTCTCATGCTTGTTCTACCTTCCCTGTTCTATTACTTTTATCTCTTACACTCCCTTCTCGCTTTTGCAGTTTCTTGTTCACATATATGTACTGTGTATCTTTTTGTTTGTTGTCCCTATGTTGCATTGGGGGATCTCCTGGCTGATCCGATCTCTGTTGATGGGGATTGTGAAGGGGACCGGACGGCAGGGTGCCGTGGTGGGGGTGAAAGCTCTTGCCGCGGGGCCTGGGTGGCCGGTTCCCCGGATATTAAAGGCCACCGGAATGGTGGATACGATACGGAGCCTTACCCTTAGGAATGGTCTCCTTTGAAGATGGGGAGTCGGGTTGCCGGGATGTTCCTTAGGTTACATATTTTTATGGTTTTTCATTTAACTACTGCTAAGTGAAGGGATCTCTGCTTGTATTTCTTGTGCTGTACACTTTGCATTTCCTGTCATGTATGTTTGTTTGTTATGTTATGTTAGTTGTACTACTTTAATTTCAAAATCAATAAAAAATTATTAAACAAAAAAAAGAAAAGACAGATGCTTTGGCTTCAAGCCGAAGAGCATCCAAAAGAGCATAAGTAACATAATGCTGAACTTCAGAAATGTTTGCCAAAAGTGATAGCAGGTCAGCTTTAGGTGCATGTTTGTGTACAGCAGTAGTCAGTTGTTCAGTCCAAACTGCAACAGCCCTACTGACTCATGCAGAAGCCAAGGTGGGCTGCATGGACACACCTACGGCCATGAAGGTAGTCTTCAGAACAGCATCAAGTTTCCTGTCAGTCACGTCTTTAAGAAAGGAAGCATCCGCCACAGCCAAGACTGTGGCCTTAGAAAGACTAGAAATGGAGGAATCAACCTGAAAGGAGTTGCCCATTGAGTCAAGGCAGCTTCAGAAAAGGGATACAGTTTAGAGAACCTTTTTGACAGAGAAAGACTCTTATCAGGAGTCTTCCACTCATCCAGAATAATCTGATCTAGAGTTGGATTAGGCAGAAAAACAGTGCTTGACTTCTTAGGCTTTTGAAAGACATCAGAAGAAGCCTGTTGCTCTACATGAGTACAGCACTGCGGAATTAGTTGGCGCTATATGAATAAATAATAATAATAATACAGGAGTAGACGAAATATTTAAAGTGGTCAATACCACCTTAATTGAGACCCTCAGCAGAGGGTTCAGGGTCAGCTTCAAAGGGGTCACCATGAAAATGGGAAGTAGAAGCCCCTTCAGAACACACACCATCCTCAGAGTCCTCATCTAATTCCTCAAAAGAAGAATCAGATAAATTAGGAATGCCAGGAGCCTTAGGGGCCACAAACCTGAAGGAGGTAGAGGGTCTCTATGACTGAAGAACCCCCTGAATAGAGAGAGGAAACTGTGCCAGAGAGGACTTTAAGTCCTTGACCCAATGTAGCTCTTAATCATGGCTGGAAGGCCCTGGCTGAGATGCAGGGGCCGCAACACATGAGGGGCATAAATGCCCAGAATACCCCATATGAAGCCCTGAATTGCATGAGGAACAGTACTTGAGGGGGGACTGAGATGCCCCTGAGTCCTTAGCCTTAGGCCTAGCCCCATGTCCAAGTGGATCTGTCATCCTAACAGGAGAAAAGTGTCAAGACAGTAACAGAAGACCCAAATGCTGTTACCCAAATTAAGGATTTCACCCCAGAAAGCATAAAATATACCTATCTGGTGAGCAAAGGGTTAATCTGAGGAGAAGAGCTGAGGAGACCAAGCCTTGCGTATGATACTCATGAAGAGAAGACGACAAAGCGGCAACCGCCCAGAGAACAATCAGAAAACGGCCTACGAAACGGGTGTTTATGGGAAATGTAGTTTCCTCTATGCAGAGTACCAAAAACAGAACCAAATCCCCCCAGGATCCCCAAGACACTGACAATGTCCACAGGATAGTTAGGGCAGTGGAGACAAGTAGAACAAGCCATCTCCCAAGTCGGTACTCAGAGCGGTTGAGAACATACAGTGGATATAAAAAGTCTACACACCCCTGTTAAAATGCCAGGTTCTTGTGATGTTAAAGAATGAGACAAAAATAAATCATGTCAGAACTTTTTCCACCTTTAATGTGACCTATAATGTGAACAATTCATTTGCAAAACAGCAGAAACGGCTGTCCTGTAGAGATCAATGGTGCATCGCGGCTATGTGGTAAATCTCACTGAATTAAAATTTACACAGAAAGCGAAAAAAGTGTTTAGAAAGTGTAAAACACAACAAAAAACACCATATACAATAAACAAATTAAATAAAACATGTATATAAGACCCCCAACTGACAGGGAAGGGATTAAATACCACATAGACAATGCAGCAAAGATCCCAGATCAGCAACCATTAGTAAAGTAAAAATACCCAAAATGAGTGCTGGAGTTATATACAGCTCCAAGGAAACCCTTATGCAGGGACAGTGGACCATAGAACTCAAAGGGTTGCTCATCTTTCTTGCAGGTCTTCTCTCTTCAGATTACCATTGAAAGAAGACACCTCAGAGAGACTCCCTCTGGAGAGTGGGACATGGGTTGCATGGTTCTCTCCCAGGGCTGAAAGGGTCCACCAGCAGCTCCTGTAAACTGGGCAATCCACGAAGAGGAAGCCAGTAATGATAATTCATCTAATGGGGGAATTTGGACACCCCATATCTAAGCAAAAATAATAAAATAACTAAAACTAAGCAGAATTGTTCACAACCTTCCTACCAGAACGAGGGACATATCTTAACTGGAGGGGAGTGGCTGGGTAGTCTGCTAGGAGGAGAGTGAGGCTCCACCCCTGCAACTTCTTTGAAGAATTGTTCCAACCTATTAGATGTCGCCTCCCCCATGGTACCTGTAAGCAATATTGGAAGACAGACAAAAAACATTGCTGCTCAAATTTGCTTTTATTGGTGTAGCATCTCAATGGCCTGAAATTTTACAGTGGTGCTGTTGCTATACCATCCTAGGAAGTTTTTGGTCAACTGACCAGAGCTGTCCATAGGATGATGTAGCATGAACACCACTGTACAATTCCATGGAAGTACTGTACATAAAAAATGCAAGTGTGAGCTGCACTAGGTTTTGAATAAAACCTCTTTTTGCAGTGGGGGTGTTTCAGGGATAAACCCCCGAAATACATATCTTTTTTCTATATTAAACAATAATATACCTTCAAATCGGGCTTTTAATACACTGAATGCTAGATAGGGCCCCAACGCATGCAAAGCAATGAGCTCCAGACCTATTTAGCATTCAAGTGGTTAAATGCAGAATTTAATTCAATGTGAATTCTCAGTTCTACTTTATAGTGCAGTTGGATTGCTCCTGAATTGCACCTCTTACATTACTGAATTTGGCCACGAAGGTCATGCGCACAAATAAAATTGGAGCAAACATTCTGAATCACAGGGGATATAAATAATTATTAAATGGGGTTTTTACACTGTGAAGGTGAAATGTCTTCTTAATTCACTGGAGACCTCACCACCATTCAAGCATTTCAAAGCAGTTAAAGCACAACTTTCATCAACATTATACTTAGCTCCAAATCCATAATAAGGTAGTGATATACATAGAAACACTTTCCATTTGTGGTACATGTGCGGCATAAGTAAGAAAGAGAACGTTTTCGGCAGGCAGGCACGGCTGGGATCTTGTAGGAGGCACTCTCAGAGCTCAGCGCTGCGCTGTCAGTCCCTTCTGGTGCCTTAAGGCACAAGGCTTCTAACTCAACAATCGAAAGGGACGGACAGCACAGAGGCAGAGTTGCCATCTCTGGAAGATGTCTGCGCTGTTCCCTGCTGCTGCCAGCCGAAAACGTTCTCTCTGTTACTTATGCCGCACTTATACTGCAAATGGAAAGTATTTCTATGTATATTGCTACCCTATTAAGGATTTGGGGCTAAGTATAATGTTGAGGAAAGTTCGGCTTTAAAAGCCCAATTCAGTAACAATAGAAATGTTTATTTTCCTTAAGGTGGTTTGCCCCAGAATTGTTCTATCTTTTTTGTGTATATGTCCTTATGTTATGTGCCTGATTAAAGACTTGGCATCTCTTACTTTTCTTAGGGTAGTAGTCTATTCATGCATGACAGATTCCAAAATAAAGGATTTTTATTGTACAATGTTTCTGAGTCTATGGTTTCATCAGGACACATAAGTTGTAGACAAGGGATAATCTGCTGTCAGAACTCCAGCTGTTGGGGACTGCACAGTCGTAAATGTTTCTGCATCAAAGTCTACACCAAAGGTAGTTAATAGTCTGGGCCCACAACTCCCATCATCCGCGACCAGCCATTGGCTGTTAATCCTTAACCAGTTCCAGTTTTTTCTGCTGGAACTGGGGGAAGCAGGGTGCAGGAAAGGTCAATAAAGGTCCAGTGTGGCAATATTTTGGTCAACTGGACATGAATCTAGCTCATGTTATGGACTAAGCTGTCTTCCCCATCTTATCATATTACACCTGTAATACTCATACATCACCCTTCTATCTTCAGGTTTCAATGTTTGCGTCACCTTCACCAGTGGCTCAATTGCATGTTTAGTTAAGACTTAAATGAGTAATTTTCATTTTCTTGAGGGCCTGTTGATATGTTAATGTGGCTATCCACCACATGTTCTAAGATGTGATAGCTGGTGATGATGTAGGCGTTCACAGAAAAAAAAATGCCTCAGATTAGACTTATGGCATTCAGTTTGCTTTGTCACAGTTCCTCACAATTAAGCTGTCTGCTGGGTGTTTACAAGGAGCCTGTTGTCTACACATGAAATTCAATCATGCTCATCTCAAAACACATACTGTACATGGAGCATCTCTGAATCTCTTGCATCTGGGGCTAGAGCAAAAGGGGGAACCCAATGAACATCCCCTCTTCCTCCCCCCCCCCATGGGCCCTTAGTAGTCTACATTAAAACCCTGGCTCTAACTACTAGAATGCGTTAATCACTGGATCAGTCTGTCACTCTGAGCACTTGTAAAGCCACACTGACTGACTAGACTAACTTGTTGATGAAATCTGATCTGCATCATATACTAGAATTGAGTTCCCAGGTCAGCCCAAGAAAATGCATAAATAGTGAAGAATGGCACAGACTGACTTGTTGAGAGATCTGAACCATACACCAGAGTGTTAAAAATGTGTCACTGCTTTAGCCTAATGATGATAGCCTTTGGAAGTGGAAAAGATCCACGTGGGTAGAAGGAACCAATGGCATGCTGTCAGTCCCAACCCGAGCCAAGACATGGGAAGCACAGAACACTGGACCAGCCAGTGCATCAGAAAGGAAGACAAATCTTAAGAGCATTAGCTATTGAGCTATGGACTGCTCCTCCAAGAAAATAAAAAATATGAGATTTTTTTTTTTTTTTTTTTACATTGGTTTCCTTTACCGCATAATGAAATCCACCCAACAGAGTGCTTACCTGCACTGTAACACACTCCTTTGTATCGGACAATGTTGTCATGTTGCAGGGATTTCAGGATTTCGATTTCTCTTTCAAAATCCCGTAGGTACTCTTCTGTGCTATGCTGGAGCTTTTTCACAGCCACAACCTCACCAGTGTTGTCTTGGAGAGGGTCATAACGGCACAGTTCAACACTTCCAAAGTTCCCCTGAAGTGACAGGATTACAAATCAGATCAGGGACACTCTATAACCAGAGTGAGCAACCTGAGGCCCTCCAGCAGTGCAGAGCTACAACTCCCATCATCCACACCCAGACAAAGCCCCTGGTTCTCCACAACTGCACTAGTAATATGATTTTTATAGCATAGACATAATTTTGTATACCTTTTTGAATAATATCAATTATTTATACATTAGAACATATAAATCATTCTTGTTTTTAAAAGTGGCAAGAAAATTGCATTCAGAGGGCTTTCCTTGTTTTTACAAAGGCAGATAAATGACAACTTGAATTTACATATTCTGGAAATACGTAACATTATTCACTTGCAGAATATGTAGTCAAAAAGGAGGTTGACTGTCACCTTAAGAAGAGTTTTACCTAAAGGTTTCTTAAAGAGGCAATAAAGGGACATGCACCTAAAGAAAAACTGGAGCAGTTCTAGTGCAAGCCAGCTACCACAAAAGTCACATTACCATTGTAGAAAATGGGACTTTTAACACTATGAATGCTAGAGAAGTTTCTAGCATTCAGTTGGTTAAAAGCCCAATTCAAAACTATGGGAACTTGGGTTTTTTTCCCTGCTATGATGCACTTGGATTTGCTCCTGAATTGTTCTACTTTTTCTTGGTGCATATGGACAAAAGGGTTAAAACTCATGACCAAATATTTTTATCAACTCTATATTTCCCCTTTAAGAAACTCTTATGTAAACCTCTTAAAAATGTAAGAAGAATGTTCTTATTTAATTACCATCATTAACTCAGTGATGCCCTCAGTTACTTAGCTTTTCCCCTGTGTGAGTTTACTTTCTCTTCAGAAGATAATAGCAACACTGACAGGATAATAAAGTTGACAAATGTAGAGAATTCGTTTATAGTTTAAAAATGGTTTCTTTTGTAAAGAAAAACACCATGAAAGTGCAGTTTCCCAACCGCCTGTTGAACTTATTACCCCCTTGGGTGCTAGAAATGTAACCAAGAATATACATTCGAGTGCCAGAGGGGTGAGCAATATATTGCAGAGCATAAATGTTTGTTTAAATGACACTATGTGTTTTTATACTTTGTGTAAATAAAATACTTTGGTTTTGCTCTAAATCATTTATTCAGTTAAACAAAAAGGAGTCAATAGATCATGAAAGAACCTAAAAATTCTCGGTAATGCCCCACCCACCAGCTGCACCCTCAGCAACACTCCATAAAGCATAGTGTCCCTCTGGCCATTTGGAATGTGGGGAGGTATGATCAGATACAATGGGCTATGTTATCATGCTTATTACAAGAGAAATCTAACACAAGTTAAATGTTTCAGCCTTCCACACATTCACTAGTAGTCACAAATGCACACACATATTTTGCAACCCCAGCTTTTCTGTCTGCCAGTACTAGAATCTGTTCTGCAGGAACTCTTGCAAAGAGAACCTGTGGTTCAATGAACATGGAGAACCATTACACTAGACAAATAAATATGCCAGTGACATATTTCAGTTAGTTAATGAACCAGCTGTAGAATTATCTTTAAACCTAAGGTCACAGGTTCTCATCCCAACATGTTCATCTCAACCTTTCACCTTTGTGAGACAGACAAAATAAGTCCAGGTGATACTTTAAAATGAGAGGCAATCTCAATGTATACTTGCAGGTAAAATAATTACAAAACAAACAAACAAAGCAAAAACAAACATACACGAGCAGAACAGAATTCTGCATCGTTACATCAGAAAACAAACTCCAACACAGTTTCACTATCATCTGTCTGTAAAAGTACCCTGTAAAGCTTCCTGTGTGTTATCACGCATTAACAGTAATATATTTGTACCTTGCCAAGCTGTTGCAAGAATATAAGATGTCTCTCTTCAAAATGGGTCGGATCTCGATCTTCAAAGGCTCCAGAGAAGCCAAAAGCTCCAATTCTCATGTTGGGGAGCAAGTCACTTTCTGCCAGTAATTCATAGTCTGAAAAATGAGAAACACTGAATTTAGAGTGCATATTACATTATTTCATGGTAGTCCATATAAAAATGTTCAAATCAGTGATTCCAAATTGCCCCAACAACTGTGAGAGAAACTACTGGGAAGAAGGTGCTGTTGTCCATATTTTCTAATTATGGTCTAAGATCCAAAAACTCTGACACCCCACAATCTTATCATTTAACACCTCCGCTCTTTTCAACTAAAAATATAACCCCCCTACCCCTAAAAAAATAAAGAACTAACAGCATATTTTAACTAGGTGTTTTATCTCAGTTCACTGGCGGAAAACCTAAATACCCCCTTTGAAGTAATCAGAAATAGACTCGTAGATAAATATTGATTGATGTCACCCTTTTGTGAGAAACTTGGAATGTATATTAAAGGTCTGAGTGCCAGAGGGGTACGCAACGCATTGCAAAGAAAAGCATTGTGCTCACCACTGGAACTCAAATGGTTAAGTACAAATTACATACTCAGGTGGCAAACTTTAAATTATTCTTTGATTTGGCCAGTTGTGGTTAGATGGCGCAACTCGCTTACCCCAATATGTCATTTACAGGTTTGCAATAAATAAAAACCTTTCTTTACAGACCATACCTGGAGTAAACAGGCTATTGAGCTCCCTTATTATAGCCCTAAATGATGGCCGGTAATCAGGTTCATAGTCCATACAGCTGTTTATTAAATTGGCAAGCTCAATCCATTTTGGTGTGGGAAGCTGGTGCCGGTCTTCGTAGAACTGCTGTTTCTAGGATATTACAAAACACAGAAACACAATAAGGGCCTTATTCAGAAAGTGGTGAAGTTCTGGAGCCAACCAACTGTGTTCCATGTAAATATTCCCACTGTCTTTCACTCTAAGAGTTTAGATGTAAATGTGAACTAAAATCAGCCTGTATGTTGTGCTCACCATTTATTTGTAATATAAATAGATTCTGAAAAATTAACCTTTATTTGTTGGTGCTGCAGGCTCGCACTTTATGCCAATTACTTTCTTTCCTGGGCCCATTTTTCCACACAACAGGTTTTAAAGGCAACTTAGGGCAATTCTGGAGAAAACCAACTGTGCTATAGGGGGCAAATACAAATGTACATTGATTTAAATGGGTCTTCGTGGGTCAATGTGTTAGAGAGCTCTCTAGCATTCAATGGGCATTTTTAAATTTGTGCCCTACTAGGCAAGCTGTTTTTTCCCATATGTCTTCACTTTGCCATTATAAGGCCTTCTGTGCTATGACAATCTAGGCAGAGCCCATACACTGGAGCCATTCTAATAGCATATGGAGCGTTACGGTATGCCTGCAACAGAATTAGCATACTGTGTAAAGGATCAGCGAAATGTGCCACCAGTACAGGGCTAGTCCAGCACAAAGGCAGATTTAATTATCTGTGCTAATCAAACTAAACTTGTCTTATGGTGACATGGCCATGTTCACCCTTTGAGTACAAAAGAGGTATCCAACACTTGTCTTGCAAGAGAGGTATCCAACACCTTGCGTTGCAAGACTTTGGATACACCTCTGGCACTCAAAGGGTTAAACATTCAGGAAACCATATTTACACAGCACAGCATGAGCATAAAGATAAAGAAAACATGTGAGAATATGTTTGTACAGGGTTTCCCTCAGAGGGGGGTGGCAATGCATAGCAAAGATTGCTCACTTCTTTGGCACTTAAAGGGTTATATTATATTGTTTATTTATCAAACATAAATGATAAACATAACTGTTTGACTGAGATACAAAAATAACCCTTATCGGGGCATAAATGTATAGACTAAAGTGGAGCAATTATTGGGTGAACAATATAGGATTTTAGTGTTCTTACTTGTTAAATACTTTTCTCTACAGTCCATAAGCAAAACAGGTACCATAGGGACTCAACCCCATGGTACCTGTGTTCCATACTGGACATAAGATAAAATAGGATTTTAGTGCTCTTGCCTGTTAAATCCTTTTCTCTGTAGTCCATATGCAACAAAGGCCCCATGGGGTTGATTCCCCAAGGTACCTGTGTTCCATACTGGACGTAAAAGAAATACAAATTACAATTGATTGTGAATGCAATGTTTTGAGACCCTTCTAGCATTTAAGGGGTTATATGCCCCTTTTTCATAACTGGAAATGTTACAATTTTTGTGTATTTTTTCCCTATGCAGCATTTGGTTTGTTCCTCTTTTGTCTTTATACATATTTCCAATACTCCTCAACTATCTTTCATGTATCTCTCTACAAAGCAATTATATTCATAGAGACATAGAACAAAGAGCATGCAAGCCATCTCTGTTCATTTGAATATTTCCTACAGTTCTCTAGGAACCATGTACACTGCTGCCCCTTTTTGCTGGAAATGTGATACTATATGTATGCTATATTTTCTTGACATACTGAAAAAAAGTGGTTCTCAGAATTTTTTGTGAAGGCACCCCCCCTAACATGCAGATTGGAATCTTCAGGGTAAATGTTACATTTTATGAGGTAATTATAGCTTTAAATGCATAAATATATAGTTATTTTAGGTGTCACAATCAGAAAATCAAAAACTTACTGTGCATAATTTCTGAAACTCAACATTCACATTTTTCTCAGTCATAATAGAGAAGGGGTACCCTAAGTGGATGTTGTGGTGCACCAGCATAACATGGCACCTTGGTTGGGTACCACTGCTGTAGAATATGCAGGCACAATATTAACAGCCATTAATAACAGTCCATTTGTACTGAAATCCATACCCAGGCACACACACACTTTATATGCACATCCCTTGCATAAGCTCACTATTATTTTCAAAAATCGAATTCTTGAAAAAATGTAATTAAATGAAAGAACACCTTTTAAACATACTATTCTACCTTTGTATCTCAAAGACCCTAACATATATACACAATTGTTAGATACACAGACTTTGTATGTGCTACAAAGTATTTAAAACAACACTTACTCTTTGGGAATCCAGTGCATTGAGAGGCTTATCACCGCCACTGCATATTTCCCATAAGGTGGTGCCAAAACTCCACTTATCAGAAGCTGGACTGAGCTGCTTTGGATTGTCAATGCATTCCGGAGGAACCCAGGGTATTCTCTCCAAAAGAACTTAAAGGAAAAACAATTCCATACAATTTGAGAAATTCTTCCATATTACAACATGCTATATATCTGTTTATATACTTTCAGTAATACTGTTTTAGTTCAGCTAGATACGTATTTTGGCATCTGAAAAAAAACATAGACTTTAAAAACTACCACAAAGGTAAAGTAATGTTTATTATTAAGATTAAATCCTTTAGCTTCTGGGTTTGTATTTCATTTACATCAAGTCACTGCAGAAGACAGATCTGCCTTTTCATTGGTAGGTAAGGGAAATGTTTTACTTATATGTGTCTGTGTACATTTAACCCCTTGGATGACCGATATGTCTCCAGCAATTACTATAAAGATTGGCAGAGTCAGTCAAGGTCTTTTTGGTAAAGCTGTTGTTGTTTAGTAGCAGAGGTGCAACATACTAGAGTAAGCAATGTTTCAGCCATGCCAGGTCCTCTCTCAAGATGTCAATCATGGAAGGCTTGAGAAAGGGCCTTGGAGGCCTGAAATTTTGCTTACACTGGTATGTTTCACCTCGACTGCTGCAATAAATCAACTCTTTGCAAAGTCTTTGATGTACTGTGGCAATATATATCTGGAGTGGAGTGGAAGAACGGCTATTGCCACGTGTGTAAAGGCTGCACATACACAGACATATTATTTACTGTACAATGCAGTAGAGTGGTTAGTATAGGACTGGCCCAAAAAAGACGTATCCTTGGTGTGGGTGGACTAGTTGGATAATAGTGTTAGATTCTGAAAGGGCACACAGCCAACTGGTACCTTTTTGAGTTGCCCACCTCCCTGCAAAATATGAAAACTGGAAGTGAAATTCCTGATTTGCATTTATTATGGGACAGAAGGGCTTACAGCCCTCCAAATGGATTTCTAGAAACAAATGGTGGTGAGCCCCCCATTAGCAAAATACATTAAATTGACAATTGCCTGGCAACGTGTTACACACCCCACTGGTCTTCAAGGGGTTAAGTAAGGATGAGAGTAAGAAGGGCTGGAGGCATCCCATCCCTTTAAAGGCAAACTGTGTGACCATAGCATAGAGTAATGGATACATACTGCTGACTTGCCCCTTACTGCTTATATTATAACAAAGGAACCCCTCAGTATCTTTATCCTAATATAATACTAAACACAAGCACTATATAATAACACTTTTGTACTTGTCATGCTTTATGGATTATAAATATATTTTTGTCAGCAGTGGCAGCTTTGTATTACTTCACATGCCCTGTATTAAATATATATCTCTCTACTGGCTAACATGGTATCTCCGATACTTCTTTACCCTTCTTCTCCGTTCTTGGTTGATCATTGGTTATGTAAAAGGTTAATGCATTCTAACTGTCAATTGCATTGGCTAGCTGCATTCTGTCAACCCATGTTACTGGGATTCCTTTGTCCAGCATCACCAAGGGCAAGCACTTTATATGCTCAGGCCGATTGTTTCATTTTTAGATATGGGACTCATACTGAATCACTGTGCCATCTTAACATATGTACCCATTACCAGCTGTTATACGTTATGCCTTATATCTGTCTTGCATTAACAATAAAAAATGTATACAAAAAAAGGATATATAATAAAAACCGATAAGGTTTCCTGTTCTAGCTGTTATTTTTTAACTAACACCCCTGATTATGAGACATTAAATCTAAAGACATACTCACCTTCTTTAGGCAAAACTGTGATACCGATTCCAGGGTCGCTGAGTTTGATAAAGGCTGGCTTTCCTGCCTTCCTATCTTCTTCTCTGATCAGAAGGATGTTCTTACAACAAACATTTCCATGAACAAGATTTCTGTCTTCCTAAATTAAGAAAAAGAGGCCAAAAGAAGAACTTCAGATAAAGTAAAGGTTTTCTTCTTCTGAAGGCAGAGTAGGTCATGGAATTATGGTTCCATGTACATTGCCCCTAAATTTTGTAGTAATAATAATAATAATAATAATAATAATAACAATAATAAATAGTAATAATAATAATAATAAATAGAGGGCAAAGAAACTGTAGGGTTTTGGTATATTCACCATTTTGCACATATATTTAATTCCAAATTGCAATAATAATGATAAATACATGTGCAAAGGTAGTGATATACCTAAAATGTTACACATGCATTTACCAGTTAATTAAATGACTGGTGCAATAAAGGAATGTGTCTGGGTAGTCTTGGACAGAGAAATGTTCTCTGGAATAAAACGAATATGTGAGAGAATGTGTTTGAGTGCCTGAATGTGTAAAGCCACTTTCTCATGTTAAAGAAGGTGAGAGAGAAGCTTGCTGTTCATCACTTGCAGTATTTACAACTTGTATTTCTTTAGGGGCCCGAGTTCTTTCAGGCAATTGTTCTTTTATCTCCTTCCCTTGGTGCAAACCATTCTCCAGGTTTTCTTCAGAGTGCTATATGAGGATAAAGCCACTCCTCATGTAGAACCATGCAACTATTGTCTGCCCTACTGAATTTATTTATGACTATTGGCACAGAAAAATTCTCCCAAAATAAATCAGAGGATCTTACTGGACATGAACACATAGTTCTGAAAATAGAACAAGACTGTCTTCGCATCTAAGTAAGTTCTGGTAAATACTATTTAAACTAGATTGAGGATGGTCAAATGAGGCATTAAAAGACATCTGCCATGCATAAACTGACAATAATATTAGGCGGGGTTTGTCTTGTATGCATTAATTAGTGATATTGCTGCACTGTATAATTGGGAAGATGAATAATATAAGCAGAGGTATATGTCTGAACCTGCAAGGTTAGTGGAAAGCACAATAAAGTCATCCATGCTATGTGTACAAAATGGTAGTAGATTAGGGAATGCATTTTCGTAATAACTATGAATCATTTTTTAATCTGGTGGCTGCAACTGAGTCTTTGTGCTGTGCAGCTCATTATTGAGAAACCAGGTTTTAGCTTGTGCAGTAAAGACAGAATATGACAGAAGGGAGGAAAAGTTGCTCTTCCTAAGGAATGAAATAAAGGATACTTTAAAAATAAAAGTTAAAGATAATTTGGATTGTTTTTGTCAGAAGAGTAATATACAGTCCTCTGGAACAAGATGAAGAAGACTTGATAAACAGTAGGTAATTAAAATATCAATGAGGGGGGAAGAAAGTTATAGGAGACTTTAATAAACTGGATATTGATTGCGAAAAGACCACAAAGAACTGAGGATTTTAGTGAACATATCCTTTTCTCCATGTGGAACACAGGAACCACAGGGTAAAGTCTCCTCCTCCAGGATGGCAGGGGACTTAAAAAAAGATATCTGAGGAGGAGACTCCCTCCTCCATTAACATTTTACACCCACCTGCTAAGCTCAGTTAAGGCGTAGCAAAACCAAGAGAAAAGCAAAAGAGAAGTGAAATAAGAAAAGGGAATCCCCTGAACAAAGATTCCAAGAGAACCTCCCAGAGTTTTTTTCCTCAGAGAGGGAGTCCAGTGTTCCACATGAACTCCTAGAAAAGTATTTACTGGTAAGTACACTAAAATCCTCTTTTCTCTGTTGTTCAGTGTGAAACACAGAAACCATGGGGGATATACCAAAGATATCCACCAAAATTCCAGGAAGGGAAAAAGAGAGGAAAAAAAAAAAAAAAAAACAGTATCCACAGGACCAATCTGGTACATCATGAACCTCAGAAGACAATGAACAACAAACTAGCAAACCAAATATCAGGAAAACAACAAGGTTCTGTTCTCAGAAATATCAAATACATATATTCAGGCACCATAGCCTATAAGACCCTCCTAACAAAACTGGCTTCAGCCAAAGACAGCACATTCCCACGGTAGAGTTTGACAAAAGTATGTAAAGATGACCATGTTGCCATCTTACACAACTGCTCAGCAATGGCCTGATTCTTTTTAGCCCAAGACATACCCACCTACTTGGAAAAATGTACAGTGATCTAAAATGGTACAGTTTTTTCTGGGGACTTACTTTTGACAAATGGTCGACTTACTACAGTAACCATAGACGCTGCCTGGCCCACAAGCGTGCCCTCAGGACTGACAAAAAGCTAATCAGATTTCTGTAAAGGATGTTAGCAATGAACAAAATACTTCAAGCAACTAACCACAGCAAACAGATGAAGTTCCTGCTCCTGTCCATTTAAGGGAACTGGACAAAATGAAGAGTAGTTTCTTGGTTGATGTAAAAATCCAAAACAAACCTTGGGTAAAAAAAAACATAGGTGTTTGCAAAACCACCTGGTCCGGGTAAAAAAAAGAAAAGAAAAGAAGGCTTAGAAGATAACGCCAGAAGTTCAACTATGCTCCAAACAGACACACTAGCCAGAGAAACTGAAGACAGTGATTCAAAAGGAGTCCCAATACTAGGTTCAAATCCTACAAAGGGGTGGGATTCTGAAAGACAGGGTAGGCATGAGCCACACCTTGGATAAATGTTTGCATGTCAGGGAGCAAAGAAATGAGCTGTTGGAAAATAACAGAAAAAGCTGAAATCTGAACCTTCATGGAACTAAGACAAAGTTGTTTTTCTGAACACCATCCTGAAAAAAGGTTAAAACGAACGGAAGCTGAAAAGGCTTCAAAAGCAGGAGCCTCTATCAGCACACCAACTGTAGAAAAAGGATCAAACCCTAGGATCGAAGAAATCAGGTTTCTACCCTGAAGCATAGTAGATATTACAGTCTGATAAATCCTCTTTCTTCAGGATACTGGCTTCAAGAGCCAGGCCATCAAAGCTAGCTTCTTCACCCAAGGGTGTTATAAAGGGCCCTGAGTCAAAAGGTCCAGATGAAAACACAAACCAAGGAGCTCTGAAAACCAGGCCCAATGGTTGGCCAGAATGGTGCAATCAGAATGACATGAACCTACTCCATCCTGACTTTCCTCAGCACACTGGGAATCAGGGAAATAGGAGGAATTGCATACACAAGAGAAAAAAAAAGTTCCACAGGAAGTTCATTGCATTCACCTGCAGAGTTAAAGGATTCCAGTATCTGGAGCAGAACTGAGAAACTTGTGATTCAGACGAGAGGCCATAAGAACACGCTCTAATTGTGATACCATTCCAGGATCTAGTCGCTGGTGGCAGAGAAAGTCTGCCATTTAATTTTCTACTTCTGGAATGTGAACTGCCGAGTTGGCTGGGCCCACAAGGGAACCCCGGCCCAAGCAAAGAAGCAGCAAGGAAGGTCTGCAAAGAGACCTATGTGGCCTCCAGCAGAATTTTCACACTAGAGCTGGTGGAGGTCACAATACTCATCAAAACTTCCAATTAATGTTAAACACAAGTGGGTGCCATCCAGTAATATTGGTTGACACTCATGTGGGCCAGATGTGAGACGCACCCCTCCTGCATCCAGATTGGTAGTTGTATCCAGGAGACTGCGAGTAAAATGCAGGTGACAAAACTGCTGCAGAGCCTGCAACAGTTCTGTTGTTCATGTGAGAAAGGCCTTAAAAAGGAAGAACTGTTGTATATCTAAAGTCTAACTACTATCAAGGTATATGGCAGCATAACCTTATTAAAGGTAGAGCTGGTCAAATAAATATTTTAGTAAACAAGCAATAATTATAAGTTACCTGAGATCAGGCCTGTATTACATTGCATGTGATAACTGAGTTTTACCTCACAGATTCTCATTCCAATATTTCAACATATTTTGTAGATTAAACCAGTGATAAAGTTATCAACTGCAGTGGAATCCAGGATGCAGTATGTGAACAGAGTAAGTTATTTTATGAAAAACTGGGTCAAATATTGTTGGCAATTAAATACATTCAGAAGAAAAAGTAATTAGTGGGGCACCTCCGGGAGTTTGGCCTGTTTAATCAGTATTTTCTTTACTCATACAGCTTTCCTTAGAGGCTACTTGGGATACCATTTTCCAGATCACAAAAAAGATCTGCAATAGGGATGACATTGGATGGGTAAAAATAAAATGAATAATGATTTAAGAAAATTTAAATGGTGGACATAATTATGGGACCTAAATGTAACTTCAATGCTTTTAAAATTGATGCATTTAGGACACAAAAAAGATGGAAATTGAAACCTCAAAAAATCTGGAGTGCAACACAGTAAAAATCCTTCTTCAACAGCAAAAGTCTTGCATTGCTCTAGAGATAAATATGGCACCCTACAATTGACATCTCCCTTGTCCAACTTCAAGGATTTTCCCAAGCAAGCCTTGATGAACAAGTGCTGTATTACTTGCATTTGTGTTTTTCAGCATGTTATCTACCTCAATAAACGACATAATCCGCTAGGCAGAGGCTGAGACAAATTGATAGGACGGGAAAAAGCAGCTCCACATTATAAGAAGAAAAATGACAAATTTGTGCACTAGGAGCCCTATCTGAGGCACTAGAACAGTGGCATCGTTTGACATTATAACATTTTGGAACTTCAACTCCCTTCACCCACACCCAGCCAAGGCTAAAGGGGACTGTAGTCTCCAGCAGATGGAGAGCCAAAAACTGCCTACCACTAGTCTAAACTATCAATGTGCAGTTTGAGACACCTTCTCATACTCACCAGAAAGTGCATGGCCCATGCCAACTGTTTGGAAACTTCTAGCTTCCACACGATATTTATTGCATTTTTATTCTTCTTCAAGTATGTGTCCAGAGATCCATATTTTGCATACTCTTGGATTAGAATGTCTAGAATAGAAAAAGCACAGACAGAAAAAAACAAAATTTGTAATATAATAAACAAGCACAGCAAAAGTCTTGAATGACTAAGTTCACAAGGGTGAGAGTTCTGTGATGCAGAACCATTCAAGCCTCCCATTTAATTATCTTCAATCTCTGTGTGTCTCCCCATGATCCTCACAAATGGAAGGCATGACAGGAAGTTTACTGGGACTTGCCTATATTACAAACAGCTACATATTATTAGCTGATGTCCACATGAGTTGGCAAGTCATTGTAGGTTGCAAAGAACAATGTAACTTCCAAAACTGCCCAGGAGAACAATCTGCACACAGCCCTACAGGCCCTCATGCAGATCAGCCATAATGCAAAGTGGATGAGTTGAATATATTACACTTTCAGCATGCTGCTTTCAGGTATGCAATGTATGTGAAAAATCACCTGTATGAACAGCAGAAGGAATACTATAACAATACCCTGCACTTTTGTAATGCATTGATATTGTTGCCTGCGTGAAAGGTGTTTTAGATGGGGTTTTTTTACACTTAACAACTAATTTCTTAGGACCCTGTGTGCAAAAGAAAAGTGGAAGTAATTCTTGGACAAATGGTCTATACATTTTTGGTGTTCTTTTCAGCTATAAATATAAATAAAATGACTAATACAACACAGGTTATTTTTGAAAGCCAGTTCAGAATCCCCAAACATTGCATTTAGGTGACAGAGGCTCTTTATACACAAAAGAAAAGAGGAGCAATTCTAGGGAAAACCATGTGCACCATGGGGGGGGGGGGGTAAAACTCCCATTGAGTCAACCTCTTAAATGTTAGAGAGGTCTCAAACACATTGAAGTAAAGAGTTGGAGACCTCTCTAATATATAGAGATAAGACCACATTAAGTCAATGTCATTTTTTATCTGTTCCTTATGGTGCACTGTATTTTCTTTTGCACATATAGGTCCTATTGAAGTAAGCAAACTTTTATTTTCAATGTCAATGATGAAACATTGTCTTTCATATCAGAGGGAAAAACTACTGCTCTTCTGAAAAGCGGTTTCCATATGAAGACTGGTTTCTATGTAGTGTGTGTGTGTGTGTGTGTGTGTGTGTGTGTGTGTCTGTGTGTGTGTCTGTGTGTGTGTGTGTGTCTGTGTCTGTGTGTCTGTGTGTGTGTGTCTGTGTGTGTGTGTCTGTGTGTGTGTGTGTCTGTGTGTGTCTGTGTCTGTGTGTGTCTGTGTCTGTGTGTGTCTGTGTCTGTGTGTGTCTGTGTCTGTGTGTGTCTGTGTGTGTGTCTGTGTCTGTGTGTCTGTGTGTGTCTGTGTGTGTGTGTGTGTGTGTGCGTCTGTGTGTGCGTCTGTGTGTGCGTCTGTGTGTGCGTCTGTGTGTGCGTCTGTGTGTGCGTCTGTGTGTGCGTCTGTGTGTGCGTCTGTGTGTGCGTCTGTGTGTGCGTCTGTGTGTGCGTCTGTGTGTGAGATAAGCTGTACCAACATTAGACATGAGGAAAAAAAACAACACACTGCAATATGCTGTACTTACTCTCCTCTCTCCGTACACAGACACCATGATTCATTATTAAGTGCTTGTAAGAGAGCTGGCTCATCATACTTGCTGCCTCAAAGAACGACTGCAAAAAAAAAAAAAAAGATAAGGAAAAAAACATGTAAACCTTCAGAACATTTTCTTCTAAATGTGCATAAGAAATTCAAATTCACATTGATCTAAATGGGGTTTTTAACCCCCTTAATGCTAGAGAGATCTCCAGCGCATTGAGAAGCAATGAGTTAGAGACATCTCTAGCATTCAGAGGGTTCAAAGCCTCATTTAAATCCATTAAATTAATTGGAATTGTGGTCATTTCTATTTCTACCCCATTTCAAAATTACTCCATTTTTCTTTTGAACATAAATTTGTTGCTCAAGTAAGAGTTGTGTCTAGAGAGAAATGGGTAAAGCATTATGCCATTATGTTGATATGCCCAAATAATAAACTAGCAGGACGGGTTTAATGAGGTATTATAGAAATATTTAACAAGTTGTTTGTTTTTATTTTTGGTTAATAATTCATTTTCCTTCCCAGTAGGAGCTCCAGATACATGTGTTAATGTTATAACATCATTCATGGTCATTAATAATCTACTCAACAAGAAGGTTTGCCAGCTGCTGAATGAGGAGGTGAGCAGGCCTCTCACGGCCATATAGGGCATTGATATACAGAATGCCATACACACAAAGAAAATTAGAGCAATTCTTGGACAAACCAGCTATAGCACAGTCCTGATCCTTTAGGAGCAGATGTGCGGAGGCTTTCTCAGCACAGAAAAGTGACTCCCTGTCTGATGCTTTTTGGCTAATATCGCAACACTGAACCAAGAGACTCATGTCTCTCAGGTCAGTTGTGTGGTGCAGAAACTGACATTTCCACAACCTGCTAGGGACAGTTTTCTAGCCTGACTATAGCACTCTATGTGGACTATGCTCACAATCCGCGGCACCTGTGAGTTGTATAACAGACTTCCTTTTTTGTGCTCTGTTCTCCACAGCCTGCCCTGGGGGTTTGCTTTCTCAGCCCCAAAGGGTTTAATGGAACTTTTAAATCAACTGGAACTCTTATATGCTCCATGTGGGGCAGCCTGGTTGCCCCAAAATTATTCAACTTTTATTTGTACGCATTGCCCAGTGGATATAATACTATGTAAGTGTGAGGAGTGCCTGCACATCATTTACAGCAGAATCCTGAATGATACATTATAATGGCAGTTTTCCTGGTGTGCCTGGTTATACAAAATGCCATTTATATGTCCATTACCCTTCAAGTGTAAAGTCAATTCTGAGGCAAACTAACTGCACTATAGGGTACAAACACACACTTCCCAAACTCCAGCTGAGGCCCAGTACATTGTTGTAACTGACATATCACCTTACCTACACAGTTGTATATACTGAACAAATGCTGATATCTCAGTATCTTTAAGCCTGATTAGCTGTATCCATTTGTGTAAACATAAAACTGGCTTAAATAATTTTGAAGTTGTTATGTATTTCATTCTATTTTTATGTCCTAAAGTAGAAATGTCTGACATGGCCTACTCCAAAACATAACATAACCATATCTGACAAATAGGCACACATTTAGGGCTATATTTTGGAAGATAAAGAGGAGCAATGCTTGAGCAAATTAAGGACACCTTAGAGGACATATGAACACATGTGGCTTTTCATTTAGCACACAAGGAGTTAATTTGCACTTGTTCTCTACACACAGTTTGTTTGCTCCAGAATTTCTTCGCTTTAGCTTCTAAAATACAATCCTTAAAGGGATAGTAATGCCTGAAAATAACAATTTAAATTTGTTGTTTGACATTTACAAGTGTGACTGATGTCCATCACATTCTTTAAAATGCAGCCCTTGTTAGGTTATTCTTCCCTTTCTCTACCTACATTCTCTGTTTCTCATCGTCTGTATTGTGAACACCAAATATAACACAGGAAGAGCTCAGGACACCGTAAAATGATTCCATGAGAAGGATTTTCTATCCTGGTCTGTTCAAACAGGTGGATTTGCCCTAGCTCCATCAGTGGCGCCACTGTGTGAACCCATTAGCTTACTTCAGAAATAGGGTAGGGAATGGGGAGAATAAAACTTGAAATACCTCAAATGACCTGCATTTTACGGTGTGTGTTTGAATGGCATCAGTCACACTCTTATATGCTGAACAGCAGAGTTAAATACTGCCATTTTTATGTATGACTATTTCTTTAATGCTGAGTACCTAAGCTGATATTGCAGATGTAAAAGTAGAGTATGTCTAACTACAGCTTGCCTATATGAATATGTAGAAACTCAGTGTGTGTATGCTTATCTTTAATCACAGTAACTTATTTATTAGTATCTTGCCCTCAGACCTTTGTATAAAGAAAAAGTACAGCAATTCCAGGGAAAACCAAATAAAATGTAGGGGAAAATAAACATTGTCAAAATTCTGATCAATTTAAATGAGTTTTTAGCATTTTGAATGCAGGAACTGTTTTCCAAGTATTGCACTGCAATGCATTTTAAACCTCTCTAGCATTCAAGGGTAAAAAAACCCTGATTTAAATAAATGTGTATTTTTATTTGTCCCTTATGGTACAGTTAAAGCAGAACTATCACTCAACTTAAAGTGCACCACAAATAATTATTCGTATAGCGATATGCATACCAATACTTTTATGACCCTGAATAAGTCCAACATTATTGAGAAATCCATCTTGCTGGGAGACTGATGGGCAGGCTTCTTGCTGTAGCTGCGCCTGCACGGTCAGTCACTTCCTGTACCTTATGGTGAAATGCAACACCCCCTCACCAATCCTGGAGGAGATGGGACTGACAGCGCAGGCGCACAGATGTATCCAAGGCAAGATGTCTGCACTGATGCCTGACTGTTCGTCTTGGAGCAAGTTGGATTTCTTAAAGCGGAACTGGCCACATCTGGTGACGAACTGCTTAGTAGCGCTAGTCACCAGAATTATTACCTTGTAAAGGAGAAATAGCCATTCTTCCCTGGCTGACAGGCAGGACAGATTGCCATAGTGACATCTGCGTGCCTGCTCTGTCCTACCAACGCCTCCTACAGCCGGCTGGGACTGACAGCTGAGGCGCGCAGACGTCATTATGGCAAGATGTCTGTGATCCGTCCTGCCTGTCAGCCCCAGAAGAATTGATAAATCTATTAAATAAGGTAATAATTCTGGCGACTAGCGCTACTGAGCAGCTAGTCGCAAGATGCAGAGTTATTGAAGCTTAAGCAGCTAATGTGGTAGTTCCGCTTTAATAATGCTGGACTTATTCTGTATAATACTAGTATTTCTGTGAGTATCACTATATGAATAAATATTTGGGGGGCACTTTAATTGGAGTGATGGTTCCGCTTTAAGATGCCCCCCAAAAATTCCTTTTAAATTCAATTGGGCTTTTAACCCATTGAATGCTAGAGATGTCTCCAATGCATTGCTTTGCTGAGTTTCTACATATTAATATATGCAAGCTGTAGTTAGACTAATAAGCTACTTTAAATCTGCAATATCAGCTTAGCATTCAAGGGGTTAAAATGCTTTATTCAAGTGTATGGGAAATTAGAAATAGTTATCGGTCCTCTATGGTGCAAATGGTTCAGTCCAGAATATCTGCAGTTTGCTTTTATACATATCTCACCATGAAGGGGAAATACATCTGGATACCCCTGTTCTAAAGCACTAATCTATTGAAGTTTAAGCCCTTGAGAACCAAAGGGGGGTGTACCACATTGTTTTTCAATCCACTGCACACTTCTCTGGTTCTCAATGGGTTAATACAGTAGTACTTCTCTTCAGTTCGAGCGTAACACCTTGTCTTCCAATGCAGAACACAGAAAGAACATTGCCATGAACATCCACCTAATAAGTCTGGTCAAGGAGACCCTGTTCTATGCAGCTCACAATCTAAGATGAGATATGATATTGCTACTTTATTGGAAAATACAAACCTCAGAAAAGTGCCTGTGTGTATTGTCCAGGACCTTGAGAACCACTTCAATTTCATGAATCTGGCAGTAGTCTCCCAGCTCTTGCAGTTTACCTCTGGATATCTTTGTAAAGGTGCCCTGGCCAAGACTTTCCATCTAATTAAAAACAGAAAAGCAATAACAAATTTTAAAGACCCAGTCAGCCTCCTGATATCCCCTCTTTAATGCTTTTAATAGGAACATGAATCTTTTATTTCTATTTAAAATTTTAGTAGCATACACTTTATACCTGACGGCTCGCTTCTTCTTTAATTACATGTGCTTACCTAAAATGAGCCATTTTATTTCTTCTTCAGATTTTAATGATCTGAGTACCTCTATCTGCAGTGTGTACAAATTGTGTGCTACTCAACTGTGTCTGCAAAAGATCATAAGAACTCTGTGTGGGTTCCTCTGCGAGTACAGTTTAGTCTGGGATTCTTTTTACACACTGCAGGAAAGGTGAAATCTACTCACTGATATTTGTATTTCCTCTGTGTCCCTGTGGGACTAATTAAATTCTTTAAATTTACCAGGCTCCCTCTCCTCTGCAGTTATACAGTTGTCCAAGCTGAAAAAATTTGAGAGGTTAGATAGGAACAGACTGGTAAACATAAGTCCCTTATAAAATATATGAGAAAGGAACGATACCCATACCAACTTAACCAAGGGAGGGTTGCCGAGGAAAGACACAGAGGAAATACAAATATCGTTGGGTAAATTTCACCTTTTCCTCTGTGTCCAATCCATGGCATAGTGGGACTTATCAGAGCAGTACCCCAGAGAGGGTTGGAGAAGTTGAAGGTTCAGACTGGGACAGCTGCTTCAAGCACCTTTCGTCCGAACTTAGCGTCCACAGATGCTTGGAGGTCCAGTCTATAGTGTTTGATAAATGTAGATGCTGATGACCAGGTTGCGGTTTTGCAGATTTCCTCCAGGGAGGCTGCTACTTTGAGGGCCCACGATGCGGATATGGCCCTTGTCGAGCATGCCTTTATGCCTGAAGGCGGGTTTTTATCTGACGTTTCATATGCCAGTCTAATGCAGTCTCTTATCCAGCGTGCAATGGAGGGTTTTGATGCTGCAGACCCCTTGAATTTTCCTCCGAAGTGAACAAATAAGGTGTCCGTTTTCCTCAGTAACGAAGTTCTAGCTAGATACATTCTTAGACATCGCACCAAGTTTAGGTTATGTAAACGTTTTTTCAATCCCTGTCTGGGTTCTGGACAGAAGAAAGGAAGTACGATTTCCTGATTAAGATGAAATTGTGAGATTACCTTAGATCTGAATGATGACCGTGGACGGAGTACCACTATCTTGATGGAAGCCAAGAAAAGGAGGAATGGTTACTAGGGCCTGTAGTTCGCTTACCCTTTGGGCCGAAGTCACTGCTGTTAAGAAGACAGTCTTTAATGTGAGATGCTTTAAAGAAACCTCTTCCATGGGTTTGAAATAGGGGTGTGCCACCAGTTGCTGCAAAACTAAGTTGAGATCCCAGGGTGGGATAGTCTCTCTGATAGTAGGTTTGATTTTGGAGATTGAGGTTATGTATCATTTAATCAGACAGTTTTCAGCAAATGGTGTGGCCAGGACAGCCGATATAGCTGATAACTGCACTTTCAGGGAGGAAGGTTTTTGAAAACCTGTTTGCAGAAAGTCCAGGATTTTTGGAGGGAAGATAGAATGACAATCCAGTTTTTGTTCCTTGCGCCATTTGTGAAAAATGGACCATACCCTGTAGTAGATCTTTGTGGAGGAAGGCCGACGGCCCTGCAGGATAGTAGAAATGACTGGATCTGAGATTCCTTGGAGTCTCAAAGACTGCCGCTCAGCCTCCATGCCCTGAGCTGGAAGAACCCTGGATTTGGATGATACAGTGGGGCCCTGGATTAAGAGGTCTGGTACTGCCGGAAGCACCACTGGTGGTCTGCATGACATCTGTACTATGTCTGTGTACCAGGACTTCCTTGGCCAATGGGGAGCAATGAGGATGACCTCTGCTTTGTCTCACCTTATTTTCCTGAGAACCTATGATATGAGGGGCAGAGGAGGGAACAGGTAGGCCAGCTGAAAATTCCATGGGATTCTGAGGTTCCTGCCACCGACATTTCTTGTTCCAATTTGTGGCCATTAGATCTATTTCTGGAACTCCTAGCTTGTGTGCTACTGTTTTGAAGACTTTTGGATTCTGTTCCCACTCTCCTAGGTACACCTTTTGTTGACTGAAAAAATCGGCCTGGACATTCATGTGACCGGACAGGAAGGATGCTGTGAGCGACCATAGATTTTTCTCCGCCCAGTATAATATTTTCATTGTTAGAGTGTTTAACTGAGGGCTTCAAGTCCCTCCCTGATTAGGAGATATTGGACTGCTGCGGCATTGTCCGATCTGATGAGGACTGCTTTTTGATAGAGGTTGAGGCTGAAATGTTTTAGCAACTTCCAGATGGCTAGTAGTTCTAGGGCATTTCTGTGTAGTCGTAATTCCTGGACTGTCCAGGTGCCCTGAATGGCATTGTTCTCTCATATGCTGCCCCATCCGTGACTGCTTGCAACCATATGTATTATCTGACAGTCCGGTTCTGAGAGAGGCCGGCCTTTTGCTAGATTCGGCGGTTGGGTCCACAGGGCCAGTTCTTTCCTTGCATTTCTGAAGACTGGAATCTTGTGGAAACGGTTTGTGGGTTGTCTCTTGTAATAGTGTAGGTAATTGGTCTGAGTCAGGCGGGCGTGCAGTCTTGCCCTTGGAAGTACTTGGCTGATTGATGCCAGTTGACCCAGAAGTCTGGAAAAGGATTTTGTCGCTTGTGTGGTTTTTGAAAAAAAGTTTGTACGCTATGGAGGATCCGCTGTTGTCTGTCCATCGACAGGAACGCCTGTCCATCTGTGGTGTTGAAGCGTATTCCTAAGAATACCAAATTTTGCTTGGGTACCAGTGAACTCTTTTCGTAATTTATGATCCAACCTAGGGACTGTAACAGGGACATCGCTTTATTTCGTGTTGATTATTGATTGTTGGAGTGATGATTCCAATATCAGAATGTCGTCCAAGTATGGGATTAATCTGATGTGATGTTATTTCCTGAGGTGGGACATCACATTGGACATGATCTTCGTGAAGACTCGAGGGGCTGATGCCAGTCCAAATGGCAGGACTCAGTACTGGTAATGCTTGCTGAAGATGTGAAATCAGAGGTATTTGAGATGGTGTTCCTGGATTGGGCTGTGGTAATATGCATCCTGTAAATTGATTCTTGTCATATATGCTTGAGTTTGTATTAGTTTTAGTGTGGAAGTCACTGTTTCCAACTTGAAGTGCCTGACTCTTATGAAGGCATTGAGGTTCTTCAGATCCAGTATAAGGCATAATTTGCCTGAAGGTTTGATAGTGTAAAAAAAAAAAAGAGTGGAATATAAGCCATTGTATCTTTCCTGAACTGGAACTTCCTTGATCACTCTGTTGCTTAGTAGATTCTGTACTGCTCTCTGCATCTGTTTTATCCTTGCCTTCTGTTTCATGATGGATGTTCTGAATTGCCGAAGGGGGGCAGTATGGAACTCCAGAGATTACCCCTTCTTGATAGCTTCCATCTTACCTGGTCCCAAATTCAACCAAACCAATGGGTAATGGAAGACCTCCAGTCTGCCCCCTACTGGATAAGAAGGGGCATGCCTGGCTTCATTGATGGAATTGACCTTGTTGCTGGAAATAACTCTGATTTTAATGTCTCTGGGAAGGTTGGGCACCTTGTCTTCTGTGCTCATATCTTTTCCCTGGTCTATAACTCCGGGATTCGCGAAAGGATTGGCGGTGAAACTGGCCTGTTCTGATAGGTGATCTCCTGGATTCCTTATTTTGGGGTAAAAAAAGGGGCTCTTTCCCCCGGAAGATTTCTTAATGATATCCTCAAGCTGTTCTCCGAACAGTCTGGTTCCAGTGAAGGGCAAGGAGACCAGCCAATTTTTGGAGGATGGGTCAGCTTCCCATGCCTTAATCCATAATGCCCATCTGGCTGTAATGGATAAGGACAATGATCTTGCTAGTAAGAGGATGTTGTCCAGACAGGCATCGCAGGAATAATTTATTGCATCCTTAACAATGGATAATTCTTTGAGGATGCGTGCCCTTGATACTGAGGATTCAATCTTTTCTTCCAATTCCCCGAGCCAGTGTGTAGTGTGCGAAAGGTAGAGGCCATGGTGGTGGCTGTCTTGAGATTCTGTCCAATAGTGGTGAATTATTTCTTTAAGACACTATCAGCTCTTTTCTCCATCAGATCACAAAGTGTGGTTCCATCTTCTAACAAAATAGTGGTCCTCCTTGAGGTCTGCGCAATGACTGCATTTTTGGCAGCGTAAGCCAATTTGCCGTTTCTTCCTCTGCAATGGGATACATGCGCTGGAAATGCCTGGATGCTGCACATCTCGTCTGTCTGTCTCCATTCATTCTGAATGATCTCTTGAATAGTGCTATGAACCGGGAACTGTGGGCATGATTTGATGAATGATGAATGCTGCATCTATGACATTCAATTCCTGCTGTATCTCAGACAAACCTAGGGTCTTCCTCATTGCTTCAAGAGTTTATTCATCTTATCTAAGCTAAAGCTGCCAGATTCCTCGGTTAATTCTCCTTCTTCTGGTGAAGAGGCCGCTGAGTCTAGATCAATAAAGCTGTCATCATACTCATCATGGATTCCAGGTGGATCTTCCTCTGGATCTGAGGTCCTGGGACATTTCCTTGCAGGCTCCTGCATTGCCGAGAAAGTTTCCTGCATTGAAGTCTTCATCCAGGACAAGAAGTCCTGGAACTGTACTAGAACATTCCCCCTTGCTACTGTTTGAAGGCATGCAGGGCAGAGTTTGGATGGATCATTTATTGCCAGAGACTGTTCACATCCAGCACAAGTTTTTGTAGTTGAGGGCTCCTTGCTCTCTTTAGAGGAGTCTGATGTCCTGGTTTTCTCAGGTTTAGCATCTTTAGTCGACATACTGCACTATAAAACTGTGTGTGTGTGTGTGTATATATATATATATATATATATATATATATATATATATATATGCACTTTATTAGGCTAGCAAACGTCTATAGCACAATTACAAGCAAAGGGACACACCTGAGCGCCGTTTGCGCAGTCTTCCTTAAATCTGCTGCAACTGGATGATGGTTTGAGCCTGTGCGTTCCATTCCTGGAAAGCATAATGACGTCCTTCCGGTTCCTGGTGTATACAGCAGTGAGCAGGTGTGTACGTGCTGACATGCCGGCTTGCAGATTTCAGAGGAGATGGCATAATGCCGAGCAGACTGCCAGGCTCCATGTGTGGCTGTGGACGAGCTCGATTCGTCCAGTGATAGCTCTGGTCTGAGTTTCTGTCACAAACACAGCTCGCGCTACGGTAGGTCACATAGTTGAATGCTTTAAAATTTTAGGAAAGGGAGAGAAAGGGGCTGAAGCCTATGTCCTCCAGCTGGGTAGGACCAAAATAACTGCAAAGGAGAGGGAGCCCGGTAAATTGAAAGAACTGAATTGGTCCTACCAGCTGGAGGGCGGAGCCAAAGACCCACTATGCTGAGGATTGGACACAGAGGAAATAAGGTTATGTGCACACAATCAAGTCTCTATGGAAGCATCATGTGGCGAAGACTCTGCACCCATGAACAAAAATACCCAAGGGGTGGCAGTAAGGAGTTGTGCAAAACTCCTCCATATTGTGTTTCCCACTGATCCAAGTATGGGGCATGATTCTGACAGGACACTCCTGTAAAAATCTCTGCAAGGATTTCTAGGGGACAGGGATTTTGGTGGAGTGGCCAGTGGAGCTTCATGTCCCTGGCCACTCCAACATAAATTACTACAAGGATATGATGGGACGCGGATTCTGACAGCCCCCCTGGTCACTTCTGTTAAAATCTGTGCATGACTGTCAACACCCAAGTGATTCACCCTCCCTCCCTTCACATTTCACATCTATCCTCTCTTTTGCCTTTCACATCCACCTTTCCTCCCTTTTACCACTCACAGCCACCGTTTCCTTTCACCTCTCACATGCACCTACCTCTGTTAAGTAGCTCACATACACCTCCCTCCTCCTTTTGAAGTTCACATTCATCTACCCCTAACATTCGCCACCTGCTCTCTGATCCATTCCAAACAGTGGCTGCTCTTCTCCCTCTATGATTCTCTCAGTGCGCACACAGCTGCACTGCGTGGCTAGGAGCAGGTGCCTCTATTTAAGATTAAAGAACTGCACTGATCTGCTTCATGGTCTGTGCACACATAGCTATAATGGGAGCCTATGAGTACATGCCTCCATTTATGCTTAATCCCCTCCCTTCATAAACTACGGGAGGCTTCTCTGAAGGTACTGGGGGTACAAGGACACTTACAGGCCACAGCGGCAGCCCGGTGCCCGAAGCATAGCCAGGCTGCAGGGTATTGGAGGGAGGCTACGGTGAAAATGCGTACCTGAACTATCGAGAGGGTGATTGCTGGGAGTACAACTCCCATAATCCTCTAACAGTGGAGGCAGTATTACAGTGGGTAACATTGCAATTGTACAAAAGTTTACTGAAGCTGTGCTCAAATCATTGCTAGCTCTCTCCATGAACAGGGATGTGTTACAGCCAATAAGACTATAGTGGGAACAGCTCCTAGCAGGGGCTAGACAGATGTGGTGCTTCTGCTAGTAGAGGATGATAGGAGTTGAAGTCCCAATAACAACCCCTCCGCCCCCGATCATTCATTTCAGATCTTGCACCATGTTCTGATGTGATTAGCTGCTCACTATACAGCAACATACGATAAACAATTCCCTACTTTTACTCTGTTGTTCCACAATACCAGTTTCAGCCAATGGTGAACCCATATACTATCATTCACAATAAAAGAGTGCACATTTTATTTAAAGTGTTAGTAATGTCCCATAACATTTTTTTATAGATTTGCAGAGGGTAAAAAAAAAAAAAGAATCTCATTGCCACAAACCCCATCTCTCAAACCACTATGGTTTGAGAGATATTGGCAGTCAAAGTCCCCCCTCTCCTCCCCTTCTCCTGATGTCAGCTGTAAAGCTGACAGAAAGAGATCCATTTCAGACAACACGATGAGACTCTTCAGCAGAGCCAAAATCCTGTTATTAGAAAAGAAATGCTTCATGGGAACGGTCTACAAAGTGTGCTTTCAAAAGTAATTATGTTCTAATAACGGGATTTCGGCTCTGCTGCAGACCCGCTGGCTGGTCCCCAGACTGGGATCTCCTGCTGTCAGCTAGACGCTGACAACAGGAGAAGGGGAGGGAGGGGGAACTTTGAATACCTATATCTCTCAAACTGCTATGGGGTTTGTGGCAATGAGATTCTTTTTTTACCCTCTACACATCTATAAAAAATTTTATGGGACATTTCTAACACTTTAATGCATGGGCAGCAACATGCTCATCTTTTTGCTAGGTAAGCATAAAAAGTTCCATCAACATACTTTTAAAAATTTACATTTTTTTTTTTTCAAAGTCTTCAAAGAAAAAAAGAAGCATCCTAAGTAGGTGCCTGAGGCACACCAAGGTGTCACAGCACCCTTGTTGAGAAACACTGGGATAATACGACCTGCTGATAAACATATCACTACTTTTTGGATCTTCAGTAAACAAAGTATTGTACTCTAGTTTATGTAGATAGATGTATGATATCTTAATTGCCTAGCTATTGAATTCCTGCAAGTGTCCATGATAATAGAAGCCTCTGGGTTATAAGGTGTAATAAGACAGGAAAGGGACTCTCGCCATGTAACGCCCTTATGGAAGTCTGTCCAATGGAATCCCTGTTTTTGACTGGCTTACAGTGGTCTTTCTAGGGGCCTGAGACGAGAATGGCAATTGTATAAAGTGACTCAGGCAACTGTATAAAGAATCTCAATTAGATAGAGCAAAAATGCATTCTTTTCTTCTGTCTTTTACTAAATACCTCTCACAGTGTTAACAAAATACATTTAATCTTTAAAAATCACAGTTTACTAACCAAGTGTCAGTATCACAAAGTGCTGGAAGTGAAATGTGGTGAGGTTGATATTACAAACTCTATTTTGAAAGAAAATCTTCATTAACAAAACCCCATTATAAAGGTGTGCTGACAACACCATACACCCACATAGGTATATTCTTATACCTGTACTTTGCCAAAATGTCTCTTTCATTTTTACATTTGTTGGGACTATGTCAACATGTTCAGCAATCCAGAATTATGCGACTGAATTTGTAAAGGTTACCTGGAACATTAAATTAATTTTCTGTAATACCTAACAATTATGTAAATTACCTCCCAAATCCTCCAAGTTGTACCTATGTGGGTGTAAACAAAAGCCTTTACTTTTGTGTTTATGTGAATAAAATGTACAAAAAGATTCCAGTTGCTTAGCAAGGAGAAGGCAATTTGCATCAAAGAAGAAAACAACAAATCAATCTGAGAACTTACAAAAGTCAAATCTTCACTCCTGATTTTGCGAAACACCATCTGATTTATGTTATTGTTCCTTTGTAACGTGGGGGATGAGGGGACCTCAGAATGTCTATTGCTCCTGAAGATAATCAGATTGGATTTCTCTGGAAGATGGCAACAATTACATCAAACAAAAATAAACTAATAAATGCATAATAAAATTACTGCTTCAAAATTATGTTCCATTATAAAAAGGATAATATTACAAAGCAGTTTGTATATATTCACAATGTCTTCAATTCATCTTGTCTGCAAAATTACTCCTCAAGAAGCAAAATCCAAAAAATAGCTTATTAAAAAGTTCACATAAGTACTTCTTTTTAATCAGATTAAAGGGATAGTAATGTTTCATAATAAAAGCAGCTCTAATAAATCATCATAGTATTTGGGCCATGGAGAGTGTTATTTCAATTCTGTCAGAGTTGTAGTTCAAGAGTAATTGAATGATAAAATATCCCCCTCCCACCACTTTTACTGATGTAACACTGCTGAGCTCAGAGCAGCAGGGTGTGTCCAGCCAGATTGCAGAGAGGGACAATCTTCAATTAAGATAAGAGAAAAACCTGTCAAGGGGGGAGGGTTTTCATTGTTCCCACAGTAAGAAGATTGTTCCTTGCTGTGAGCTGTCTGGTCTGAGGAGAGGGGGCTTACACTACTGAGGACATCTGAGGAGACGGGGCTTACACTAGGTAAAAGTGGCAGGAGGGGTAAACTTTATCATTCAATTACTCTTGAACTACAACTCTGACAGTATTGAAATAGCACTCTCTATGGCTCAAATACTATGAAGATTAATTGGAGCTGCTGTTTTTGTGAAACACTGCTACCCCTTCAGATTCGACAGAGGTGGCTCAGGTGGTTAAGGCATCAGCTGTAGAATCTGTTCAAATCTCAGGTTCTAGTCCCAGCAAGGTCAGCTCAGCCTTTCTCCCTTCTGAGGTATATAAAATGAGTCCTGGACACAGCTGAAAATGAGAGACAATCTCAATGTATTCTTCCTGGTGAAATACTTTCACAAAAGATATAAAAATAAAATAAATAAATAAATAAAAAAAATGCACAGCTCAACATGACACTAGTTCTGTATTAGCATCCAAATTCCTTCTAGTGCTTACCCATGTCTACTAGTGCAACTAAGACATTCAAAACTATAAGAAATTAAAGCGGCACTACCATGTCACAAAATGTTTAGCTTAACTAAGTCCCCTTCTGGTGACTAGCTGCTTAGTAGCGCTAGACGCCAGAATTATTACCTGATTTAATGGATATATGCTTTATTCCCCAGCTGTCAGTAGCATGGAGTGCTAGAGTGACGTCCACGCGCCTGCGCTGTCAGTCCCAGCTGGGTCTAGGAGGCATTGCTAGGAGCCGGCTGGCTCCGGCTGGGAACAGCACAGGCGTGCGGATGTCATTCTGGCAAAATGTCCGCTCTCCGTGCTACTGACGGCTGGGGAATAAAGCATATATCTATTAAATCATATATAATAATTCGCTAAAACGTGTGTAACGCCGCTACATGCGCAGTAGACACTGCTGAGCGTGCTGCAGTTATGCGCAGTAGAGCATCAAGCTCTGTACCAGCCGGGGCGCAGGCAGTCTCTACTGCGCGTGACTGCCCCGTGACCCGGTGGCAGTGGCACTGTGGCCCATGTAATGGGCTGTTCAACTAGTCAGGTAATAATTCTGGTGACTAGCGCTACTAAGCAGCTAGTCGCCAGAAGGGGATTTATCTAAGCTAAACATTTTGTGACATGGTAGTTCCGCTTTTACAATTTGAGAGCCATAGAGGTATCAAAGGAATTGCAACCTCTCTGGCACTTAGAGGGTTACAGCAGGGCTTGCAAAACGTAGGCTGGCTGGGGAGGATGGGACGTGTAGTTCTCCACAGTTGGAGGTCCTCAGGTTGACCCCCCTTAAATTAAAGTAACACGAAGGTCCTTATGCACAAAGGGAAAATTCAGTAACTCTAAACAATGTGTTGGAGACCTGTGTGTCCTTCAACAAGTTAAATGACACAGAGGTCCCCAACACATTGTTAAGCAATACTTCCGAGACAACTCTAGAAGTCAAGGGGCTCAAAGCCCCATTTGAATCAAGAGGAGTTTGGGCATTTTTATTCTTCCCAAGGGTGCAGTTGGCTTGCTACATTTTCTCATCTGTTGCCTTTGTGTAAGGCCCATAGAGTATAGAATTGAAAGGTATAGCTGACACACAATCACACAACAGCTTAAGGAAGGGATGGGAAACCTAATTGTCTCCAGCAGTCACTGGACTACAACTCCCATTGGCCATTGCCTACATTAAAAGGAACACTGATTCTGACTGGATTATTAGCCCTGATGGCCTATATCCTCTCCTTTCCCTATGAGTTGAGCCATTCAGGTTTTATTAACCAGTTGAGTGTCAGAGAGGTATTCAACGCAATGCACTGAATGCCTCTCTGGCACTCAAAGGTTTAAGCTGGATATATTATTTCTGTAGGATCTCTATAATCATACTGAACTAGTGTAGGTATGTGCCCCACTTGCAGCAGATATATCTACAGTGCTAGACTATGTAAGTATTTTGGCATTTGTATGGTTGTGTAGTCCATAGCTGGACATGTCATTTTGAGTTCTGAAATTGCCTTTACTGGTTCTAATGAGACACGGTGAGGCTTATGTCTACATTTATATACCATACAAGCAATAGTTTGGGATATTTCTCACTTTATACAAATGAACTCGTACTGCTCAGAAGGGAGTTGAAGTTAGAATGGGGAGCAGCGTGGAATGTTAGTCTCTGTCAGGCATGCAGGCCAATAATGTCTAATGTGAAAAAACTGACAACTATATATAGCAAAGAATCTCAAACGATTGTTTTTAATAAAAATGGCTTACATAACATACAGGCTAGCTCTTTCAAAATACCCTATTTCTTACAAAGTGACAGTTCTACTTTGGTAGATAAAGATTACTGTAGATACAATGCAAAGAAATGTACACATAGATATAGCATACCACTATATGACAGATTCTTATCCAAGTAAATTAAGAGCCACTTATTCTTATGTCTAGTTCACTTTAAAAGGTCTCACCATTTTACATATTCAGTCAAAGTAAGTCATAACCCAAGCCAGTCATCCATGTATAAATGAATCATGAGCTAACCTTTGGGCTTTGGCGGACAGCATCGGCTGAACTGAAATATGATGCCATCGGAGCGCACAGTCTCTTTCTGGTAACAGTTTAACAAGTCCTTGAGAGTACCAAAGCTTTTCTTGGCTCCAGTGAGGTTGTATTCTCCATTCCCAGTTTTTGTAATCAGACAGTGCTTGTATTCAGGCACACCATCCCGCTACATAATTAAAGGTGTAGAATTAATTTTATATACAAACCATAAGATGTGATTTCATTCTAGAACACTGCATGCACAATCAGTCCCAAGCCTGCCAAAGTAGTTATTCAAAACCAATTTCACTTTAATCACTTTACAACAATAGAAAGAATATATGGCCTGGGGAATTAGTTTGAACATGAACATGCTGTATCTATGTGGACTATGAATCACCATGGACCAGAGGACCAATAGGCAACAGAAAGAAAATAAAATAGTAACATAGTAATTTAGGTTGAAAAAAAGACATGCGTCCATCTAGTTCAACCCTTTTCCTATTCCTGTTTACCATCGTTGATCCAAAAGAAGGCAAAAAAACCCCCCTCAATACAGCAATTTCAAATTCTGCCTTGAATAGGGGGAAAAATTCCTTCTTGATTCCAAATGTCAATCAGATTTCTCCTTGGATCAGAAGCACTAACTAAATGATAATCCCAATACTAACATATATAGCCCTCTATGTTCTGCTCTTTTAAAAAAGTATCCAGGCCCTTTTTAAAGGCATCTAATGTAGTCGATAGCACCACCTCCTCAGGCAATGAATTCCATACCTTTATTGTCCTTACCGTAAAGAAACACTTTCATTGTTGTAGACGAAATCTCCTTTCCTCTGGTCTAAGAGGGTGGCCCCTTGTCCTTTGTACTGTTATGTTAATGAGCAGGTCTTTGGAGAGCCGTTTGTATGGGCCCTGAACATATTTATATAGTGTTATCATATCCCCTCTAAGATGCCGTTTCTCTAGTGTGTACAAGTTTAACTTTTCTAGCCTTAAAAAAATGACTAATTAAAAAATAAAACTCATGCCAGACTAGGTTACAGGTGATCATTTGAACGTTTTTTTTTTTGTTTTCCCCACTACAACGTGCAACTGCATAAACAACAAAATCTTGTTTGATCAGAAACTGTAGCATGTGGCTATGGCCTCCTTTTAGCTGTAACTCCAGCCATATGGAGTAAAAAGCCAAACAGGAGCTTGTTTGTCTGGAGTGTATTATATGAAACCACCTCTGTCTTGTGACTTGTGTCTATGAAATGATCAACTTTATTCAGTCACATCAGTAGAAGGTATCATCCTGTCATCCTGAAGATGATGTACATTAAACACTCAATCGACAAGGGCTGAACCTCATGGTCTCATGTCTTTTATTCAACCTCATCAACAATGTTAAACTAGTTTTGCATTACAAATTGTAACATTCAATGGATTAGTAAAAGGGGGCATATTAGGTGCACACGTACTAAACACAGTATATGCATATGCACTAATGATCTTTGAAACCAAATCAATATTTCTCTAATCGATACATGCCAACATATTTTATAGGTAAAAAGTGGTACCATGTTAGCTACAGAAAAAGCAGTAGACTGGTAGAGTAAAAGTGATGCCTTTATTGGTGAACTGGGTAGCTCTCTTATACAAATACACACAATAATTAGCATCGAAAACTAAACTGTATAACTGCTTTTAAATTCCATAATTACCTCTATGGAAAATGTGAGGAAGTACTTATTAAATTCTTTTGGACTACACCGAAGGATGAACAGGCCTTTCTGGCTACCCGATCTTTTTAGCTTATTAATGGCAAATTCCATCCTAGAAGTAGCAGAAAAAAAATAAAAAAAGGAAAATAAGTTATAAAAAAAAAAAAAAAAAAAAGATTTGATGTTGCACATTTTAAACTTAAGTAGATGTTCCAATTCAATTACATAATTTTAAGGAAAATATACCAACATGAAATATGATAAAATAGGTTATGAGTCACCTGGCAACCAGAGATATTGTTAACATATTGCAACACATCACAGGCTCCAAAGGGGTTAAAACTGAAGATAGCTGCTAAAAAGTGTGAAAGAGAACCACAACATCCTGTCCAGATATTGTCATACCCCTGTTCATTACTAACATCAGAAGATCTGTAAAATGGGGCATATGTGTAAAGACAGAAGTTCTGCAATTCTGGAGCAGGCCAACTGCACTATAGGGAACAAAAACACAATTCCCATTGTTCTAAATGTGGATATTTGACCCCGTGGAACGCTGGAGCAGTTTCCAACTCTGTACAATCACTGTAGCCGCTGTCATCACTGGTGGAATCTTTCAGGCTTCAGAACTGGCTGAATTTATTAATAAATTATACTGTTAGATTTAGGGAGAGATGTTCAGAAAGTGGTGGTAACGAAAATTGTCTAATCAGAATAAAAAAGTTCTTACTCCATGGTCCGTCAGTTCTCAGACATGTTTCCATCATTTTTTGGATCCAATTCTGCCATCTCCGTCAAAGGAAAAAAGCTGTCTTAAAAGTGGGTGTGGTTTAATCTACCGTCATATTGTAAGGTATTTGCAGAAAAAAATATTCATTTCAACATCACTTATTTTGTCTGATCATCATCATAAAAATAGTCTAAACACGGAGAAAACAAATTAAAGTACTGTTAAAAGGAGTGAGAAAAAATGTGTCATTTCAAAGACAAAAAAATGTCTTTATTTCTTTGAAAGTTTTCGTTTCTAAGACAATATCAAAGACATTTTTAACATAAGACTTCTTAAAGGCAATTTTCATCAAGATCTTCTTACCATCATTTTTAATTCTTTAGACACATCTTCAAACGTGTCTGATAAATCAATCCATCTTTTACTACCAACTTTTACCACCAACTCATGATCCTACATTTTTCTCATTATGACGACTTTTTGAACATCTCGCCCCAAGTACTGCTTGCAATAAATATTATTCACAAAGTTATTGTTTACAATGCCATGATAATATTTTGACACATGCTCTATGTATTTATTCTAAAAATTATTTGTTCCCTATGGTGCAGTTTGTTTGCCCAAGACATGCTACACTTAACTGTGCATATGGCAAACCATGCATGAGCAATACTTAAAAGGGACAGAAGTACGTGAAAGACTGTATGTGCACACATATGTATGCACACTCATGCAAATTCTCATATGGATTAAAAGAATGAGGATGAGGCAGGATAAGAAAGCAATGCTCTACACAGTTCTCTGGTCCTTAAGGGGTTAAGAAAGCGTGCTGTAGCTGGTAAAACTATTCAGCCTCAGAGTTTGCAAAGTTTCTTGAGGACACTTTGGGCATTGAATACATATATTTTGTTTCAGGCCTAATTGAAGCAATTACAGACTTCACTTGTCAGGATTTAGCCGCTGCTTCACATTTTGGCTATAGCATAAGATCTGATGATTTTGTGGTGAGAACACTTTGTACAACCATTTCTTTACCATGGTAACCTACATCTACACATGTACGGGTTTTGACTGGGTTAATTAGCAGTTTTCATTTTTGGCTTCCTCATCAAAATGATCTGTGCTCTAGTGATGAAACATCACAGAATCACAAGCTCTGAGACTACCGCTCTGCTTAGGAGACGGGCCTTGACCCCAATTGGCTAGGATGAAAAAAAAAGTAAAAATGCTGTCTGAAAAACACATACCTATTAATGGAGTTTTATGTAATATTAACTCCTCCTGCTTCTTTATTAGTTTTACTTTAGAAGGACATTGTCAGTTAGAAACATATTTGCATCATCTAATTCTCAAGGGCAAATTGCATGGATACCATGCAAATGAGAATGCTTGTGGATCTATCTTTTAAAATATACTTACCCTTTGAGAGCCAGGGGCATACCCTAAGCACTTCTTTGCAATGTGGTGGATACCCCTCCGGCACTCAAAGGGCATTATGTTCAAAAGAAAAGGAGTCATTCTAAGTCCGTGGTTCTCAACTATGGTGCTCTGGCACTTTGGTGCGTCACGGGCACCTGCTCAGCGTGCCCCATGTTTTCTATCCAGATTTGAACAAAAATGTTAAAGTTTAGTTTATAATGTATATTTATGGACAGCATTATGAACAATACGCACTGTGATGTCATTCTGCCTGTGAGACCTAAGATTAACTATATATTTATGTATTAAGTATTCTTCATTAAATATTTTGGAAATTACTTATAAAATGTTAGGGGTACCCTGAAAATTCCAGATTGCATGTTAGGGCAGTGGCGTCACGGGGGGGGGGGGGGGCCTTGTGGGATGAGGGGGCCAGGGCCCCCCCTACATTCTGTGCCCCCCTCATGTGCCCCCCCCCAATTTTCTTCACCTCCTGGCACTCAAAGGGTTAATCAGCAACTCAGGACCAGTGGTGTGTGGTGTGCTATTACGAAACAATGTGCTGCAAGTGCCTCTAGTCCTCAAGGGGTTAAACGAGCCACTCAGGAAACGAGAGCACCAGGAAGATGTACTGCTGTGCCAATATAGACTTATCCAATGAAACACCAGCCACTGCCTCTAGGGGCAGCATTGCAGTGTTTCACTGGATAACGAGGACCCAGGTGCAGAGTCAGGAAGAGTAGCGTTTTACCTAGCTCACTGAAGAGAATGATCCTGACTGAGACTATCTGGAACCTCCAAGCCTGCCTTTTTGTCCAGTTGCTAATTAACCCTTTGAGTGCCAGGAGGAGAAGAAAATGGGGGGGGGCACAGTAGAATGTAGGGGGGCTCTGCGCTGACATCAGGAGAAGAGGAGGGAGGGGGGAACTTTGAATCCCTATATCACTCGAACCATAGTGGCTTGAGAGATATGGTTTGGAGCATATTGATTATTATTTTAAACTCTACCAAACTGCAAATATTTTTTGGGACATTAATGTCCCTTTATGCTTGTGGGGCCCCTTAGGAGCGCCAGGGATGAGCTCAGCAGTGCTCTATTTATTAAGAAAAGTATTTTTATCTTCTATCAAAGAGAAGCTGTCCCTTTAAGGCAACTGATCCACTTTGATCCATGATAAGTATAGTCTGACATTCGAGTATATGTCAATTGTGGTCAAAATACAGCCCAATGGAAAATTTTACACAGCATTCAGGCCTGGATAGCTATACAAATGAGCAGCAGTGCTAAATAAGAGGATTTTAGTCTTGCCTGTTAAATCATTTTCTCTTAGTCCATATAACTCACAGGTACCATGGGGAGGTGACAGCTCCACCCAGTGGGCTGGAACAATTGTAGAAGAAGTGCAGGGGGTGGAACCTCCCCCTCCTCTAGATCAAGCTACCTTAGCCCCTCCCCGCCAGATAGATTTGAGACAAAAAAACTACTAACTAGAATAGCAAGAAGGAAAACCCCTGTAAGTGATGAACCCAAAAGGACTCCCACATCCAGCCACAGGAGACCCAGCATGGTCCCTTTCACTGGGTGGGAGACCTGCGAGTTATATGGACTAAGAGAAAAGGATTTAACAGGTAAAAATAAATTCCTCTTTTCTCTGTCGTCCAATATAACTCATAGGTATCATGGGCATATACCAACATTGAGCTCCCAGGGTTGGAAGAAAAGGAAAGGACAAAGCATCGGTCCCCCATGATACCAGAGTTCCGTTCCCATGGACTATCCAGGTCACGGAACTACCCAAACTAACAAAGTGTCAATGGACACTGAATAACATAACACAGCACACAGCATATTCCATTGTCCATTGTCCCCGAACCCCAAGGTGACCCACGACAGCTCTCCAGTTGTAAAGGCTGGCGTCCGTTGTCACCAGAGTCCAATACTGGACAACAAACGGTTTCCCTTTCCTCAGGCTGGAGCTGTCCAACCACCAGAGAGGTCCTGCCTCACTTCCTGGGGAAGAGACTAGGCAATCCAAGAGTTCACGATTCCCCCGGTAAGCCCTGATAATGGACCACTGAAGCTCCCTGGTGTGTGCCATGGAGTACGGAACCGCTTCCATGGTAGATATCATCTTGCCCACAAGGGATGAGAACTTTCGAACTGTGACCGAGGTCCACTCCAGAGCATGGGACACCTTGGTTGTGATCTGCTGAACAGAGTCCTCTTTCAGATAGACCATGCATTGACAGGTGTCGAAGCGGAGACCCAGAAAAACAAGATTCTGAGAATGAACTGGAGCAGACTTGTCCATGTTCAGAATCCATCCATGCTGGAAGATGATCTGAGCACGGTCCCTGGAAGGAGCTTTCAGCAGAAGGTCATTCATGTACGGAGTTACCTGAATCCCCTTGGTGTGCACGAAGGCAATCAAGTTGCCTAAGACTCGTGCAAACACCTGAGAAGTAGTGGTGAACCCGAAGAGGTCTGGAAGTGTCCCAGGGAGCAAGCAAACCTGAGATACTTCTGACTGTCCGGATGAACTGGAACATGCAGGTAAGTATCCTGCAGATCCAGAAAGGCCATAAATTACCCTGGACACATCGCTGCGATAACAGAGCGCAAAAACTCCATCTTGTAGTGAGTACAGACCACAAAACAGTTGTAGTCCTTAAGGTTCAGGATAGGGTGACTGCCTCCATCCTTCTTGGGAACTACAAAGAGGTCTGAATAGAAACCTAAGCCTCTCTCTTGCGGAGATACTGGAGCCAGACTCCCTTGCCCAAGAGAGCATGCACCGCCCAGTTGAAAAGGCTTGACTTTTCTGGACCCTGAGGGGAACGAGAAAGGAAGAATCTGAAGGGAGGCAGGGATGTGAAGGGAATCCTGCAGCCTCCTGAAACCACATGTAATACCCACTGATCCGCAACAGAGCCTGCACAAATGCTTGAAAAATGCTGCAGGCGACCACCCACAGGGAGATGTGGACCAGGATTCGGCGAGTCATGCCGAAGAAGGTTTGGTGTATTTGGGTTTTGTGGGGGAGTGTTTGGACCTCCACTGCTGCCTGGGGCTTGGGGGTGGAGCGCGGTGTGCTGGCCTAAGACCCACCTGGATTTGGCCTTTGTGCATCGATTTGGCGGGGATAAAAAATATGCTACTTACTCACCAGATTAGAACATTTGGGAACCTCAGGCAACAAAGCGCTCTTACCTCCAGTGGCTTCACTGATGATATTCTTCAGTTAAGGCCCAAAAAGACACGTACACTGAAAAGGGAGAGAAATGAGCGATTTCTAAGCCAATAAGTCAGTAGACCAAATCTTAAGCCACAGAGTGCATTTAGCAGCCACAGGAATGGAAGCAGCCTTAGCCTCCAGCCTGACAGTGTCAAAGAGGGCATCAGTCACATAGTTCTGAGCCTCAGACATGCTGGCTAAAATGACCAAATGGTCCTCCTTAGGGGCACCTTTGCAGACATCGTCAGTATGCTGTTCAATCCAAACAGCAATGGCTCTGGTAGTCCATACAGAAGCCAAGGTAGGCCTCAAGGAGACACCAACGGCAGTGAATATAGACTTCAGGATAGTTTCAAGTTTCCTATCAGGTAAGTCCTTTATCACCGTAGCATCATCTAAGGGCAAGGCAGTGGATTTTGACAGTCTAGAAATAGGGGGATCCACCTGATGAGGTATAGCCCACTAAGCCAAGGCTGTATCAGAAAAGTGATATAGCTTATAGAATCTCTTGGATAGAACAAGGCTCCTGTCTGGAGTCTTCCACTCATCCAGGATAACCTTACCTAGAATGGGGTTAGGCGAAAACATAATGCAGGACTTTGTGTGCCTTTGAAAGACGTCAGAAGTAGACTGTGCTTCTACAGGGTTAACAGGAATGTTAAGGGTAGTCAAAACCTCCTTGATGAGACCCTCCGCAGCCTCAAAGGGGGCACCATAGGTATGGGAAGAAGCCCCTTCTGAAATCAGAGCCTATCAAAGAGAAGTCTGCAAAACCAGCATTATGGGAAATGTATCTCTCATGAAGGTATCGCAAAACTAGAACCCGAACCCCCAAGATACTGCAGAGGCGAACCAGAGGACAAGACAAGGGGAGACAAGAAGAATGAGCCCTCTCTAAACTCGGTACATGAAGCGGTTGCAGAGATATGTCCCAAAGCAGCCTGTCCCATATGAAGCAATTGCGGCTATGAGGTAAAGCACACTCTTAAAGGTGCGGAATTTAAATAAATGTGAAAAGTGACTAAAAAGGACTGAAAATGCAAGTGAAACACATATAAAGATTAAGGGAAAAATTACAATTAAGTCCCTTAACCCAATAAGCATGGTAGGGAAGGGGTCAATTACTACAAAACAACCCAAAAAGCTCCAAAGACCCAGGGATCAGACAGATCATCACCAAACATGAGTGCAGGAGTAATAAGTAACTCCAGAAAGACCCCTGTGCAGAAGGAACTGTGGGACAAGTGGACCATGGCACTCAAAGGGTTGCTCACATTTATATATATATATATATATATATATATATATATATATATATATATATATATATACATATTTTTTTTTTTTTTTTTTTGCAGGTCTTCTTTCTTCAGATTACCACTGGGAAAAGAAGAAGTCTCAGAGAGACTCCTGGAGAGAGACATGGGCTGCATGATTCTCTCCCAGGGCTGCACAGGGTCTACAATAGCACCTGATAACTGGGCAATCCACTAGCGGAAACCAGTAATGGTAATCCACCTAATGAGGGAATCCCCCATATTATATATATATATATATATATATATATATATATATATATATATATATATATATATATAAATAATAATAATATAACTAAAAACTAAGCAGACCTGTTCACAGCCTTCTAACCAGGACTTGGACAAATGTATCTGGTGGAGAGTGGCTAGGGCAGCCTGATATGGAGGAGGGGGAGGCTCCACCCCTGCACTTCTTTTAGAATTGTTCCAGCCCACTGGGAGGAGCTGTCACCTCCCCATGGTACCTGTGAGTTCTATTGGACGAGAGAGAAAGAGAAAATCTCACTTCTGGTTTCCACTGCCAAGGGAAGAATGAAACATTTTATCATTAAGCAAAACACTGATACAATGTCTCACTGTTCCAGAACAGAGAGACCTAGAATTGATACTTAGACTCTGAACAGATACTTTCACTATTATACAATTAAACCGTCATTTTTACTCACAATTTACATCTGCCCCTTTTATGCACGTGTGTACACATACACACCTCCAAAACATTTTTTAAACAGAATTGTGGCCCTTGGCACCAAATAAATGCCCACTCATAGTCTATGTGACAAGAAAAAGGGAGGATTCCAATTCCAGGGAAGTTATCTACTTTGATAATTAAATCTGACCACCTGGGTTTTTCACTGCTGCCTATGCATTCAATCTGCTCTTGAGAAAGTGACATTAAGTTTATGAGTTATAAAACGCGTTGAGCCATTGAGTAATTACTCTAGAATCATGAGCTTAATTTTAAGCATTACTTATTGTCTTTACATCTTTATTTTATTTCTTTGGTGGTGTTTCTATATTTTGTGGCCTGTAGTCATTGAGGGGGGGGGGTTTTTGGAGCCTGTCTCTGGTGGTGGTTTATGGGACACATTTATTGTGCCTCATTGCAACTAGGTACTGGTAACTTCACCCTGCCGTATGTACTGTCAGGCCATATTTTTCACAATTTATAAATTAAGTTAATGTGTATGTTTTAGATATATATTTTTATTACCCTATATACCTTATGATATGAAGTGGTACTAGCTCACCATAAACAATTTTTGTGTTTTTTCACATTTTATTTATATTAAGTGTTCCAGTCGCCTTTTGGCGTACAGAGGAAGAGTTCACATATTTTACCATCATATATATGTGGCTTTTCACCTCTATTTTTGGCACAACAATAAATATTAATAATTACAGCCGTTGAGTAAGTCACAAGCCTGTAGTGATGCTCGCAGTTCCAGTGCAGGCGAGTTATACCGAGAGGCAGGCTAAGCCTCTATTACATGTGAGTAGATCACTTTAAGGGTGAAGGGATATCTCATCATTGACAACTGAAATACTAGGCTTAGAGGATTTTTTGGTGCACTGTTTTTTTTTTCTATTTTACTACATATATAGTGACAGGGATAGTGACTGGTGATATCCACTTCGAAATAGCAGCAAAGAACATCCGGGTGAGTGTCCCACTCAATCTGAGAGCATAACTATTCTACTATTTAAACATTCATTGAAAGAACATATTTTTAACCCACATATTGCCAGAGGGGAATGCAATGGGTTGTGTAGCAATGCATTGCTGACCCCTCTGGCTTTCAATGCATTAAATGAATAATACTATCAAATACTGCCAAAACTGCCATGGATTTAAGCTAGGATTTTACCCCTTTTAATGCATTGCAAAACAATATACTGGAGCCCTATCTGCCAGAGGGAGCAATGCGTTCCATAGCCCTCTGGTACTCAAAGGGTTAAAGGGAAATTTGATTTGTCATTAGTACAGCTGGTTTTCCCGGGAATTGCTGTAGCGCATCTTAATAAATCAACAGCTCTGTCTTCTCCTTCATTCCTCACATGTAGGTCCTTTGTCATCAAACTAATGAGGTACAATTCTAGAGCAAACCAAATGCATAAAAGAGGGACATTTAAATTCCTCAAATTCCCATTAAGAATTTGGTTCAAGACCTCTATAGCATTCAACGGGTTTAGAACAACCCTTTACAATGTTATAACAGGGATTTTCACTCCCTCAACACACCATGTTGCAGTTGGTTTGCTCCAGAATTGCACTTATTTAGCTAGATGAATAAGGCCCTGATCCTCTTACTAGGGGCAGTATGTAAAAAGAGAGAAGGGGAGCATTTCTGGGGCGAACCATAGGAAACAGAAAAAAAACATTGCCATTGATTTACATAGGGCTTCCCTTGAATGCTAGAGTCATACTATGCATTGCTTCACATTGTATTCGAGATGGCTCTAGCATCAAAGGTGGTTGACAAGCCTTATACAGCCTTTGATTTAGAAATTGCCACATGGGCTTTGTGCACACAAATGTCATTGCAAATGATCAACAGAATAAGAACATTTGGAAACAATTGTACAGCACTGCGGAATTAGTTGGCGCTATATAAATAAATAAATAATAATAAAAAGAGTGCCTTGACTTGGATATGTTGCGAACATGTTAACAGAAAAAGTAAAACAATCCATATTGTAAATAAATAATTATACATATAAAAGTTGACATGATAAATCCATAAGCAATGTAACAAGACAAAATGGCTGCATATAGAAAAGTGCATACTAAGTGGATAAAAAAGTAAATACAATGCTTTGGGTAGAGAAAGTGTGAGATGCCTTAACTCTGAGTTTAAAAAGCTCTGAAAACCACTGGCACTGAATGGGTTAAAGAAAATAAAAAATATATATTACACTGCTTTACCTGCTGAATGAAACAACTGTACTCCCACTGCTGGGAACTTCTTAATTCAAAAGATACTATAGTTCAAAATGCTGTGTTTGTTCATTAAACTGTTAACAATAGCACCCTCTAGTGGCCACACAATTCACCTCGCATTCAGACATTTATTATATTGCATTCTACAAGAGAGGTGAGCCACTGGCTAAAGTTCTCCACAGAATGCCATAGTACCAGCTCCACCATTTTGTGAGTTTGAACTGTAGTAACATTTGAATAAAGCAACTGCAGGTAGTGGGGATAGCCCTGTTGTATTCAACAGGAGTTTTTCCCCATACTACAAATTTAGGAATAACTCCAGGATTTGTTTAAGTGTTATATTTCTTAGATCTCTGTACAATCAAGCAGCAAAAAAAAAGACTAACCTCCCAGAATAGTTAATAGCATGTTTCATGTTATGCCTTGCCCCTTTTCTAACAACACATAGGAATACCTAACAAGCACAAACAGATTTAAAACTAGTTCTTAAGAGCATGTGAACTACGGAAACAGTGAAAAAATACAGACTGATGAGAAACTGGCATTATTGTTAAATTAGCAATTAACCTCTTGAATGTTAGAGAGGTTTCAAACACCTTGCCAAACAATGCTTTGGCAACAACTCCAGCATCTAAGAATTTAACTGTAAAACAGTAGACTGTATGTGACAATACCTATGATAATGTGTCAGTGTTCATTAACCATTTGCGTTCCAGAGGGGTACGCAACACATTGCTCTGCAATGCGTTGTGTAACCCTCTGGCACTCAAAGGGTTAAGTCAAGCCAGTGGGCCAGGTACTTTGAGACCTCTTCTGCAGCTTTTTCATAGGAGGGGATTCAAATGTTACAGGTCACTAGAAAGTATGTTACACGTCAGGCCTTATGTATAAAAGCAAAAGCTGCACAATTCTTGAGCAAACCAAGTGGCACAGTATGGGACACAAACAAATCTGCCAAATTCCCATTGTTTTAAATTTAATATTTAACCCTTTGAATGCTAGTGGAGTCTCCAATGCATTGCTTGAGATTGGAGATAAGGAAGCCTTTGTTTGCATCAAATGGAGCTCAAGGAAGTTTCCCAAGCGACTAAACCCTTCGAGAGAAAGATGAGTCACAAGTGTGTCTTATAGCCTCTTTGCAGTCATGGGAACTGAGAAAGAGGTAAATGATAAACATTTTTGTGATTTCCAAGGTGATATTTTGTCACAGAACATAAAGCTTAAAAATGCATGACTCTACTGTCATTAAAAAAGATAATGAGGATGAAATTATTGTACCTCCCAACACATTTTGAAAAAGACTTGCCTAATCTTGCACAATGACAACCCTCTTTATCTTCAGATCATGATTGACTGGTCACTTCCAGTATTTGTCAAGAATCAACATTACATCCAAATGACAGCACTTCTTTATTTTAGTGAAGCAGAAAAATGCAAGAAATATTCTGTGTGTGTGTGTCACACATATCACCCTTCATTTACACACACATTTCACCGTTCATCTGCTTGTATGGAAGCTGACTTCTGAAGGGGGGGGGGGGGGGGGGGGGAGGCGTGGGCTGAGCCGTACAGAGCCAGATCAAATCTGGCTATGTTTTCCCCTGCAGCCCCCCTATTGCTCAATCAATAAATCTCTGAGGGAAACACTACTCTTTCCTTTGTTGGGCAAAGGTGAGATAATCAGAGATTATCATGCACCTGAACTGAAACAGGGAAATCCTCAACCTTCTGAGAACTGGAAGGTGTGGAAAGCAATGCATTACATACACATTTAAACCTCTGTGGGTTAAGTCCTAGTCACAAGTTTGTAAAAACTGTACTCGGGGACCACCAACAGGTGAGAAGTTACACACTGAGTGCAAGCGGGGTGTGTAAAGGTTTATAGATTCCACTGCTTGAACTTAAGTGAATAAATCAAAATAACTACAGCTTATTAATGCATGTGTGCTTGTAGTGAAAAAAATGTCCAAGACTTCCAACAGAAATGCAATAGCCTTCAATATCTATAGGCCTTTGGGGACTCCTCTGCTCTAAGACTTATGTATTGCAGTGAGAAGAAAGCACATACAAGTGTCATATTTGCCTACAATAGGGCTATCCAACAAGGCAGAGGGAACATTTTACTAAGAGAAAAAAATGCATACAATAAGGCTGAAGTGGTAATTATAGGGATGCAATGGTTTCCATGAAGCAATTCAGAATGAATTACCTTTTCAAGGGGATGATCTGGAAGCCCCAGTGTTGGGACACTATCATGGTATAAACAAAGTTTTGTGCCTTAACCCCTTGAGGACCACAGGGGTGTGCAACACGTGTTATATTAGGCCATGTGCATAAGAAAAGAAGGTACTTTCCTCTTATCCGGAATCTTTTTCAAAACTAATTCCTGTCAGAATCTGTTGTTATTTTCTGTCGGAATCTGTTGTTTCCTGTCGTTGATCTTCAAAACTAATTCCTGTCAGAATCAGTTGTTTCCTGTCATCCAATCTATTTTACACACTAACCTTAGTTTACACAAGAACTTTGCAGTCCATTTTGCCTTTGTTTTTTGACAATACTTTCCCGTCATATCATATTATAATAAACTTTTTGTTTAACAAGGCTTGAAAAATATTTTAAGATTTTGTTTCAAAATGTTTGAAAAATATTCAAATAACGTTTTAGTTTAAAAACGTTTGAAATATGTTTTGAAAATGATTCCGGATAACAGGAAAGTACAGAAAAAAGGAGTAATTCTAGAGAAAAACAGGTGCACCATAAGGAACAAATAAAAATTCCCATCAGCTTAAATAGGGCTTTTACTCACTTGAACACTGAGGTCTCCAGCACATCTGCTTCTCAATGCACTGGAAGCGTCTATAGCATTCAAATCTTTAAAACCAATGAATTCCACATTTTTACCCCCTTCCCCCCATGGAGCTGCTTGCCCTGGAATTGCTCCTCATTTTCTTTGCGTGTACACGTCAGTGAGGCGGATATACTGAGAAGCTCTAGAGCATGTTCTTGAGAGCTAGGAAGCCAAAGAGGTGGAATTCTGGAACAAACCAATTGCACCATGGGGTTAATGTGCTGGTGAGATCTCTAGTATTCAAGGGACTAAAATTTCCATTTAAATCAAACTGAATGACCATTTCTCCCATATAGTGGTATTCATGCTTTATAAATAAATACATACATACATACATACATAAATAAAAATACTTACGAAACAGGGCCATGGCAATAGCTCTGGATGCCTTCCAACACCCGGGGAGAGACAACTTCCTTACACAGATAATGGTGCGCATCTGCCGTCAATCTGTAATAGCCGTCAATAAGTGACACGAAGGAAAGGGTTTCCTTTAACGAGGAGAATTGCAGCTCCTGAAAACAACAAGACCACAGTGATTTGGCATTATAAGATGAAATATAGTAAAAAGCATACCTACAGATTCATTCTGACACAGATACTGTAACTGCTTTAAAAAAAGTAATGGATACTTCTCTAGTACAGAACAATATTGAGAATTATGATGGTTGGCTTCAAAGCAGATAAGCGGTTGATCCAGGGAAATATCAAACTGCCATTTCAAGTCAGGATGGAATTTATTTACCCACTTGGAGCTAAATTGGAAAAGGCTTCAATTTTGTTTTTTTTTCTTTGCCTTCCCTTGGATCAACAGGGGTGATAAGGCATGGGTTGAATTTGATCGACATCTTTTTTTCAGCCTCATCAACTATCAACTATTATGGATCTGAGTTATATATTCATTTTAACACATCAGAGTTCCTCTTGATATTTCTGTTAACCCTTAATTGCTAGTGGGGTGCCCGATGCGTTGGGCACCACTGTGGTACTAAAAGGTTTAATGCTTTGACTATCCTTGGGGTTGCTAGTCTCCTCTAGCTATCAATGCATAAATACTGTCTGTTTGAGAGAAGCATAGGCTTCCTATTTCTAACCTTGGCACAATGCCCAGAGTATGTACCAAGATAAAACAGCTAAATTTGACTACATGGATGGCCCAGGCTGTTAGCATAGCCCCTGCAGACTAAAGCAGGGCTGAGCAACATGCCATACTATAATGGTTTTCATAGCAACTTACTTCCACAGAGGCAATGATGAGATCTGAAAACAAATAACAGCTGGGGACCCACATGTTGCCCATGGGACATAACAGCTTCGCAATTGTTAGAAAGTTCTGTTCATGTGAGATTTCACTGTTGGCAACTAAAAGAGCAGGAGTCATCCAGAGAGTTCTAACCACAAAGCCTGTCCTAATTTCTGTCTCTAGTAGTGCAAGGCTGCTACACGCTCATTAACGGTCAGTCTAATTAAGACACTGGGCCTTATATATAAAGGCAAAATGTACCAGTTCTGGGGCAAACCAGCTGTACCATAAGGGACAAGTACACCTCAAAATTACCAAATGTTTTAACTGGGGCTTTTAACTCTTTGAATGCTAGATAGGCCTCCAAGGCATTTTCAGTACAGCCGAGTTCAGGCAAGAGAATGTGCAACTTTGAAAGCACTACCATGCAGTTACCCAGAAATAGGGTTTATTGTACCCTTTTCAAGCTGTTCACATGGGCAACTGCACTGGCCAACAGTCTCCACAGATGCAGTATGTTGTCCCTCCCCCAGGACCTAGAGATTGTCAACATGAAGATGCTGAGACAAACGGCTGAACTCTGTGATGGATAAATTGCAAAGATCCAGTCACTGGCTGGTCTACTCAGGCATCATCCAATCATTTATGGCAATATCCACATAGGCACTGTATTGCACAGAAAACAGGGGTACTGTGAATTCCAAAATGGAGGAGGTGCAGTCATGTTACAGGTGCCTGCGTGAACATAGGTAGGCTAATTAATAAAAATAATTAACTGATTTAACTTATCTGTGCTTAATCAAGTATATAATTAAATCCTGGTGTGTGTATATGGCCATTTAGGACAGAATTGGTCTATTCTGTCGAGATAACGCTCAAAATACTCTATTGTTGGATAACCTTAATGTTAATTGCTTCTTGAGCTAAACATTAATAACTACTTTTCACATCAACAACAAAATGAAACATTGCTTTTGACGATGGGGTCTGGTCCTGCTGTCTCTGGATTATGGGAAGGATCTCAAAAAAGTCATGAGTTCAACAGATACCAGTAAACCACTCAAGCATCAAAGAGTAGAGTAGAACTGTTGCCAACAAATGTGTCTTCTTCCTGCTGACAGGTGTGTGCGCACCAGTCTCTGTGTGTCTGTGTCTACCTTTTTCAGTGTATCCCCAACACACCTGGCACTTTTTTACTTATAATCCTGGATGCTCTATAGAGGTCTGAAATACATGACAAAAGTATGCAATGTAGACATCTCTAGCATTCAAGGGGTTAAAATAATACCCGAATTGAAACACAACAATCAGTTTTCCAGAACATCAGCCTAAAATGCATCTATCACTTTACTGGCAGTGGGTAATTTAAGACTATATAATGGTTGAATATATCTGGTAACAGTATGCACATGCATATGCTTATACTATGTAAGGCACCAAAAGGTGGTTTATCAAAACATACATTCTATTTAATCTTCATTGGTACACTCAACACGTAAAAATTTGAAAATTGTCCTTGTGCTGAATGTGCAAAGTTCTAACCACATTTTGTGCAGCTCACCACATTTTTTATTCTGTTTATCTATTCTGTAGCGATTACGGCTTTTTAGCACATTGCACAACCACTTCACCACTTCCTTCAGATACAAAGAGAGCAGAAACTCTTAGAGAATGCTCATCTGCAGATCTGCTTCATTTCCGCTGAACTCGCCAGATCTGCTAACCATATATTTCCCATCAGCCTCCAGTACAATCACAAAGCCACTGTCCTATCTATTTCAGCCAAGATATCCTGGGTAGTAAATTTACTTTCCTGGTCACTCAATAACAAGGAGACTGTAGGAGAAATGCACTATATCACAGTAGGGTAAAATCAATCTTCAGATAAATGCAGGGTTTGCAGACATACCACCTCCTCAACCTTGTTCTTTGCAAACAACATCACACTTAAGGACCATCAAGATGGTTATGAGAATGGTCAGACGGCTCAATGAAGCAGTCTCAGCCAGCAGGAGCCTCCTACAAGTAAAGGGAATTAAGTTTTAACTCATTGTGATCTGGAACATCACAATGAGCAAGAAAACAGGGTGCACTGTTAGTATTGACAGAGTGGTCCTATGCATGCAAGTGATCCAAAGCTTTCTTTTCTTACTACTGATAACCATTCATGATTCTCAATAGTAAAACAGAGGGGACAAAGTATAAAAAGAATAAAAATAAAATTACTGTGTATTTAGAAAATATACAGTACATGCTGAATGTTTACTCCCTTCAGTGCAGCTCACTTCTTGTGAGACACCATGCCTAAATAAAGATGATGTTTCCCAAGTTGTCATGGCACTTAAGGGAGTAAATCTCAGGACTTGGGTAGCTGAACAAAACTTATCTGGTCATCCAATGACTCTTCCTCTTAGTTAGTATTTGGGTCCTGCCACCATATTGTAACTCACTATGTAAATCACTAGGTCTGCATCTGCACAGTGGTATCACAAGATGGCAGCGCACACTGGACTACCCTGGAAGTGAATATGGTATGAGATGGGGAAGGTCCTCTTTCAGCAGCCATCTCTCGGCCCCAGGAGCTCCTACCAACATAACACTGGCATCGCAGGAAAAGGGACAGTATCCACTTTGAGGCAAAGTCCCTAAGGACAAAGTTCATGATAACCAGAATTAACGTAGTTTCTTATTTTACACAAGTATAAGACTTGAGGTGGGCCACACATCTTTCAGCGCCCGTATCTCACATCTTCATGCTACTATAAGGACAAGTAATATATTATTAGAAAGAGAAGGTAGCCCCTTCCCAATGATTCCTATTAGGTGATCACATAATCCCGTGGCACATATAATTACTATATTTAATTCAGATTATATGGAGGGGGTTGAGCTACAAAAGGAGCTCCTGTCTCAGCACCCCTCCCACCTATTGGTACAGGAGCACCCTTATTTGAATAAGAGTCTTTGCTTTCAAATAATCACCTGGCAAGTAGAAGTACTATGTATAATTCAGATTATGTGGAGGGGGTTGGGCTATAAAGGAGGCCCTGTCTCAGCACCCCCTCCACCTAATAGCACAAGTGCACCCCTCTGAATGAGGAGAGTCTTTGCTTTCAAACAGGGGTAAACTTTACAGGTGCTCTAAAGGAAACCACCTTGCCCCCCTCTTTTGATTCACAGGGTACTGAAGTACCCTTGCTTAAAGATATAATACCCCATTTAAACTGAGTGTACTTCTGAAGATACAAATGTTGGGTGATAACATGAACACACCAAGTTTAGTACTTAGGGTTTTATTACACAGAAAGGGTACTGAGAAGGGGTATCTGAAAGTGCTCCTATCACACACCTTCATTTAAAGTGACCAATATACCCTTATTTGAATTAGGAATGCTCTCAAAAAAGGGCTACTGGTGAGTGCACCAATGTTGGGAGATCACATTATCACTTGACAGTAATTAGTTAATTCTTTTTGGATAGCATAAGAGGTGTTAAGTACCTAATCTCAGCCCACCAGATTCTAGAGAAGAGGTTTTCAAACAGGGCGCCATGGGCACCAGCTCAGGTGCCACACTTTTTCCATTTCCTTTTTCCTACTTTTAATGGAATGGCATTACCTTCTAAATACAGTAGCTAATTCCATGAGTTTCAAATATTTTATGTTTTAGGTGGTGGGAATATTCAGTGCATTTCTTTAACCCCTTATGGACCCATGATGGTCCTGGGCCGTCATGGGTTGTTATACCCTTAAGGTCCCATGACGGTCCTGGACGTCATGGAATTCCGGGCTCCCCGCGTGGCTTCACGCCATTCGTTAAGTCTGGAATCGGATTGTGGAAAAAAAAAATGCTCTGTGGTCCTTAAGTGACCGCAAAGTACGTGCGTGGCCAGTCCTTAAGGGGTTAAGCACTAGTTCCTGTACATGAATTAATGTTTATACAGAGACACAAGTGTACGCAGCGCTTTAAAATTTAAGGGTTTGGACAGTACAGGTTACAAGTGCTTTGCAAAGTTAAACAATGGAAGTGGAGTCAAGCTCAAAAGCTTACAATCTACTGTGGTACAGGGAGACATATAGAGTACATACGTTTACACATACAGTGTTAGCGTTCTGGTCGGGACAAGGGACCAAATAAAGTAAGTAACCTATAAGAGCCTTGGATTTACAAAGTCCATGATTTCTGTCTTGTTGAAGCCAAAAAAAGCATAGGGCTAGAAAGGCAAAAGACCCATTTTTTGATGCAGCCAGATGTGTACTTTCAAAATGCTATGTGCTTCTACCGTATCTTCATCATGAAATACATGGATTTTAAAAATATGACATTATACTGAAAGCTGTAGACTGTTGGAGCTGCCTTTTTGTGTTCCTGAGCCCCACCTCTGGTATATTAACACATACCAGTGGGGCACCATTTTGCTGATGATGGAAGTGCATAGCAGATACACTACCAAATTCTAAGAGTTTCAAATGTTTTGGTAGTTTTGAAGTGATGAACATGTAAATAAAATCCTGTATCTATCTATATTATATATATGTATACATATACAGGGCTCAAAATTTCAAGTCCTGAGCTACTAGCCAGGCCTGAAAAGTTACTCGCCACCAGTTTCCACGTCTAGCCTCACCCATATCATAGCCTTTAACCCCACCCATCACATGGTCTAACAATAGCGGCAGTGTAAAAGATCAGGCTATAGAGGTACTTCTAACAAAAAAATCCCATTGATTTAAATGGGAGCATATAACTCCTTGAATTCTGAAGAGAGCTCTCCAACACATTGTGATGCAATACATTAAAGACCTGTCTAGCATTGAAGCAGTTAAAAGCCCCATTTAAAACAAGATGAATTTTAGAATGTATTTTTAACATAAAGCCATTTGTTTCATGGGAAATGTGACAGGGCAAGAGATCATTTAGTGACTTAGTTAGAATCAAGGCTTGAACCCTGTATGCATGTAAAAAAAGGTACCTCATCTTCCCAGCTGACAAGTCTTGGTAGTGAGCTTTTTAGAGCTAAAGCATTGTCCAGCGCATTGTACATTGCTCTGGGAGTGGTACCCAAAAGGTTAACGCAGTTTATTCCTTTGAGTGCCATAGGGTTAGGCACCAGTTTGAAATTCCAAGAGTTGCTTCTATACATAAGAGATGTTCAATTTGTGGCTCTGTAGCTGTTGCTGGATTAAAAATTCAGATAATTTTGGGATGTTGTAATCCTACAGCAGCTAGAGAGCCACATGGTGAATGTCCCTTATGTATAGAATGATACAAAAAAGAGCAGTATCAACTAACTGTGGTTCTACTCGCATTTAACACATTTTCACAATAGCATATGGGCAAGTGGAGGATATTAAATGCCTCCACACAGATCATAAATCAGCTTCATCTGCCCCCTCCCAAAGACTGGAAGGAAGAACAGAGACCAAAGACAGATATGTATAAATATAGTAGGTGTTATTTAAATGCCATAAAAGCATCAGCAGATATTATGATAAGAAATTATAATGTACTCACATCAGAAAATAACCAGTTTGTTGCTGCACAAACTGGCAAGCAGCATCAGGAGAGTTAACCTATCCCTGTTAAGGCAACAAGCACAGCTTGACAGGAAGTGAGCAGTACATGGTGATTCTTAAACGTAGTGACTTAAAAAGTGGTCAGGCTGGCAATGTAAAACATATAGATAGATTTATATGTAAAGCCTTTAGACCACATTGCTTTTTTATGTAATGAGCCAGTTGTCTACATTTCTACTCAGGATTTTATGGTATTGAAATCATGCCCCCATATTTCTACATATCTCCTTTCTGTACAGAAGTAACCCTTTGAGAGCCAAACCCTCTGGCACACAAAGAGACAAAGCAGAGTAACCCAGCGTGTTCCGGAAAGGTAAACAAATTATTGCTTTGCAAAGCACTGGACAGCAGTTTGATTTTAGAACTCATAGGGTTAAATTAAGGCAATCTAGTAGTCAGGAGAAGGAAACTTTACACCTTATAAACATGTTTCTGTTTACTTACATTTCTATACAGTACAAAATGTGATTAGAGATAAAACTATTTCAGATGAGCCACAACAAACGAGCTTTACTTGATCCATGTGGGCACTAAGGCCAAACTTACCAGGGAGGCAGGAGTGATGCTGCATACACTGAAACCAGTAGAAAAGGGCTCCGGAGACTTGGAGTGGCGGCTCACTAGATTGAGTCACAGGACTAGGCTAGTAAAGTTATAACCTGTGCTGATCCCAGGATCACCAAAAGCACATGTCAAATGGGAGAGGTGAAAGAAAATGCTATGGCCTGTTTTCTTGTACATCGTCTCCTCAATTGACTCCCACACACTACAGATTTTAGCTGCTTGCGACCATGGTTTTTCATTGGGCATATTTCTTTTCCTGCCCCTGCTTACATGAAGTAGACATGTCTCCTTACCAGGACAGGGCAGGCACAGTGCATCAAACAATTCATCACTTCTCCACAGAGAGGAACGCTGCAAATATACGCCAGCTACACACACTCACTGCAAACACAAGTGGGTGGATGGCTGGTGTTTACAAATTTTAAGCAGCCCGCGCAGGACTGGGGTAGCGTGTACTGCATGACATCATATCACCCCACCTCCTGCCTGCTGTAAGACACTCTTGTGACATGTGAGCCCTCTGCTGTGAGTGAAACTCCTGTCTTAACTCAGCAGCCTGTCAATATTCACAGTGGTTGAAGCTTGCAGCCGGCAGGTGAGCACATACACTCACAGGGGGAGCTGGCGCCAATGAAACAGAGCACTGTACTCTCTGGGGGGAGGGGGGGCAATATAACTTATGACCCACACTTTTTGGGGGCCTATAATCCAGCGGGGGCCTCCGCTACACCTCTGGATTTGATGCCACTGCCAGGGAGTCTCAGACGCTGCCAGCAAGTCGGCATTCATTGCAAATTAAATTAACTCATGATCATGCATGAGTTCAGAGTACCTGGCCAGAAGTCCTGATTCTCACATCAGTGTTACCTCGTCCGTGGCTGCAAGGCTAGTCTGACTCAGTCACATTGCTGCACGCTCTGCCAGTCACTCAGGCCGCTGCTTCAGAGTAGAACTCGAGTGCAAAAGCAGATTACAGCATACATGTGCAGTGCGCATGCGCACTCCAACACATTTTTGCGTCTCACCTCCTTTTGAACAGCGCGGTTGAGGGAATGTGTCATTTTGGTTTACAATGCTGGGCACCAGCTTGGGAATTGGTACATTCCGTTAATGCGGAGGGACAGCGGGACAGTTGGCAGCTCTGATACAGGGCCTCAATTTCCACTCGCCCTCTCTCAATTTCTCCTCGCCAAATGCGAGGAGGCGAGTGGAAATTTTGAGCACTGTGTGTGTGTATATATATATATATATATATATATATATATATATATATATATATATATATATATATTCATTTATTTTATAATTAGGACAGCTGTATTACTCACAACATGTAATAATACCTTTTTATTGGACTAAAATTACATTTTAGGACAAGCTTTCTAGAGTGACTATTCTCTTTTTCAAAGTAGTGCAGTATTAATACTTAAAATAAGAAGTGATTGATGGAGTGGTGAATGGACTTCACTCCATATTTATAACATATGCCATTCAGAAGAGCTTTTTCCTTTCATAAATAAGGTGGCTCTAATTTCATATTGCTATATCCCAAAATATCTGTTCGCACCCCATGATCATACCTTGGAACTCTCAGGGTTTGACCTAAATCTCAACAGGGTAAAGAGCCAAATTCTTAGTGTGATAGCCCAGTGTTAACTTGTTTACGATCCTCATCAACTGTTTCTGGTGATATTTATAACAGAAAGACTAAGGGAGAAGTCCTTCTTGTCTCTTGTATGTTAAGGTGTAGCCTGTTAACTGTTCCAGGACCACTGGATTTCACAATGCATTGGTTTGGAGCACCGTAGGGACAGCTATGGAGGACATTACCCATAACCTATAATCCTCTACCCAACAGTTAATAGCGGGGAATTCTGACAGGTGTAGTCCTTCACAGCTCGAGAGCCTCAAATTGCATATCCGCGCCCTAGCATCTACATTGTGGGTAGTATCAATATTTCAAAGATCTCAGGGTTACCTTATTTTGGTAGCTCCCAGGTAGGCCCATGATGCACTGTTAAATCTTATAAATAAAAGTAAATAAAAGTAAGAAAAAAAAACAAACAAACATGAAACAAAGAACAACTCTACAGAGGAAAAAAGTCAAATGACAAGGTATGGGACTATTTTTATTTATCGTTTGCGAAAATCCAAAAATGTGGATTTACCATAGAGGTGCTAATTAAATGGTAATGACCTGCATGAGGTTATTTAAAGACACCTCAGAAATAACCTCTTTGGAAAAAATAACTGGAGGTTTATTTACTAACTAGCCACTCTGCTTGGGTAAATAAGAGGATTTTAGTCTTACCTGTTAAATCCTTTTCTCTTAGTCCATACAGGTTACTGGTAACTCTGGGAGGCGATCCGACCCTTTAAGTAGGCAGGAACATTTCTCCAAATGTATGCAGGGGTGGAGCCTCCCCTCTCCCCTCAGCTGCATCCCAGTCAGCTAACTCCAGAATGATTTGAGACACTAATAACTGACCAGAAAAGGAGAGAAGAAGACTCCTGTGAGCATGCCCCGAAGGACTCCCACATAGTGCCATTGGAGAGCCAAGCATGGTCTCTTGACAGAGTGGGAGACCAGTAACCTGTATGGACTAAGAAAAAAGGATTTAACAGGTAAGACTAAAATTCTCTTTTCTCTGTCGTCCAATACAGGTTACTGGTAACTCTGGGATGTCCAACCATTGAGTTTCCCAGAGGCGGGAAGAAGGCAAGGACCAGGCGCAAGGCCCTCAAAGTCACCAGGACCTCTATGAACCTACCGGTCAGAGATCCCAACAAAACATAAGTGTCAACGGACACAAACTAGGGGTAAAAACAGACCCCATGAACTGTTACACAGCACACTGAACTAGAGCCAACGGGGCTCAACAGTAAGGAAGCACTGAGAACCTCAGAAGAAGAAGAACCTAGACAGGCAAAACGGCCTCCAGGACCTTCTTCCCGAAGCTGGCATCAGCCGAGGCCAGCACATCCACAGGGTAGTGCTTCGAAAAGGTGTGCACAGAGGACCAAGTGGCTGCCCTGCACAACTGATCAGCAGATGCTTGATTCTTATAGGCCCAAGAGGCCCCAATAGATCTGGTGGAATGAGCCATGACCCGAAAGGGGACATGCTTATTACGTAATTCGTAAGCCTTACGAATAGTGGACTTAATCCATGACGCAATAGTCACTTTGGATGCCGGTCTCCCTGCCCTAGGACCCTCAGGAATGACAAACAGAGCGTCAGACTTCCAAATAGATTCAGTGTGATGGACATAAAACTTGAGACAACGCACCACATCCAACAAGTGAACGTCCCTTTCCTTGTCAGAGGAGGGATTAGGGCAGAAAGAGGGCACCACAATCTCCTGATTGATGTGAAACTCGGAGACTACTTTAGGTAAGAACATCTTAGAAGTGGGAAGCACAGCCTTATCCTTATGAAACACCAAATAAGGTGGTTTACAAGAAAGAGCCTGTAACTCCGCCACTCGGTGAATTGACACAATCGCCAGAAGGAAAGCCATCTTCCACGTCAAAAGACGTAGAGGAACATTAGCCAAGGACTCAAAGGGAGGACGCTGGAGAACTCCCAAAACCAAATTAAGGTCCCACTGAGGAGCCGGACTGCAAAAGGCAGGACGCACAAGAGCAACACCTTGGAAGAAAACCTTGACATCAGGAAGAACAGCTATGCGCTCCTGGAACAAGACAGAAAGCGCCGAAGTCTGAACCTTAAGAGAACTCAGACTGAGCCCCTTATCCACACCGTCCTGCAAAAAGGCTAGGACAGTGGGAAGATGAAAGTCATGAGACAGATCCCTGTCAGCACACCAAGACACAAATGTCGACCAGACACGGTGATAGATCTTGGAAGAAACAGGCTTACGAGCACTCAGCATAGTAGACACCACAGCAGAAGAAAACCCTTTCTTCTTCAAAATCGAGGATTCAACCTCCAGGCCGTCAAATTGAGATGATGAACATCCTCCTTCCATCCTCCTTCCACAGATAACCTTGCAGCAGAAGATCCGGACGAGAGGGAAGTGGAAAGGGCTCCGCTACAGACAGGGCCAGAAGGTCCGGATACCAGGACTGACGAGGCCAATTCGGAGCGATCAGGATGACTGGGCAACGCTCCACTTTCAACTTCTGAATCACCCTTATGAACATTGGAAGGGGAGGAAAGATGTAAGCCAAGGAGAACGCCCAGGGAATGGACATGGCGTCGACAGCCAAGGCCAGCGAGTCTCTCCACCAGGAGCAGAACATCGGAACCTTCCTGTTGTGCCTGGTTGCCATCAGATCCACTAGGGGTACTCCCCACTTCTGAATTAGGAGCGGAAACACCTCCGGATGGAGTTCACACTTTCCGCTGTCGACTGTATGACAACTGGGGAAGTCTGCCATGACGTTGTCTACGCCTGAACCTCAGCCCAGGAAAGAATGGCCTTGACCTCTAACCAAGTGGCGAGACTTCTTGTCCCGCCCTGCCTGTTGATGTAAGCCACGGCAGTGGCGTTGTCGGATTCCACTTTGACCGGACAGCCCTCCAGCTGAGATTCCCAATGGCGCAGAGCATGAAAAATCACTCGAAGTTCCAGAATGCTGATGGGAAGAAGGGACTCCTCCAAAGACCACTTCCCCTGAGCGCTGATGCGACCCAAGACAGCACCCCAACCCGAGAGGCTGGCGTCCGTAGTGACCTTAGTCCAGCAAGGGATCCAGAAGGATCTCCCCTTCAGGAGATTGGAAAGGTCCAACCACCACTCCAAGCTCAACTTGGCATGAGGAGGAAGAGATATTGACAGCTTCAGATGATCCGGTCGGTCCTTGCACGTCTGGATCACAAACCTTTGAAGTTCCCTGGTGTGTGCCATGGCAAACGGCACCGCCTCTATCGTGGAGTTGAACTTCCCCACCAGAGAGGACAACTTCGGCACTGGAATCCGATCGTGGGCCAGGATCTTGGAGACCCGTTGAGCAATCTGATGAGCTACCTCCTCCGATAGAAACACCATGCACCTCTGAGTGTCGAACAGAAGCCCCAGGAAAATGAGACACTGGGATGGAACCAAGTCTGACTTGTCCAAGTTCACAATCCACCCGTGATGAGTGAGGACTTGAATGCAGGTCTGGACCTGCTGATGGAGAAAGTCCGCAGACGCAGCCTTCAAAAGCAGATCGTCCATGTACGGAGTCACTCTGATCCCATCCCGATGCAGGACAGAGATGTGAAGATACGCATCCTGAAGATCCAGGGAGGCAAGAAACTCCCCAGAGACATGGCTGCGATGACAGTGCGCAGAGACTCCTGTCGATAGTGAGTCTTCACCACAAAAGAGTTGAGATCCTTGAGGTCCAAAATAGGATGTCCTCCGCCGTCCTTCTTGGTCACCACAAAAAGGCTGGAATAAAATCCGGAACCTATGTCCAAAGGAGGCACCGGCTCCATGACATCTTTGTCCGAAAGAGCCTGAATAGCGTAGTTGAACAGACAACATCTCTCGGCATCCTGAGGAGAACGCGTGAGATGAAATCGAAATGGAGGAAGAGAAAAGAAAGGGATCTTGTATCCCTCCGACCCCACCTGTAAAACCCATGGGTCCGTCACAGAATTCTCCCAAACCCTGCAAAAGAGGTGGAGACGCCCACCCACAGTGGGATGCGGACCCGGGTTCAGCGAGTCATGCCGAAGCAGTCTTGGAAGTCTTGGGCTTGGACGTGACCTGGGGCTTCCAGGACTGTTTGGGCTTGGAGGAGGAGCGCGGAGTAGATGGAACCGCCTGGTTCGTCGTACGTGTCTCAGTTTGAAAGGAACGAAAGGACCGGTTGCGTTTAGCCGGTAACTTTTTCTTAAAGACCAAGGGCAGAAGGGTTCTCTTACCCCCAGTGGCCTCGCTAATAACAAGGAAGTACCCTGGAAAGGCAAAGAAAGCAAAAACTTTCTTGGCCGCAGTGTCAGCAGACCAAATCTTAAGCCAAAGCGCACGCCTGGCCACCACAGAAGAGGTGGAGGCCCTCGCCATCATGCAGACAGCATCAAAGGCAGAGTCAGAAACATAGTTCTGAGCCTCAGAGATATTAGCAAGGAGACGTTGCTTCTCTGAAGTAGGCACGTCCTGACGGACCGCCGTGGTGAGTTGCTCAGTCCAGACCGCGATGGCCCGGTTAACCCATGCCACAGCAAAGGCCGGATGCATAGCAGTGCCAATAGAGGCAAAAATAGACTTGAGGCAAACCTCTAACTTTTTGTCAGTCCAATCCTGTAAAGCAGAAGCATCAGACACGGGCAAAGCAGTAGATTTAGATAGTCTAGATATGGGCGCATCCACCTTAGGGGGATGAACCCATTTAGCCAGTTCAGCCTCAGAAAAGGGGTAAAGTTTAGCAAACTTTTTTGAGACTGAAGAGGACTTGTCAGGATTTTTCCAAGCATCAGAAACCAAACAGTCAAGAGTAGGGTTAGGAGGGAAACAAGTAACAGCTTTAGCCGGTTTCTGAAAAACATCATTTGGGTCAGAGGGAACCTCTTGACTCAAGGGAAGGTTGAGAGTGGTCATTACAGCTCGAATTAAACCCTCAGCAGAGAGTTCAGGGTCACATTCAAAAGGGTCCCCAACAGACCTGGAAGACTCAATAACTGTACCATCCTCAACATCAGAATCCTGCAACAATTCTTCCTCAGAAGAATCAGACACATCAGGTGCTCCCTGTGGTTTAGGCAGGGAGGTCCTGATAGTAGAGGGGGCCTGCCATAACTGCAGTGCCCCCTGTACTTGAGATGGAAAGAGTTGAAGAGTGGACCTCAGGTCCCTAGTTGCAGCCTTAAACTCATGTACCCAAGCTGGCTCAATAGCATGGCTGGAAGGCCCTGGGTTGCTGTCAGGACCTTCTGAGCATGCTGGGCATAAATGACCAGAAAATTCCCTAGGCAGTCCTGAGTGACAGGAAGAGCAATACGCAATAGGGGATACGGATACCCCAGCCTCCTTAGTCTTAGGTCTTGTCCCAAGCTCCAGCGGTGTAGACATACTCACAGTAACAAAATAACTCACTGACAAGAAATCACCCAATTTAAGTGTGAGAGATTAAAGATTCACCCCAGAAACGTTAAATTTAAACGTATCTGGCAAGTGAAGGGTTAATCAGAGGAGAGAGGGAGAGTCCGGTCCCTGCGTGGGATACTCGCTGAGAAAAGCTCACAAAACGGCTGCCGCGACGGGAGCCAATAGGAAAAGAGGCGTGAAACGAGTGCTCACGGGAAATGTCGTTTTTTCCCAAAAATTACCCCAAAGCAGTGCCCGAAGCCCCCCAACACACTTGAACATGAAACCGGATGAAAGAGCAAAGGCAGACAAACAAAATGAGCCCACTCTGAAGTCCCACACAGTGTAAGCCCATAGAGAGTAAAGGAGCAATGGCGCCTATGCGGTAAACATAAGTTTTGAGAAAATTAACCCCAGCAATAAAAAGGTTAAAAATACATAGGAAACACATGTACATCAAGAGAAAACACTAACCCATAAAGTAAGTGTAACAGAACACCCAATAAACTAGTCAAACCCGCAGACAAAGGGTTAAAATGCCATATAGACTGCTCCAAAACTCACAGACATACACATATATACATATACACAAAAACACCCAATGAGTGCCGGAGTGCGCAATGAGAACTCCCAAATACAAGCCCAAGGAAGGGACACTGTGGGACAAGTGGACCTTCAGCACTCAAAGGGTGGCTCACCTTTCCCACAGGTCACCATGTAAAGAGAGGATTACCTCAGTGGGTAATCCCCGGGGAAGCACTTGAATTGAGATATTCCCCCATCAGGGTTTAAGGTCTACCAAAAGGCCCTGGATACTGAGCTAGCCACTTTGGAGAGGGCATTTGTCAGTCATGGTAACCCGCCTAATGGTGGTATTCCATATCTGACAGAAAAATAATAAAGAAACTAAAACTAATGAGAGATGCTCTCCACCTGGTGTGTTCACACCCAGGAACAAGTCATTTTTTAGTTAGCTGACTGGGATGCAGCTGAGGGGAGAGGGGAGGCTTCACCCCCTGCATACATTTGGAGAAATGTTCCTGCCTACTTAAAGGGGTGGATCGCCTCCCAGAGTTACCAGTAACCTGTATTGGACGACAGAGAAATCCCTGTTACAAAACCAAAACATGATTTTGAAGACTGTACACTTTTGAAATAGCATTTTAATGATACAACACCCCCTGAATATGATTACCTCTTAAAGTATCAGAGGGGTGTGCAACTCTTACTTCTGGATAACTTTTCATTCAAAAATTACTACAACACAAAACTTTTATCCTCAGAAATTAAACTGCAATTTTCTGTTGTGTTTACCAGGTGGTACTATTCAAATCACTTTCTATGGAAAGCTTTAGCAGTAGCTTTCCGATGGTGTGCATTAGAAACACAGTTTTGCCTTTTGGGCACTAGTTGGTGCTGTTGCGAACAGTCTGATTTTTTTTTTTTTAACTAAAAGGTTCAGGTATAATAACTTTTGAATGGAAAATTTCCTAGTGGTGGAAATACTCTTGTTTTCACTCAGCAGGAAAGTTCAATAATATACATTTCTGTTTAATTAACAAGTTTACAGCCCCTCTAAGAACATTATTTTTGGGCATACCTCTTTTTAAAAGGAAAATAAATGTGTTGCTTAGCCATTCTACAAAACATTTTTTTTTTTTTTTTTTTTTTTTTTTTTTACAAGTAGCTGTCACCATATCACATAGCATACGGATTGTTCGAGAAAAGAGCCTGTCCCAGGAAACCTGAACGTAAGATAGGTGAAGAAAGCAGTAGAACATTACACCACAAAATTATCTCGGTTTTTAAACACACCACTGCAGAACGACCAGTGTTGACAGATTGTGGGTCATATGCACAGGGAAAAGGGGAGTCATTTTGGGGCAAGCAAACTGCACTATAGGGGAAAAAACTAAATTCCTATTGATTTAAACTACGTTGGACTCCAGCGTAATACTTTGGAGACATAGCTAACATGAAACTGGTTAAAGGGGAACTTTCATCCTAATTAAAGTTGATATCCATGCAGTTCTTAGTTGCCGTGTGTCATAAACTTGCTGTTTGTTTTTTATTTATTACACTAGGTAAGAGAAATCTTCAATATATCCGTAAACTGAAGTCAGTTCAGTGCGGTACAAGCTGCTTAATAGTTCCACTGCTCACTGCTGAAATCCAGTCAACTGAGGCATAGCTCGGCTTAGGGAGTGCAAACAAAAAGGCTCAGAATTTGACACGGATGTCGGCAATATGGATGCGCTCTCCCTCCCAATGCCCTGCGAGGACATGGTAATGTACAGGCACAAGGGAAATTTTTTTCTAAATTTAAACACAATGTTGGATATCTGCACGATTAATAAAGATATTCAGATGGGGGTTTCTGTATGGTGAAAGTTCCACTTTAAGAAACCCCTTTAATAACTTACTTTATAAAATATACTGGTATAAATCTAAAGTCGATTTACTAAATGGCAAAAAGTGCAAAACTGAACTTACAACACAACAAAGGACAGGGCCAGAGCATCTTCCTTTTTTCTATGTGAGAGCTTAAGGAGTTCTCTCTATCCTGACCTTTCACAGAACCTCGAGAATGTGGGGGATTGTAGGAAACACATAAGGAACATGAGAGTTCCAAGGTATGGACTAAGCATCCATTACAAATTCTAGAGGGTCCTTTAATTTGGCACAGAACATTACAGTTTTCACAGGAGGCCATGAGACCCACTGAAGGTAATCCCTGCGGCGGACAATCATGTGGAACACACTCTGGTTTAGTTCCTAATTTCTGGGATCCAGACAGAGTGCAATGACTCCATTTTGGAGAGCTGAGCTAGCACAAAGTGGTTGAGGTACATCAAGTCCAGAATATGAAACAAAACAAAAAGACAGAACGGGCGCCAATAGTGCCTTATTTGTGTGACTTCAAATACACTCTATAAGTATAAAATATTTCACTCACGTTAAATAGTTGCTATGTAATAGTCATATGTCTAAACATAGCTATAAATGCATACAGAGATCTCTCACCGTCTCTGTTCGGTGTTATTCCTCACCCGAACGTCTCTCAGGGTACTGAAGTATTTGTATTCAGATTGGGATGATTCAGTGTTCCAAGTTTGATCCTGCTTTCAATCTCTTCGGTAGGATATCAACTATAACTAAAATAAGTTTAAAAAAAATATATATATAAAAACGGCAAGCTAGAAAAAATACAAAATTTATTCCACAATGTTAACGTTTCACAGCTCCATGCTGCTTCATCAAACCAAGTCCCGATGTCCTACTACATAAAGATTGAAGTAGAATCAAATAAAGTATTTCCTGGATGGAACAGGAACCAGCACCTGCTTTTCCAGCAGAAAGAATACTGTGTCTATGAACAAATGTCCCCAAACTGGATCCAGAGAAACCCGTGACATTAGGAATCTTAAAGTGGAAGGGACTTGAAGTCTATGAGGTACCCTTCTGGAATAACCCACAAACACAATGGTCCATCATTGAAGTCTCCAACATGTCTTGATGACAGAGGAGACCCCCAATGGGCAGGTGTCAGGAAAAACAAGTTCTACAGTAGCTGGGAAGCAACGCGGTTACACCTATCTCTTGCTGCAGCTGAAGCCAGATAAAGGAGCTGACTGCAAAGCCAGATGTCTGATTTCGGCTGAGCCGAGATCCTGACCTGGATGAGAGTAGGTGTTCACCAGTAGAGGTTCCGGACAGAAATCACAGCAGGACCCAAGAGTCAGATCTATCAATACAGGAGCTGGAAACAATGGATAACTACTGCAGGTACAAAGAAGGCAGCAACCTGCAAGTAATCGCATTGCAGACTGGAATTGGCTCAGATAGGGAAGAGCGGACAAAGAACTGCTCTAAATGGAGAGCAGGTTGAGACTGCTCAGGCAAGAACAACAGAGTATTGCCCTTCAAAGTCGGCAGGCTGAGACTGCTCAGCATTCGATAAGCGCAAATAGTGTACTGCCCTTCATAGACAGAAGGCTGCTACTGCTCAGAAATCTACAAGTGGAAATAAGGTATTGCCCATCATAGCCAGCAGACTGAGACTGCTCAGAGTCAGAAGGTGCCCCTGGTGGAAACTTGCCATGAATTTCCGATCAAGGGCCCAAACAAATCCAGCAAATATAGCACGTGCTATGGATGTCGGACCACCGCTTGAAACAAACACAATTAACATAGCTAGCACTCGAACCACCCAAGAGGAAAAGAAAAAAAAAAAAAAAATCCTTTTCTCTTAGTCCATATAGGTTACTGGTAAATTTGGGTAGGTAATCTGCCCCTTTAAGTAGGCAGGAACAATTCTAGAAGTGAATGCTGGGTGGAGCTTACCTTCCCTCCTTGGCTGCAGCTAGTCAATAACCTCCAGTAAGATTTGAGACACTAACTATTGACTAGGTAGTAAAAAGGGAAAGAAGACTCCTTTGAGCATGAACCTGAAAGGACCCCCACGTTCTGCCACAGGAGAGCCAAGCATGGTCCCTCGACAGGGTGGGAGACCAGTAACCTATATGGACTAAGCGAAAAGGATTTAACAGGTAAGACTAAAATCCTCTTTTCTCTGTCATCCAATATAGGTTACTGGTAACTTTGGGATGTCCAACAATGAGTTTTCCAGAGGCGAGAAGTAAGGCAAAGACCAGGCGCAGGCCCCCAAAGTCACGAGAGCACATATGAACCATCAGACCAGAGATAGCCCAACAATAACAAAGTGTCAACGGACACTAAACAGGGTAAAAACACCCCAGAAACTGTTACACAGCACACTGAACTAGAGCCAGCTGGGCTCAAAAGTGATAGAGTACTGAAGAGACAAAGGAGATCCTAGACAGGCAAGACCGCCTCCAGGATCTTCCTCCCAAAACTGGCATCGACCAATGCCAGAACATCAACACAGCAGTGTTTTGAAAAGGTGTGCAGATGACCAAGTGGCAGCCTTGCACAACTGATCAGCCGAGGCTTGATTCTTGTAAGCCCAAGATGCCCCAATGGATCTTGTAGAATGAGCCGTGACCCGAAAGGGAACATGCTTCTTCCTTACTTCGTAAGCCTTACGAATAGCGCACCACATCTAACAAGTGGAGATTCCTTCCTTGTCAGAGGTAGGGTCAGGGCAGAAAGAAGGCACCACGATCTCCTGATTAATGTGGAACTCAGAAATCACCTTCAGGAGAAACTCCTTTGAAGTGCAAAGCACCGCCTTTGTCCTTGTGAAACACCAAGAAGGGTAGTTTACAAGACAGAGCATGCAACTCTGCAACACAGCAAACAGACACGATCGCCAGGAGAAGAGACATTTTTCACGTCAGCAGGCGTAGAGGAATAGTAGCCAAGGACTCCAAGGGAGGGTGCTGAAGGATGCCCAAAATCAAGTTAAGATCCCACTGAGGAGCGGGAGTCTTAAAAACAGGACGAGTATGAGCAATGCCCTGGTAGAAAACCTTGACATCAGGAAGAATAGCAATGCCCCTCTGAAAGAAAACAGAGAGCAGATGTCTGAACCTTAAGGGAACTCAAACTGAGACCCTCATCCACACCCTCCTGTAGAAAAGCCAGGACCGTAGGAAGATCAAAATCCTGGGATAGGTCCTTGTCAGCACATCATTAGAGAAAGGTAGACCATACTCTATGGTAGGCCTTAGAAGAAACAGGTTTGAATGCACTAAGCATAGTAGCCACCACACCAGAGGAGAAACCCTTCTTCTTCAGTATTGATTATTCAATTTCCAAGCTGTCAAAGCCAGACAATGGACATCCTCCTTCCACAGGTAACCCTGTAGAAGAAGATCTGGACGGCAAGGGAGCTGGAAGGATTCTGCCACGGACAGATCCAGAATCTCCGGAAACCAAGCCTGCTGAGGCCAGTACGGAGCAATCAGAATGACCGGCCAGTGCTCCAGTCGCAGTTTCTGTATCACCCTGTGCAACATGGGGATGGGAGGAAAGATGCAAGCCAGAGGAAATTGCCAAGGAATGGACATGGCATCCACAGCCAGAGGGTCATTCCAGCAACAGCAGAACATCAGAACCTTCCGGTTGTGTCTTGTCGCCATCAGGTGGATGCAAAGACGACCCCACCTCTGCAAAAATGAGGTTGAAGACCTCTTGATGTAGTTCCCACTCTCCGCTGTCCACTGTGTGCCAACTGAGGAAGTCTGCCAGGACGTTGTCTACACCAGGAATTTGAACTTCGGATATGGAGGACAAAACAGCCTTGACCTCCAACCATGCTGCGAGACTCCTTGTTCCGCCTTTCTTGTTGATGTAAGCAACTGCCGTGGTGTTGTCGGCCTGGACCCTGACCGGACCGTCCTCCAGCTGGCGGGTCTAGTGGCGAAGGGCATGAAAAATCGCCCGAAGCTCCAACATGTTGATGGGAAGGAGAGATTCCTCCGGAGACCACCGTCCCTGAGCATTCAGGTGACCCAGAACCGCTCCCCAGCCGGACAGGCTGGCATCAGTCGTCACCGTGGTCCAGAAGGACACCAGGAAGGACTTGCCCTTCAGCAGATTGGAGAGGTCGAGCCACCACAGCAGACTCAGTTCCACATGAAGAGGGAAGGACACGGATATCTTCAGAAGGTCCGGTTGACCCCTGCACACCCGGATCACAAACCTCTGGAGTTCCCTGGTGTGAGCCATGGCAAACTGTACTGCTTCTATGGTGGAAACGAACTTCCCCACTAGAGAGGACAATTTCTGGGCTGGAACTGGATCATGAGCCAGAACAGTGGAAACCCTGTTCGCGATCTGGTGAGCCACCTCATCCGTGAGAAACACCATGCTCTTCTGAGTGATGAAGAGAAGGCCCAGGAAGACCAGCCTCTGAGATGGCATGAGATCCAACTTGTCCATGTTGAAGATCCACCCATGATGGGTGAGTGCATGAATGCAGTGCTGAACCTGCTGATGAAGGAGTTCCGGAAAAGGTGCTTTCAGAAGCAGGTCGTATATGTATGGAGTGACTCTGATGCCGTTCCAATAGAGGACGGACACTAAGGCTCCCAGGACACGATTGAAGACATGAGGAGCTGTAGTCACACCAAAGGGAAGAGCAGAATACTGAAAATGCCCTTGGTCGCAGGCAAATCTGAGATACTGCCGGCTCTATGGATGAATGGAGATGTGCAGATACGCGTCCTGAAGATCTAGAGAAGCAAGAAATTCCCCAGGGGACATGGCAGCAATCACCGTCCTTAGGGACTCCTGATGATAAAAAGTCTTGACCACAAAGGAATGGAGTCCCTTCAGATCCAAAATCAGACAACAGCCGCCATTCTTTTTGGAAACCACAAACAGGTATGAGTAAAAACCCAAACCCCTGTCCTGAACGGGAACCAGTTCCAGAACCTCCTTGTCCACAAGGGCCTGGATGGCGCCGCTGAACAGACGGTATTTCTCTACAACTTAAGGAGTGTGAGAAGGGAAAAACAGGAAGGGAGGAAGAGAGGTGAAAGGGATCCTGTACCCCTCCACCACCACCTGCAAAACCCATGGGTCCACCACAGAGTCCTCCCAGACGCTGAGGTAGTGGCACAGACGGCCCCCCACAGCGGCGTGGGGACCTGGGATCGGCGAGTCATGCCAAAAAGGGTTTGGAAGCCTTAGGCTTGGTGGAGGACATAGGCTTCCATTGTTGTCTGGGCTTGGAGGAGGAATGCGGAGCCTGGGGAACCGATTAGTTCGCCAGGCATGGCTCAGTCTGAAAGGAACGAAAAAGCCGATAACACTTGCTAGGCATCTTCTTCCTGGAGACCATAGGCAGGAGAGTACTCTTGCTCCCTTTGGCCTCACTAATCAGATCCTTAAGTTCTGGCCCAAACAGAGAAGTGCCATGAAAAGGCAAAGAGAGCAATGCTTTCTTAGAAGCAGTGTCAGCAGACCAGATCTTGAGCCAAAGGGCCCCTCTGGTGACCACAGACATGGTGGAAACCCTGGCCACCAAACAAGGCAGAAGATACATAGTGCTGGGCCTCAGAAATGTTGGTGAAGAGCCGCAACATTTAAGGAGTAGGAGCTCCCTGACGAACAGCGAGTGTAAGCTGTTCAGTCCAAACCGCGATGGCTCTATTTACCCAGGCCGCAGCAAACGCTGGCTGTAGGGAAGTACCAGCAGTGGCAAAAATAGATTTGAGGGAGGTCTCAAGCTTTTTGTCAGTACAGTCTTTGAGAGCAGAAGCATCAGCTACCGGCAAAACAATGGACTTAGACAGTCTAGAAACAGGGGCATCCACCTTGGGAGGATGAACCCACTGAGAAAGCGCCGCATCAGAGAAGGGGTAAAGCTTAGCAAATTTCTTGGAGACAGAAGGTTTCCTTTCCGGACTTTCCACTCATAAGACACTAAAGGGTCAAGAGTGGTGTTAGGTGGAAAACAAGAATGGGGCCTCATAGGCTCCTGAAACACATCAGAGGGGTCCAAAGATATCTCTTGAACCAAGGTAATGTTTAGGGTGTTCAAAATGGCTCTGATCAGGCCCTCAGCAGAGGGCTCAGGATCAGCCTCAAAGTGGTCCCTAGAAGAACTGTGAGGAGACTACCGCAGAACATTCCTCATCGTCAGAATCCACCAACAGTTCCTCTTCAGAGGAATCTGACACATCAGGTACTCCCTGCAGTTTTGCTAGGGAAGACCTGACAGAAGTAGGGGTTTGCCAGGAGTGGAAGATCCCCTGTAATTGGGATGGGAAGAGTTGTAGTGTAGACCAGAGGTCTCCGGTAGCAGCCTTAAAGTTACCAGTAACCTATACTGGACAACAGAGAAAGAGAATTATAGAAATGAGCAGGCTATGACCGCTGCAGAGCAATCAAAGTTCATTCGACTGACCCCATACCACTCATACACAGAACAGCGGAGGCCAAAATGTAAGCCAGGCAGGGGGTAAAGACTGACACCACGTTCACAGAGGCACAGAGCCTGCCACCTGGGTCTAAGGCTAAAAGAGGAGACAATGGGTAGGGGAGCAAGAAAGTCCACCCTAAGCTTGGTGTCTCTCCGGATATTGTAAACAGCCATTTTTTTTGCTCTGAAAAAGCTTCATAAGATGAGCATGCGGTGGTACAGGTAATCCAATTCATCTTGAGCCCTCTCTGGCCCGTGAGGCAAACAGGAGCTGAGATATGTTCATGAGAAGAATTGCATGCAGCAAAGAATGCCGCTTCTTGTGCAGCCAGTTCTTAAAGTGGTTCCTGTGTTCCAAATTGGATAAGAGAGAAAAGATGTTCCAACCAAAGCAAAAGTGGGGTTATTCTTTTAGTAAGGGCAGGAATTCTTTGCCTTGGGATACTGTATTGACAGGTTGGATAGTTTTTTAAGCTTAAAACCATAGAATTATGACAGTCAGTTGCAATGCAGATAGGATATTGATTCAGGGAGACATCATTCTGCTTTTCCATTGGGAGAAAAATGGAAATGGTTTCAACTGTATTGTTTTCCTCTGAGTTAACAAAAACAAGATTGATATGACAAAGACTAGTTTTGATGAATGCATGTCTTTTTACAACTTCAACAACTAAATTATATTATGATGTATGTGTACTTATTGCCTGAGGGCATTCCTAGTTCTTTACAATAAATACATTTAGAAAGGTTTATATTGCTTTTATGGTTAATGTTCATGTAATATATGTGATGAATGATCCTTGATCTCCAAGTATGTTTAGAAGGTGAAGTAATGCATCGACAAAAAATTTAACAAAACTTTCATTAATAAAAAGCTTCCTATCATTGACAAATTTGTCAAATTTCTCCCCTTAGGTGTCTTTCACTATGGCACCTAAATTTGGTTTCCCCTCACTCTCAATTCATACAAATATTGCATTCATAACCTGGTCCACTACATTAGCATTTGTTTTGTCTGGTAGATAGCTGGCAGATTTGCCCTTTTTCCCTAGTTCTTTTGTTGCTGGCCCCTTCATTCACTGGTCTTATTTGATTCCTGTAAAATGTACACAGTAGATTTTTCGAGTATTTTACCCAATGAGCATACTGCAGGAAATTTTATATTTGTTAAATAATACAACAATTTGCTGGTTATTAATTCCTTAGATGCTATACCGACAATTTCTCTAGCATTTAAGGGGTTTGTGATGGAATGTTTATCACCCTGAGAATGAACCCTGTTTGTTTTCAGTGACCTCCACTGTCTTCAACATGTGTTCCCATTCTTGAAAACACTAATGTCCCCTGTGTGTGTATGTATTAGAGTGTTGGCCATTTACCAGCATTGGATGGGTCATGTATTAGAGTGTGTTGGCCATTTACGAGCATTGAATGGGTTAGTTAGCATGTATGTTTGAAGTACAGAGGGATGCTGCCATTGAGTCTAGCTAACCTAAGAGATTATGTTATCAGATAGCCAGCTGTGGGTCACTAGACAGATAGACGGGTAGATTAAATCTGTGATTGGATTGTGTACCTTCCCCCATACATCATGCTAAGCAAAATATATATACTGTAAATGGCAGCTGTGACATCAGATCCTGTAGGGGGTGGGTAGAAGGAAGTCCAAGTGAGAAGGAGAGAGATGGGAATGTAAGATAAGGGGAGAAGGCCTCCCTAGAATGGCAGGAGGTCTGGGGCCAGTCTGGAGTTTGAATGGCCCATGTGCTTGCTACAGGGGAAGCTGGGACTGGTGTGTGCCCTCACTGAAAAAGTCAGGGTGATTGGGCACTGAAATGGCCAGGTCCCACTTCCATTTGTGGGAGGTAAGCCAAGCTGTGGCTGATGCAGCCACAGAAAGTGCCCTGATATTCCAATAGCAAGGTTGGTGGTCGTAAAGCTAATGTCACAGAGTGACTTGAGAAATAAAGACACTGAGGAGTACAGATAAAATTAATACATTTTATTTAAACACAATAGTAGCAGCAATGTACCTCTCACTTTCATGCGACCAGGGAAGGACAGTGCACACACTTCCTTCACCCTTCAATAGGCAAGTGTAAGATGGGCCCAAGTTTGTAACCCAACGCTAGGGTAAACCCAGGCAACAGGAGCAAGAAATTCCAGAATGCTGGAGCACCAAAGTAGCAACGTCTCTACCCTAATGCTAGGGTAAACCCAAGCAACAGGAGCGAGAAACTCCAGAACGCTGGAGCACCAAAGTAGCAACTCTAACTCCACCACCTTCTCGAGACCAGGTGTGAGGACCATGCACAACACTTCCTCAACTCTTCACTAGGCAGGTGTCAGCTAGTATACGTATGGCCCGTAGTAACCTTCACGAGACTAGATATGAGGACAGTGCACAGCACTTCCTCAATCCTTCACAAGACAGGTTAAAAAAAGTGCAACTATACCCTACCACTAGGGTATACCAAAGGCAAGGTAAACTGCACCTAGAATGCTAGGTGAGGCAGCAAACTACCCAAACCTAGACCGCAGAAGGTTAGTGACATGGACTGATTGAACAAGCACTGCTACAGGAGTAGCAAGAGCGGCAGTAACGGTTGGCCCAGGAAGCAGAGGGTAACGATAGCCGAGGCTGGCAGTAAACCAAGCTGGGAGTGCAACAGAGGAGGAGGTAGTCAGAAGAAGCCAGGGTCTAGAGCTGGATCAGGTAGTCAGACGAAGCCAGGAGTCAGAGCCAGATCGGGTAGTCAGACGAAGCCAGTAGTCAGAGCCGGATTGGGTAGTCACACGAAGCCAGGAGTCAGAGCCGGATCGGGTAGTCAGACGAAGCCAGGAGTCAGAGTTGGATCGGGTAGTCAGACGAAGCCAGGAGTCAGAGCCGGATCGGGTAGTCAGACGAAGCCAGGAGTCAGAGCCGGATCGGGTAGTCAGACGAAGCCAGGAGTCAGAGCCGGATCGGGTAGTCAGATGAAGCCAGGAGTAATATACAGGAATCAGTAAATGGACCAACACAGCACTAGGCTCAGGTACACAACACAAGGGTACTGGGTAATGGAAATGCTGAGGCCTTTAAGGCCTAGTAGCTGGGCGGAGACATGACAGCAATTACCAGTGACCTATAAGAACAACAACTAGCACTGAGCAACAGCCAGTAAGTAGCAAGGTCGCTGTTACAGTAACGCAACACATGAGGCAATCACAGGCACCGTGATGGTTAAATTTTGGTGGCTGTGGCTCAAGGATCAGGAAAGTGACTGTGGACTATCTCTTGGGACACGTTCTCCAACTTCGCTGCCAGGACCAAAAGGTACAAAGTATTATTATGCAAGCCATCATCTGGTGAATGTGCAGGGGACTGTGTACCCCAGCTTCTGCTTCTACTGGGACTGTGTGTAAGCCCCACAATAAATCTAAAATGGACTGTGAGTATTAAGTGGAACCTCTACCAAGCTGTACAACTTTCCTGGCATGCCAAGAAGAGAATAGAGAAGCGTGTAGTATTTATACTTTATCCCTGTTTGCCTGTAATTTTTGTCCTATGTTTATGTGCCGTGACCTCTCAAATAAATGCAATTTATTATCTTTTTGTCTGGCTGGATAAATCACTTAACCTTCAGTCTACCAAGGACTATCCTCTGTACACATCACAGTGTTAACTATTTGAGTAACACTGGGTTGGGAAATTGGGCATTCTATGGGACCAAGAGCACGACATTTTGCCCCAAGACATAAGCCTCTACTGCACCCGGTTGTGTACTAGTGACGTTGACAGCTTTAGTGCATAGCGCCTCATGCACTCATCTGTCATTAAGACTAATGCGGCCAAGTCTTGAAAGCCTCCCCTACAACATGCTGAGGAAAATGGAGTAAAGTTACAGAAAATCCACTGTATTTTGTTTAATACATGGAGTTATAAAAGTTGCAGGGAAACAGAACACCATGAAATGCCCATATACTTCCCGGACGGTTCAATCTTTTTTTAATAATGGATTTGTGTTATCCAGGGGTACTACTTACTAAACGGATTCCAACTCCTAGTTTGGCACACAATAGTATTAGCACAGTTCCCCCCTCCTGTCTATGGAGACATGGCCAAAAGGTTATTTTGAATATAAACAGCTCTTTTGTGAGAAGAAATATATGTAGAAATATCTCAACAGTATGTACCAACTCTTTCTGTGCTTTGTTTGTTTTTTCCTGTCCTCTAAACTGAACTATAAATAGCAGCCATTCTTGTGCAATACCCAGGTTTTGCAAATTAAATGCAACAGGGAAAGGTAGCGAGTCATGGATCTTACCAGAGGCTTGCTGTCTTGTTTGTGAATGGTGACTACTCTGCTCTCCGTGGAATCGTCTTTGTTGGCTTGCTTGATGCTGATGTCAATTATCTCAGGAAAGTCACAATATGTCTGCAGATCCTGCAATCAAATGGTGTCCCAAGCTTAGAGACATTTCACCAACAAGCAGCATTACCACAGCAGCATTTCACCATTATCCGAATGAGATATATACATGATATACAATAAGGAACTTGTCATGCAACATGAAGAAAAAACAGTAATCCCAAGTTGACAATGATGAGGCTGCATAAAGCAGGCATGGACAACCTATACCAGCTCCAGCTGTTGAGGACTATAATCCCTTTTAAGACTTGGAGGACCTCAGACTGCCCACAACTGGCATAAAGAGATTTAATATGTATTCAAATTAATATGATTATTAGGGAGCTAAAGAAGATCACTTGTACATCAAGCCAACTGAACCACAGAAAACACAACATCCCCATTGATTTAAAAGGGCTTTCATCCCCTTGAATGCCAGCACTTTGCTTCATGATGTGTTGGAAAGCTCATTCAGATGGTACACTGCCCCATTGAAATCAATGGAAATTTTGCAAACGCGCATTTGTCCTCTATGGTGCAGTTGGTTTGCTCCAGAATTGCTCTTCGCTGGGTTCCTGAATACTGCTCTGAAGACTAACCCTATAAATGCCATACAGTATGTGAAATGGTATAACGGCCAAATGTACATGGAAAAGTAGAGCAAAGCAAATGGCTCATAGGGAGCAATCAGAATTCCCATAATTGCCAATGAGACTTTCATACCCTTGAACAGGAGAGGTCTCCAACACATTTAAGAGGTTAAAATCCCCATATAAAATAAACAAGAATTTTGTATTTGTCCCCTAGAGTACAGTTGGCTTATCCCAGAATAGTTCTACTTTTCCTTTGTACATTTGACTCTTTAAATACAATATATAAGGGTTTTAACCCTTTGAGTGCCAGAGATGTACGCAATATGCAATGTGTACCCATCTGGCACCCAAAGGGTTAAACCTTTATCAAATCAATACTATGTACTCCATTAGTTCACAAAATTCTTATGTTTATGTAGATTCAATATGAAATGCTGTATTCAATGCACAGTGTTACACTCATTGTAGTCTACACATCTGCAAACCCCATTCATCATTGTCTGTGCAGAGCAATGTGTTGTGTACCTCTCTGGCACTCAAAGGGATACACAAAAGTCCAACAGGCCCAGCATAAAATTAGTTAAGTCAAGACTGGGCAACCGGCTCCATTTAATGGCTAAAAATTAGGGAAATGTTACCCCTCTGGCACTCAAAGGGTTATTGCAGAAGTCAGAAAGCCACATGTTGACTTAAATCTAAGTTAAAGTGCAACTGACATGAATAAAAAAAGTTAAACCTTACTGGACCCTTCATCAGTAAAGGATTAGAGAGCAGCTTTTACTAGTTAACTGACTACATTGGCTGCTGGGAGAAGCATCATCATCATCATTATACACTTATAGCCTTCAACGTACATAGCAGACGAAAAGCTTCTTGTTTCACTTCGGGCAAGAGCTTAAACTACAAATCCTATTGGTTATGCAGGTGGGGTGGACATCTCTGTAGCCAACAGGAGTCATTAGCTGCAGTGAACAGCACCAGTTCTGAAGAGTAGATGCTCAGAGGCGGGGGAGGCAGTGATCATTCAAGGGCAGTATGAGGATTGCTGTCACACTGGGTACCAGGCTGAAGGAGAGCAGCCACTGCCCCCATCCTCTATATTCTACCGAAGTCTCACAAGTGCAGGAGCTGTGCATGATAGAACCATTACCCTACCCAGACTCTCCCTTGCCATGAAGAATGGGCAATTTAACCTTGTGCTATTGGGAAAGAGCGGGTGAGAGAGAGAGAATCACTGCTGGGTCAATTGGAGTGGAGCGAGGGGTGTGTCTGGCATCCAATTTATAAGGAGAGGGGACCAAAAGGCAATTCTTGTGTTAGCAAGGGGAAATGACCACAAATATGCCTTTTAAAAGGTTAGCTGCTAATAAAAAGGTGGTTCTGCACAGTGCAAGCTTCCTTGCTGTCCCTAACCCCATACAGAAGGATGAGCAGCATTGCTCACCTATGTGGCACGCAATACACTGCTATCTCTTTTGGTTTTAATGTTTCAATGTGGATAGGGCATTGATGAAAGGAGATATCTGACAGCCTTTTGGAGTCAGGAGATTAATTAAAATGGCTTCAACACACACATTGCTCCCTCTCTCATTGTACCATTCTCTGCTGGATTCATGTAATGATATATTGCCCTACTGGTCTCATGTGATGGTACACTGACCTGTTGGTCTCCTGTAATACCCTGTTGGTCTTGGGTAATTGTATTAGACCAACAGGGCAACACACAACTGAAAGAGACTTAAAGGTCAATACACACTTATACAAGATCAGCAGGGCCTTACACAAATACATTTCATATGTATTGCCCTGCTGGTCTCAAGTAATGTGTATTGCCTTGATGATCTTGAAGAATATGTATTGTCCTGATAGTCACACGTAATTGGCTACTACCCTGCTGGTCTCATGTAATGGTGTAGTGCCCTGCTGGTACCTTGTATATATTGGTGAAATATGCAATGACATAAACTGCAGGAAAAGGCACTGCTAGATTCTAAGCATGGTGAACTACTAATGCATTAAGCTGGGCCAAGAGCCTGGGGTTTTAAACTACATATATATTGTCATGCTGGTCTCATGCATTAGGCGTCTTTCCCTGCTAGTCATGTAATTATTTAAGGTTCTGCTGGTCTCATATGCTCCACTGCCCCCCTCGGTTTCATGCATTGGTGTACTGCCATGCTAGTCTTGTGTAAAGTACAATTATACTTGTATGTATTGCTATACTGGTTTCAAGCTGCTCTAATGTAAATGTATTGTCCTGCTAGTATCATGTAATTGTGTAATGGTCTGCTGGTCTCATATAATGGTGCAAGGATCTATTGGTCTTTCTAATGTTAATGATGCATATGCACTTCATGCTCCGCCTTATATGACTAATACTGAAGTATCTTGAGCTGTGTGTCACACAACAACAAAAAATAAATACACAAACAAACCAGAGGGGATGGAGCATTTTACAATTTGCTAAGAGGTAAGTAGCAGCAACTAACTACTAAAGGTTGCAATTTTTTTTCATGTTAGTTGTCCTTTAAAGTCATTGCCTACAAATGAGATGGGTTGTAGCTGGAGAGCCACATGTTGCCCACTCCTTTGTCATATGATTGTTACTTATATTGTAAATATGCAATCAATGTATGATATTTACTTACCATATCAGTCAGTTCAATGCTTTCTCTACATTTCCCTCTTGAAATCTGAATTCCACCATTTGCAGTTATTACAATGGTCGCAAAACTTACTTCCCCAGAATTATCCCTTCCAGGCTCTTTCACTTCAAAATGTTCAGAGTAGAAAGCTGGCTGGAGGGTTTCCAGATTTATTAGATACTTAAGTTTTAAATTTCTGGCAGTAGCTTTGCACTGGCCGAACTGTTGGATAAACTTGCGGAATCTGTATCTTATTCTCTTGCGTGTCAAAATGTGGTAGTCCTGAATTTTTGCACGAATGCACTTTGGCAAAAACTTCTTGTAGCTGTAGAAGGGAAAAAATGTAACAAAATAAGAATTTCTTGAAATAAAATGCCTAGAAAACAATACAGAGACTATGACATTTTGTACACTGGAATTAAGATGTCATTCTGAATTATTTTTGGAAAGTTAACCCTTTGAGTGCCAGAGGGGAACGCAAAGCATTGCTTTGCAATGCACTGCATTTTCCAATGGCATTCAAAGTGTTAAGAAGAGAAGAAAATCCTGCAAATGGAAGCCACATCAGTGCGGGTGATGTATTAAGAAAATACCAGGGAATCTAAGGTCTACAGGCCCCAGAGTGCAGGTGGGAGTGTCCAAAGGTAGTGATTTGCATCATACTGTGTGTGGGGTTTAATGGGAGTGGGTGGGAGTGGTTCAAGAAAAGGTGGGGCTGATCCTGAAAAGGGTTTGAACAGAGCAAGGGGTTAGGTTGAACAGGCAGGGGAATGCCAGTAAATTAACTCCAAAAATAGGAGTCTCTGGAGCAGAATTAGAGAGTGTTCCCAGGTGTGACTAAGGATAAGTGAGTAAGTGGACAAATGGATCAAATCAGCTGAACCATTGGGAACAAATTCAAATTCCCCAAGCTACCACTGACTTAAATGGTTCTTTTAAATCTATGAATAGTCTCCAATGAATTGCTAAGCAATGCAAAACAAAAACTTTGGAATGACAACACAAAGGAATGAGTGAAGGATTAACCCTTTGAGTGCCAGAGGGATGTGCAACACCTTGCTCTGTAACGCTTTCCGTACCCTTCTGAAACTCAAAGGGTTAAAGATCATAAGGAAAAAGGACTGCCACGATCGTGGAAACTAATCTTTTTACTTAGATAAAATCTAAGACCAGTCAAGGTAAATATGAACTGAACAACACTCATCATACATACAAAATACAACAGAATGCTAAAGAGGTGGAACTGTGGAGCAAACCAACTACACCACAGAGGCAGATACAACTCACATTGATTTAAATGGGACATGTAACCAGTGCATCACAAAACAATGTACTGGAAACTTCTCCAACATTAAAGGGGTTTGGTTTAACCCTCTGAGTGCTGGAGGGGTATTCAGTGCATTGCAGAGTAATACGTTAGATTCCCCATCCACCACCCAAGGGGCTAAAGCTCCACTTATAAGACTGGAATGTTCCTTTCTCCCCTATGGTTCAGCTGGTTTGCTGCAAAATTGCACCTCATGTTACTGAATTGCACCTCTAGTCTACATTACATAGTACCTGACGGCATTGTAAATAGCTATTGGACTTTGATCTCGTTCACTGGCCATGCGCATCATATCAAGAACAGCCATTCCCAGGCATTCTTCTTGGGTTTCATGAGTGATGGGTACATCTATCCAGCCGTTGACAAAATCATTTCTCCACTGAAAAAGAAAAAAATATATATATTTATATAAAGGAATATTCTGCACATGCTCAACAGTAATACAGGGTTTGAGCACAGAGGAAGTTTGTCCTTGCTCTGACTTACCACCATCACCCAATGTCCAATGCCAGAAAGGGCTTGGGTAGACATTGTGGCAAGTACTTGGCAACAACAAGTATCTAGACATAGAGCAGAATGCTCTCTAAATTGCATGTATTTATGATTTCAGTCACTTATTCCCAAAAGTATAGTTCGCTTTTAACTAGAAAAACAGAGGTTCAACTGCACAAAATAACCTGTGAATGCTTAAAAGCAAAGATATTGTAAGGTACTGGCTAGGGGATAAAACCGCAGGTCTCAAGCTTAAAAATAGGATTTTAGTCTTACCTGTTAAATCCTTTTCACTTAGTCCATACAGGTCACTGGTACCATGGGATGTGTAGTCCCCTTTAATAGGCAGGAACAATTATGCAAATAATTTGCAAGGGGCGGAGCCTCCCCTCTTACTTAAGCCACCTTCTGGCCAGAGCCACCCATATTGATTTGAGACCCTAAACTGACCCCAGGTAAGCAAAAAGAAAGACTCCTGTGAGCATGCCCGAACGGTCTCCCACTGAATGCCACAGGAGAGCCAAGACTGGTCCCTTGACAGGGTGGGAGACCAGTGACCTGTATGGACTAAGTGAAAAGGATTTAACAGGTAAGACTAAAATCCTATTTTCACTGTCGTCCAATACAGGTCACTGGTACCATGGGATGTACAAACATTGAGCTGATCCAGAGGCGGGAAGTAAGGCAAGGACCAGGCGCAAGGCCCAAGTCACTAGAACTGTTAACCAGTTGATAACATAGCCCAAACTGTAAGTGTCAACGGACACCAATCAAGGGAACAATCCCTGAACTTAACACAGCACACGGAACACGAGCCAACCGGGCTCAACAGTAAGGAAGCACTAAGGATCACAGAGCGGAAGACCTACACAGGCAAGACTGCCTCCAGGACCTTCCTTCCAAAGCTGGCATCAGCCGATGCCAGTACATCAACTCGGTAGTGCTTAGAAAAAGTGTGCACAGAGGACCAAGTGGCCGCTCTGCACAGTTGATCAGCAGAAGCTTGATTCTTGTAGGCCCAGGAGGCCCCAATAGATCTAGTGGAATGGGCAGTCACCCTGAAGGGAACATGCTTATTCCTCAACTTATAGGCTTCACGGATGGTAGCCTTAATCCAAGAGGCAATGGTAACTTTGGAAGCCGGTCTTCCTGCCCTAGGCCCCTCAGGAATGACGAATAGAGCGTCAGACTTCCTGATAGATTCGGTGCGGTGAACATAAAACTTGAGGCAACGCACCACATCCAACAAATGGAGATCTCTTTCCTTGTCAGATGAAGGATTAGGGCAGAAAGAGGGAACCACAATCTCCTGATTGATGTGAAACTCAGACACAACCTTGGGTAAGAATTCCTTGGTAGTGCGAAGCACAGCCTTATCCTTGTGGAACACCAGGTAAGGAGGTTTACAAGACAATGCCTGTAACTCTGCCACCCGGCGTACTGACACAATAGCCAAAAGGAAGGCCATCTTCCAAGTCACAAGACGTAATGGAATGGAAGCCAAGGATTCAAACGGTGGTCGCTGAAGAACTCCCAGCACCAAATTGAGATCCCACTGGGGAGCAGGACTCTTGAAGGCAGGTCGAACATGAGTCACACCTTGGAAGAAGACTTTCACATCAGGAAGGATGGCAATCCGTTCCTGGAAAAACACAGACAAGGCAGAGGTCTGAACTTTGAGGGAACTCAGACTGAGCCCCTTGTCCACACCGTCCTGCAAGAAGGCCAGGACAGTGGGAAGATGGAAGTCAAGAGACAACTGCTTGACAGAGCACCATGTCACGAAAGTTGACCAAATGCGATGATAGATCTTGGAAGACACAGGCTTACGAGCACTGAGCATCGTCGACACCACAGAAGGAGAAAAGCCTTTCTTAGCTAGAATCGAGGATTCAACCGCCATGCCATCAAACGGAGAGAGTGAACATCCTCTTTCCACAGATACCCCTGAAGAAGCAGGTCCGGACGGGCTGGAAGTGGGATTGGATCCTTCACTGACATGGCCATCAATTCCGGAAACCAGGACTGGCGAGGCCAGTTTGGAGCAATCAGGATGACAGGACAACGTTCTCTCTTCAACTTCTGAATAACTCTGATCAACAGAGGAAGAGGGGGGAAGATGTAAGCCAGGGAGAAGTCCCAAGGGATCGACAAGGCATCCACCGCTAGAGCAAGGGAGTCCCTCAGACGGGAGCAAAACACCGGAACCTTCCTGTTGTGTCTGGTAGCCATCAGATCCACCACTGGCATCCCCCACCGTTGAGTGAGCATGTGAAACACCTCTGGGTGAAGAGCCCATTCTCCGCTGTCGACGGTGTGACGACTGAGGAAGTCTGCCATGACGTTGTCCACGCCTGGAATATGAACTGCAGAGATGACAGGCACGTGATCTTCTGCCCAAGACAAAATATCCTTGACTTCCCACCAGGCGGAACCGCTTCTTGTGCCGCCTTGTCTGTTGATGTAAGCCACCGCCGTGGCGTTGTCGGACTCTACTCTGACTGGAAGACCGGTCAATTGAGACTCCCAGTGCCTCAGGGCCAGCCGGACAGCTCGAAGTTCCAGAACATTGATGGAGAGCATGGATTCCTCCAGACCCCATTTCCCCTGAGCACTGAAGCGACCCCAGACTGCACCCCAGCCCCGAAGGCTGGCATCCGTTGTGACTGTGGTCCAATGAGGAACTAGAAAGGATTTCCCTTTCAAGAGATGAGAGAGATCTAACCACCAGTGCAGACTCGACTCGACATGAGGAGGAAGAGAAACAGACAGATGTTGATGATCTGGATGATTCCTGCACGTCTGGATCACAAATCTCTGAAGATCCCTGGAGTGGGCCATGGCAAATGGTACTGCTTCGATCGTGGAAATGAACTTCCCCACTAAGGACGACAACTTCGGAACTGGAATTTCGTCCATGTCCAGAATCCCAGCCACTCTGACGGCTATCTGGTGAGCCACGTCCTCTGGAAGAAACACCATGCATTGGCGAGTGTCGAACAGGAGACCCAGGAACAGAAGCCTCTGAGAAGGAATCAAGTCCGACTTGTCCAGATTCAGGATCCATCCGTGACGGTTCAGGGTGTGCATGCACCTCTGCAACTGCTGGTGGAGAAGCTCCGCTGAGGAGGCCTTCAGTAGGAGATCGTCCATGTAGGGTGTCACTCTGATCCCATCCTGATGGAGCACCGCTATCAAGGAGCCCAGCACCCGCTGGAAGACTTGAGGAGCTGTAGTCAGTCCAAAGGGGAGCGCTGTAAATTGGAAGTGTCCCCTGTGGCAGGCAATCCTGAGATACTTCCTGCTCTCTGGATGAATAGGGATGTGAAGATAAGCATCCTGAAGGTCCAGGGAGGCAAGAAACTCCCCTGGAGACATTGCTGCAATCACAGAGCGCAGGGACTCCTGGCGGAAGTGGGAAGTCACCACATAGGCATTGAGATCTTTGAGATCCAAGATGGGACGGGCTCCTCCGTCCTTTTTGGCTACCACAAACAGGTTGGAATAAAATCCTGAACCTGTGTCCCCCTGCGGAACCGCCTCCAGGACCTCTTTGTCCAAGAGATCCTGAATAGCGTCGTCGAACAGACGCCTTTTTGAGGGTTCCTGAGAAGGACGAGTAAAATGGAACCGAAAAGGAGGAAGGGAAGAGAAAGGGATCCTGTATCCCTCTGACACCACCTGAAGAACCCATGGGTCCGCCACTGACTCCTCCCAAGACCGGCGAAAGATGCGGAGACGACCGCCTACAGCCGGATGCGGACCCGGGTTCGGCGAGTCATGCCGAAGCAGTCTTGGAGGTCTTGGCCTTGGAGGCAACTTTGGGCCTCCAGGACTGTTTGGGCTTGGAGGAGGAGCGCGTAGTGGGAGGACCCGTTTGGGCCGAGGAGCGTGTCTCAGTCTGAAAGGAACGAAAGGACCGATTGCGTTTGGCTGGAAACTTTTTCTTAAAGACTGAGGGTAGAAGAGTACTTTTACCGCCAGTAGCCTCACTGATCATTTCTTTGAGCTCAGAGCCAAAGAGCAAATTCCCCTGAAAGGGCAAGGAAAGCAAGGCTTTCTTAGAGGCTGTATCAGCAGACCAAATTTTCAGCCAAAGAGCGCGTCTAGCCACCACAGAAGAAGTGGAGGCCCTCGCCATCATGCGCACAGCATCAAAAGCAGCATCAGCAACATAGTTCTGAGCTTCAGTGATATTAGCAAGAAGCTGCAACTGTTCAGATACAGGCGCATCCTGGCGAACCGCTTCAGTCAGTCGTTCAGTCCAGGCTGCAATAGCCCTATTAACCCATGCCACAGCAAAGGTGGGGCGCATGGCAGTGCCAATAGAGGCAAAAATAGATTTAAGAGAGAGCTCTAATTTCTTATCCGTCCAGTCCTGCAAGGCAGAGGCATCTGAGACAGCCAAAGCAGTAGATTTGGATAGTCTAGACACAGGAGCATCCACCTTGGGAGGATGAACCCATTTTGCCAGCTCCGCTTCGGGAAAAGGGTAAAGTTTGGCAAACTTTTTGGAGACAGAGGAAGATCTATCAGGATTCTTCCATGCCTCAGAAACCAGACGGGCAAGAGTAGGGTTAGTTGGAAAACAAACAACAGGTTTAGATGGCTTTTTCTGAAAAACATCAGTAGGATCATAAGTGGATTCCTGAGTCAGAGGAAGGTTGAGCGTATTCAGAACCACTCTGATCAGACCCTCAGCCGAAACTTCAGGGTCACACTCATAGGGGTCCCCAATGGACCTGTTAGATTCAATAACAGTACGTTCCTCAGCATCAGAATCCTGTAAAAGTTCTTCTTCAGAAGAATCAGTGATATCAGGAGCTCCCTGTGGCTTAGGCAGGGAGGTCCTGATAGTAGAGGGGGTCTGCCAGACCTGGAGAGCCCCCTGTACCTGAGAGGGAAAGAGTTGAAGCGTGGATCTGAGATCCCTAGTGGCAGCTTTAAACTCCCTCACCCAAGATGGCTCAATAGCGTGGCTGGGAAGCCCAGGGTTGCTATCTTTATCAGTACAATTAGGGCATAGATCCCCCACATTATCGCAATCCAGCCCAATGTGGCAAGAGGAGCAAAACGCCATGGGGGTAGAAGACCCCCCAGCCTCCTTAGTCTTGGGTCTAGCCCCTAGCTCCAGTGAAGTAGACATGCTCACAGCGTCAATATACCCCACAAAAAACACTATCACCCAGAAAAGTGTTAAAGATTAAAGTTTCACCCCAGAAAAGGTCTAAAAACGGACTTATCTGGCCAGCGAAGGGTTAATCTGGTGAGGAGAGAGAAGGCTCGGTCCCTGCGTAGTGTACTCGCCTTGGAAAAGTACCACAAAATGGCGGCCGTCATGACAGCCAATCAGAAACGAGCGCGAGCTAAGCGCTCATGGGAAATGTAGTTTTCCCTATGCAAGTACCCCAAACAGTGCCCGAAGCCCCCCTGAACCCCCTACATTAATAAAACACCAACCGGATGATAGAGCAGGAGCCTAGCATTAAAATGAGCCCACTCTGAAGTTGCTGTGACAAGCGGTTTCAGAGATATGTCCCAAACTGTGAATTCCCATAGAGAGTAAAGGAGCTCTGCTGCTGAGCGGGAAAAAGCCGCGCTTAAAGGCGCGGAACACCATTTTTAATAAAGTTTAGTAAAACATTAAAAAGTGCCCAAACAAGCATGAAATACATGAGAAACATAAATAAATGAATACCCAATGCTCCAAAACTCAGAGAATAACACAGAAATTGCATAAATAGTGATAATGCAATAAAAACACCCTATGAGTGCTGGAGTGTATTAAAACTCCCAAATACAAGCCCATCAAAGGGACACTGTGGGGACAAGTGGACCTTCAGCACTCAATGGGTGACTCACCTTTCTCGCAGACTTCTGTCTTCAGGTGACCATGATAGGGAGGGAAAGAACCAGAGGTAATTTCCCCAACAGGGGAGCTGCTTAACACAAGCTGTCCCCTCTTCAGGTATAGGTCCACAGAAATCCCTGGAAGCTGCACCAGCCACTTTGAAGAGGGCAATTCACAGCCATGGTCACCCTCCTAATGGTGGTATTCCATATTTGAATAAAAAAATAATAAAACTCTAAGAAGCATAGCTGTTCTCTGCCTGGTGTGCAAGCACACCAGGAACAAATCAATATGGGTGGCTCTGGCCAGAAGGTGGCTTAAGTAAGAGGGGAGGCTCCGCCCCTTGCAAATTATTTGCATAATTGTTCCTGCCTATTAAAGGGGACTACACATCCCATGGTACCAGTGACCTGTATTGGACGACAGTGAAAAAAGGATTTTAGTCTTACCTGTTAAATCCTTTTCTCTTAGTCCATACAGGTTACTGGTAACTTTGGGTAGGCGATCCATCCCTTTAATAGGCAGGAACAACTCTAGAAATAACTGCAGGGCGTGGAGCCTACCTTCCCTCCCTGGCTGCAGCTAGCCAACCAGCTCCAGAAAGATTTGAGACACTAACTATGACTAGCTAGTGGAAGGAAAGAAGACTCCTGTGAGCGTGACCCCAAAGGACCCCCACGGTCTGCCACATGAGAGCCAAGCATGGTCTCTTGACAGGGTGGGAGACCAGTAACTTGTATGGACTAAGAGAAAAGGATTTAACAGGTAAGACTAGAATCCTTTTTTCTCTGTCGTCCAATACAGGTTACTGGTTACTTTGGGCTGTCCAACCGTTGAGTTTCCCAGAGGTGGGAAGTAAGGCAAGGACTAGGAGCTAGGCCCCCAAAGTCACCAGCGTGTATATAAACCATCAGATCAGAGATAGCCCAACAACAATAAAGTGTTAACAGACAAAAGGGTTAACAACACCCCAAACTGTTACACAGCACAATGAACTAGAGCCAACGGGGCTCAAAAGTGAAGGAAGCACCAGCAACAAAAGAAAATCCTAGACAGGCAAAACTGCCTCCAGGATTTTCCTCCCAAAGCTGGCAGTCGTTGCCAACATATCAACATAGTAGTGCTTCGAAAAGGTGTGCACAGACGACTAAGTGGCAGCCCTGCACAACTGATCAGCAGAGGCCTGATTCTTGTAAGCCCAAGAGGCCCCAATAGATCGAGTAGAATGAGCCGTGACCCTGAAAGGGACAGGCTTCTTCCTCAGCTCATAAGCCCTGCGAATGGTGTACTTGATCCAAGAAGCAATAATCACTTTAGGTGCAGGTCTTCCTGCCCTGGGACCCTCAGGAATGACGAACAGTGCGTCCGACTGCCTGAGACTCAGTGTGATGTACATAAAACTTGAGACAATGCACCACTTCTAACAAGTGGAGATCCCTCTCCTTGTCAGAGGTAGGGTCAGGGCAGAAAGAGGGCACCATAATCTCCTGATTGATATGGAACTCCGAAACCACCTTGGGGAGGAACTCCTGAGAGGTGCGAAGCACTGCCTTGTCCTTGTGAAACACCAAAAAATGGTGGTCTACAGGACAACTTTGCGACACAGCGAACAGACACGATCGTCAGGATAAAGGCCATTTTCCATGTCAGAAGGCATAGAGGAATAGTAGCCAAGGACTCAAAAGGAGGGTGCTAAAGGACACCCAGAACCAGATTAAGATCCCAATGAGAAGCAGGATCCTTAAAGCCAAGGAGAGTATGAGCAATGCCCTGGAAATACACCTTGACATCAGGAAGGATAGCAATGCACCTCTGAAAGAAAACAGAGAAAGCAGAAGTCTGAACCTTAAGGGAACACAAACTGAGGCCCTTATCCATCCTGCAAGAAGGCCAGGACCATGGGTAGATCAAATTCCTGAGACAAGTCCCTATCTGCACACCAAGATAGAAAAGTCACCCAGACACGATGGTAGGCCTTTGAGGAAACTGGCTTGCGAGCACTAAGCATGGTAGCCAACACACCAGAAGAAAAACCTTTCTTCTTCAGTATTGAAGATTCAATTTCCAAGCCGTCAAAGCTAGACGGTGAACGTCCTCTTTCCACAGGTAACCCTGGAGAAGAAGATCCGGACGGGAGGGGAGTCGGAACGGCTATGGCACTGACAGATCCAGAAGCTCCGGAAACCAAACTTGTTGAGGCCAGTACGGAGAAATCAGAAAAAAAGGACAGCGCTCCAGTCTCAATTTCCGTAACACCCTTTGCAACATAGGAAGCGGAGGGAAGATGTAAGCCAGAGTAAATAACCAAGGAATGGACATGGCATCCACTGCCAAGGCTAGAGGATCCCTCCAGCGAGAGCATAACCTTGGTACCTTCCGGTTGTGTCTTGTCGCCATCAGGTCAATGCAAGCAAGATCCCACTTCTGAACAATGAGGTTGAACACCTCTGGGTGCAGTTCCCACTCTACACTGTCCACTGTGTGTCGACTGAGGAAGTCCGTCATGACGTTATCTATGCCTGGAATGTGAACTGCGGATATGGCAGGAATGTGTTCTTCTGCCCAGGACAAAATAGCCTAGACCTCTAACCAAACGGCGAGACTTCTTGTTCCGCCCTGCTTGTTGATGTAAGCCACAGCCGTGGCGTTGTCGGACTAAACCCAGACTGGGCATTCTTCCAGCTGGGGCGTCCAGTGACGAAGGGCATGAAATATCGCCTGGCGTGAGCCATGGCAAAGGGGACTTCTTCCATGGTGGAGATGAATTTCTCCCTCCAGAGAGGATAGCTTCTTGGCTGGAACTGGATCTTGAGCTAGAACAGCCGAAACCCTGTGTGCGATCTGGTGAGCCACTTCCTCAGTGAGAAAAATCATACTCTGCTGAGTGACGAAGAGAAGGCCCAGGAAGACCAGACATTAGGATGGAACAAGATCCAACTTGTCAAGTTGATTATCCACCCATGATGGGTGAGAGCATGAATGCAGTCCTGAACCTGCTGACGAAGAAGGTCCACAGAGGGGGCTTTCAGAAGCAGGTCATCCATGTATGGAGTAACTCTGATGCTGTCCCGGTGGAGGACGGACGCTAAGGCTCCCAGGACACGGTTGAAGACCTGAGGCGCTGTAGTCAGTCCAAAGGGAAGAGCTGAGAACTGAAAATGCCCTTGGTCGCAGGCAAATCTGAGATACTGCCGGCTCTCTGGCTGAATGGCGATATGTAAATACGCATCCTGAAGGTCCAGAGAAGCAAGAAATTCCCCCAGAATCATAGCAGCAATCACCGCCCTGAAGGACTCCTGGTGATAATGAGACAGGATCACAAAGGAATTGAGATCCTTCAAGTCCAAAATTGGACGACAACCACCATCCTTCTTAGACACTACGAAAAAGTTTGAGTAAAAACACATACTCTGTTCTGAACTGGAACAGATTCCAGAACATCCTTGTCCAGAAGAGATTGGATTGCGCCAGTGAAGAGACAGCGTTTTTCCACACCCTGGGGTGTATGAGAGGAGAAAAGCGAAAGGAAGGAAGAGAGGCAAAAGGGATCCTGTACCGTTCCGCAACTACTTATAAAACCCACGGGTCCACCACTGAACCCTCCAAAATGCTGTGATAGTGACGAAGACAACCACCCACAGCTGAATGGGGACCCGGGTTCGGCGAGTCAAGAGAAAGTTTCTTCCTGGGGACCAAGGGCAGATGAATACACACCCAGTGGCCTCACTAATCAGATCTTTAAGATCTGGACCAAATAAGGATGTACCCTGAAAGGGCAAGGACAGCAAGGCTTTCTTAAAAGCGGTGTCAGCAGCCCAGATCTTGAGCCAAAGAGCTCGTATGGCAACCACAGACATGATGGCAACCCTTGCCACCAGACGGATAGCGTCAAATAAGGCAGCAGAAACATAGTGGTGGGCCTCAGATATGTTGGCAAGAAGCCACAACATATCTGAAGATGAATCACCCCGACGTACAGCTAGGGTGAGTTGTTCAGTCCAGATTGCAATGGCCCGGTGAACTCATTCCACAGCAAATGCTGGACGCATGGCAGTACCAGCTGTGGCAAAAAAGGACTTGAGTAAAACCTCAAGCTTCTTGTCAGTCCAGTCCTTCAGAAAGGACGCATCAGAAACTGGTAAGGCGGTAGACATAGATAGCCTTGAGACAAGAGCATCCACCTTAGGGGGATGAACCCATTGAGCAAGCGCTGCCTCTGTCCGGAGATTTCCGCTCATCAACCCTAGGCGGTCCAGAGTGGGGTTAGGTGGAAAACAAGTATGGGTCTTTATAGGCTCCTGGAATACATCAGAGGGATCTGAGGAAACCTCCTGAACTGGGGGAATGTTTAGCATGTTTAAAGGGATAGTAACCCCCCCCCCCCCCCGAACAACGTGACGCCAAATGCGAGCAATCATGGAAACATTCTTAACTCCCTTAGTCCCATCTCTCAAACCTTTATGGTTTGAGAGATGTAAGACAAGAAAGACCTCCTCTCCCTCCCCTTTCTGCCTGACGAGCTGTAAAGCTGTCAGAGGCAGAATCCGGTCGACCGACTTACTGCAGCTCTGCAGGAGCTCTGTCATCTAGATATCTCCGTATAATTACTTCATTGGAATGGTCTACAACATGTGCTTGCAAGCCAGGCACACGTTTTAGATCATTCCAATGAAGTAATAATACAGAGATATCTAGATGACAGCGCTCCTGCAGAGCCGCCGTCTGGTCCTCGAAGCAGGGTCTCATGACGTCCGCTAAAAAGCGGATGCATGAGAAGGGGGAGGGAGCAGAGGTCTTTCTTGTCTTACATCTCTCAAACCATAAAGCTTTGAGTGATGGGACTAATGATTGCTCGCATTTGGTGTCACGTTGTTGGGGGGGGGGTTACTATCCTTTTAAGACGGCCCTGATCAGGCCCACAGCCGAGGGTTCTGGATCAACCTCAAAAGGATCTCCAAAAATTGAGAGGAGCCCACAGCAGAACATTTCTCAACATCTGAATCCACCAACAGTTCCTCTTCAGAGGAATCTGAAACATCAGGTACGCTTTGCGGTTTGGGCAGGGAAGATCTGACTGAGGAAGGGGTCTGCCAGGAATTGAAGACCCCCTGTAACTGGGATGGAAAGAGTTGCAATGTAGACCTAAGGTCCCTGTTAGCAGCCTTGAACTCTTGCACCCAAACTGGCTCTAATGCATGGCTGGAGGTCCCTGGGATAGATTCAGGGACATCAGAACATGCTGGGCATAAATGACCAGAGAATTCTCTAGGCAACCCTGTATGACATGAGGAGCAATGTGCAGTGGGGGATACAGAGACCTCAACATCCTTAGTCTTAGGCCTGGCCCCAAGTTCCAACAGAGTAGACATTTTCACAGTGTCAACAACGTTCAGAATAATTAATCACCCAATTTACACTGTGTGAGATTAAAATGTCACCCCAGAAATCACTAAAATACATGTATCTGGCAGATGAAGGGTTAATCTGCAGAGGAGAGGAGAGTCCAAGCCCTGAATAGGATACTCGTTCTGTAAAGCTCACAACATGGCTGCCGCGATGGGAGCCAATCAGAAACAAGCGCGCGAAGCAGGTGCTCATGGGAAATGTAGTTTTGCCAGAAAAAGTACCCCAACAGTGCCCAAAGCCCCCTGAGCACCCCAACACACCTGCAATGTGAACCGGATGATAGAGCAAGGTCAGACAATTAAAATGAACCATCTCTGAAGTCGCTACTTTGAGCGGTTGCTGAGATATGTCCCAAACTGTACAGTCCTATAGAAGTGAATGGAGCAATGGCGTCTATGCGGTAAAGTTAGAACTGAGAAATAAAAATACATGAAACATCACTAGAACATGTAATCAGACCCAGAAAACACTGAACCCAGTAGGGAAAGTGACAATAACCACCCCAAAAGATGCCAACCAGTAGTTAAAGGGTTAATTTGCAACATAAAGTTGCTCCAAACACTGACAGACATAACAGAAAAGACCCAGTGAGTGCAGGAGTGTGCAATAAGAACTTCCGGGAACAACCCCTCTGCGGTGGGGCACTGTGGGACAAGTGGACCTGCAGCACTCAAAGGGTTGCTCACCTTTCCTGCAGAATTTCTGTCTTCAGATTACCATGTAATAAGAAGTAACCTCAGTGGGTAACTCCTCGGGAAGCACATGGAGTCAAGATTTTCCCCCTCAGGGCTTAAGATCCACAAAAAGCACCTGGTTACTGAGCTAGCCACATCTAAAGGCATTGTCAGTTATGGTAATCCGCCTAATGGTGTTTTCCATATCTAACAGAAAAATAAAGTTTCTTAAACTATAGCAGAACTGCTCTCTTGCCTGTGTTATCTTCACCAAGGAACAAATGTTTATGGAGCTGGTTGGCTAGCTGCAGCCAAGGATGGAAGGTAGGCTCCACCCCCTGCAGTCATTTCTAGAATTGTTACTGCCTACTTAAAGGGGCGGATCGTCTACCCAAAGTTACCAGTAAACTGTATTGGACGACAGAGAGAGCCCCATGTATGCCCCATAGTTGCACCCTGTTCTAATAACATATTAGGGGCTGGAATCTATTGCAGGTGCTAATTTTAACACTGCGTTTATCTCCAGTTTTCCCCATAGACTTCGATAGGAAAATGTTTGATAAAATGGGTGTTAACATTTATCTCCTGCAATAGAATCTAGCCCCAAGCTGCCCCAAGAACTAGGTCTTTTGGGAACTTAGCACCTACCCTTTTTAGAAGTGATATAATCTTACACTCATGACAGTGAGAGAGAGACAGACAGATCAGGGTGTCTTGGCATTAGGTGTGCCCTGGGAATCAACTTAGGGTGCCACTGTCTATCCATGAAGACTATGACACAAATGTGAATATTGTGTTTCAGATGAACATTTATGCTAATTGTTATGTACAATATGTTACTTTTTGTCATTCAGATTGTGATAAATAATAACTTTATAATTAAAGGGATAATAATACTTAAAATGTAAAATAAAATATGTTGTAGGGTCTATCAGCCTAAGTAAAACAACAGTGCTCCCACTGCTGAGAGGTGTTTTATTCAAATGTTATTGCAGCTTTAACTTGATTTTGTTTAGGTGCAGTATCACAATGACCTGAAATGTTACAGTGGTGCTGTTGCTACACCATCCTAAGGACAGATCTGGTCAGCTGACAAGAAATCTCCATAGGATGGTGTAGCAACAGTGCTACTTTACAATTTCAAGTCATTGTGATACTGCACCTTAACACAAAAAAAAAAAAACAAAAAAAAAAAAACAAAAAAAAAAAAAAAACTTTGAATAAAACGCCTCTCAGCAATGGGAATACCCTGGTTTTACTCAGGTAGATAAACCCTACAACATATATTTTATATTTTTTAAGTATTACTATACCTTTAAGTACCTTCCCTTCAATAAGTCCTTGACTAAGGGAATATGAAATGTAAAGGATATCGTTAAAATTTCAGAATGAGCTTTAGGGGTACCCTGAGCAAAAAGAGATTAAGAGCCACTAAGATAGACAGACTGATGTAATTCACAACATAGGACTATGTATACACAATGGGCCATATGCACCGACAAAACATGGATCAGTTTTGGGCAAACCAACTGCACCATACTGAACAAATACAAATTCCCATTATTTTAGTGGGGTCTTTTAACCCTTTTAAAGTGGAACTACCACCATAACTAATAGCTATTATTAAGACAGTCGCCACCTGCCTAATTATTACAGGGTGACTTTACTTCTGGTGGTAGTTCTGCTTTAGTGCTAAAGGCCTCCAACGTATTGTGAAGCAATGCACTGGAAACCTCTAGCATTCAAGAGGGTAAAATCCCCAGTTCAACCAACAGCGATTGGTGTTACACCACTACAGTGCAGATGGTTTGCCCCTGAATTGCACCATTTTGTTCCTATACATATGGTCCATTGTGGGTACAATCACTATGTTAGATGTGTCCCTGGATATATGGTTAAATACATATAAATACAGGAGAGGAATTTGCTTATTTATGTTTCCCTTAAGGGAACTACTGCAGTGGTTGCTGTTAATGCGGTATATATAGTTGTTTTGATGACCGATCCAAGTTTCTATCTTACTTTTATTTTTAACATATGTTGCACATAATTCAAATGAATCTCCTGCAGCAAAGCAGTGTAATTTTGCATCTCGGGGGACAAGAGAGCTTCAGAAGTATTTCCAGCAACTTTTTTGGGATGCTCAAAAGGGCTACTAAAATACAGTAGACCAATGAAATGCTGTAGCTGCCAAAGAATATTCTAAAATATAAAAACATTTAATGGGAATTAAGTCTTAGGGACATGTTTTCAAAAGAAACATGAAGGAATTCTAGGGCAACTCGACTGTATTTTAGGAAAGCACAAAAAACTCCCATTTAAGTAAATGGGGACTTAAACCCCCACCCCCCGAATGCTTTGCAATGCATTGGTTAATACCATATTAATGGAGCTTAATGCCCCATAATGTTTCCACTTTTTTTTCCAACATATGGCCAATAAATAGAATTCAGGATTTCAGAATACTAAAAGACAGTTCCCAGATTTAGGGCTGTACGCAGGAGAAGAAGAAAAAAAAAAAAAAAAGGAGGATAAAATGTTTGAAGAAAATCACCTACAGAATCATTGATTGACAATGCGTTGATTACCGCCATAGCATTCAAGGTGTTAAATGAAAGGGAACCTTGACGCCCCCTCCCTTTATACTGCTGATTGGTGCCAGAAATGCTCCTCTTTATCCATAAAAGAGCAACTGGGAACACACGGACCCATTTGTATAAAAGCAAACTGGAGAATTGTAGGGAAATCAACAAGGGTAAAAATGTACAAAATTCCAAATGACTTAAATGGAACTTTTAATCCCTTAAATGCTAGAGGTATTCAACTAATTGCTTCAGTTAAGTGCTGAAGATCTCTATAGCATTAAAGATGTTAAATGCCCCATTTAATTAAATGTGATTTTAATGTTCCCTCTAATTATGCATTTTTCTTTGATCCACAATTTGTCCTGTTTTATTTCTACACATGGACCTCAGCTTCAAAAACAGACTAACCTGCCCAAAAAAAGAGGAATTTAGTGAACATATCTTGAAATCCTTTTCTCTTTGTGTATGTGGAACACAAGAACTATGTGGTAAAGTTCCCTTCACCAGAGGGCAGGTCACTTCAAAAAAGGCAGGGCATTTGAGATGGAGACTCCCCTGTTCCTTTTAGCTTTACCTCCTGCCTCTCAGTATAACAAAGAAGCATAAAGAAACAAAAGTGAGAGAAGAAAGAAGGAAATCTCATGGGGACTTACACCACACTGTTTTTTCTTCCAGGGGTGAGTCCTGTGTTCCACTTGGACTAAGAGAAAAGGATTTCATGGTATGGTCACTAAAATCTTTTTCTCTTTAGTCCAACGTGGAACACAGGAACCATGGTTCTATACCAAGTCATCCAAAAGATTCCTGGGAGGGAAAAACAGAAAAACACCTCCACTATAGTCCAGTATTCCACAGGAATAACTGGAACTATACAAAAATTTCAGGTGTCAACGGACACTAAACTTCCACACCAAACAACTGAACAATAACCAACCAGGTTCAGAACTCTGCAAAAAGAATGTAAAGAAAAGGGTCCTTAAACAGGCACAACCACCTGAAAGAACACCCGGCTAAAACTTGCCACAGCCGAGGCAAGGACATTAATATGGTAGTATTTAGTGAAGGTCTGCAGAGGCAATCACGTCGCTGCCTTAGATAGCTGCTCAGCAAAGATCTGATTCTTGTAGGCCCAGGAAGCTCCCACAAATCTGGTGGAGTGTGCAGTAACTTGAAAAGAAACAGGTTTCTTTCTGATCACATATGCCTGTCAGATAGAGGCCTTGATACAAGAAGCAATGGTAACTTTGGGTGCAACCTGGCCTGCTCAGGGGCCATCAGGAATGACAAAAAGAGAGCCATATTTCCTAAAGGGCTGTGTGTGGTGAAAGTAGTACTTGAGAAAACATACCACATCCATCAGATGGAGCTCCTGCTTGTTAGAAGGATCAGGGCAAAGAGAAGGAAAAACTCTTTTCTGGTTGATGTAAAAGTTTGAGACGACTTTGGGTAAAAAAAAACCTCTGGGAGTATGAAGAACTAGCTTGTCCTAGTAAAAAATGGGTTTACAAGACAGCAACTCTGCAAACAGAAATAGCAGCAAAAGGCTATCTTAATCGTCAGGAGATGCAAAGAAAGATGTTCAAAAAGAGGCCTCTAAAGAAATCCTAATACCAGGTTCAAATCCCATGGAGGAATGGGATCCCTGAAGGTAGGGTAGGCATAAGTCACCCCATGAAAAAATGTCTTGACATGAGGAAGAAAAGTAATACGCTTCAGAAAAAGGACAGAGAGGGCTGCAATCTGAACCTTAATAGAACTTCGACTGAGACCCTTGTTGACGCCATCTTGAAGGAAAGCCAGAATCACAGGAAGGCTGAAAGACTGTGGGGACATGTCTCAGGCAGCAGACAACTGATAGAACAGAGACTAGATCCTACGATAGGCCATAGACGATACAGGCTTCCTAACCTTAACCACAGTGGAGATGAAAAGCTCTTCAAGAGTCATGTCATGAAAACCAACCCATCCACCAGTTGGTAACAAAATGGAGCCTGGATAAGGAGGTGTGGCCTCAGAGGGAGGTGAACTGTCTCTGAGATGAACAGACTGAGAAGATACGAGAACCAAGGCTGATGGGGTGTAAAGGGGAGATCAGAATGACTTGAGCCATCACCATCTTGATCTTCCTCAGCACCTTGGGAGTCAGGGAAACAGTGGAAACACATATGCCAGATGGAAGTTACATGGAATGTGTTGCGGTATCGCCATTACTAGTTTTTATGCGTACAGTAGAGTTTTTAGTCTATTTTGAGAATGGAGGCATATTTTATAAGAGACATTTTTTTTCTGAGACACTATAGATGCTTGGCTCTATTTAAACTGTATTGATTACATTTTTACCATTATTATTTTTATCATTAATTTTCTCTCTCAAATAAAAGTGTTTTCAACTAATAAGAAACTACAAGTGCTAGCCTTTCTGTAGCCCCTATCTATGCACTAATATCAGTGTTGCATCACTACCACACTAAAAAGTTCCCAAGTCCACTTTAAAGTGGTCTTGTAGCCCATATTTCTACATATATGAGGCTGAAAAATAAGGGGAACTACATAAGAAAGAAAGTGGAGACAGGAGTTAAGAAGCATTAAAGTCTCAGAGAGTGACTGACCCGGGGAAACTCCAAACCAGTGTATGTCAATATCAGCAAGAGGCCGCTGAAACCTCTAACCAAGTGAGTGCATAACTTGGATTGTTTGATACACAGTGCTATGATTAGAAATGGTCTGTGCTGTGCATTTTCTTGTGTTTTTGTAGCTACGGGTAAACCCTGTGATGTGGATTCTGATTTTGAAATGCTAACAAGATCAGCAGCGACTCTAAATTTGGATATGTAAGAAGACCTGTTACTATTGCACAGAGAGCTTATACATACTTTCTTCAAAATGGAATGCACATGCAGTCAACAAGGAATAAGAGCTCATCAGCCTGATCCTTAAGGGCCACAGCATCTGCCAAAGGCAATGCAGCGTTTTTAGCAAGTTGATATAGTGTGTGATCAACAGCAGTTGGAGACGCCTTCTGCAACAAAGCCTCAGCAGAGAAAGAACCGGAAATAGCATTTGTTAAGACAAGAGTGTCTTATCAGGCATCTTCTATCCTTCCAGGATGAAATGCTTCAGAGAACTATGGGGAGGAAAAATGTTGGAACATGCCCTGTTGGAAGATGTCTGATGAAGATAACCCTGCATCAGAAGCAGACCTGCAAAGTTTCCAATAAAGCTCTGATATGCCCCTCAGCTAAGGGCAAGGATCTTACTTATAGGCATCCCCAAAGGGCAAAGAGGAATTCATATCCACCCCATTAGTGTTAACATCCTCCAAAGAGGAATCTCCAACCAACTGAAATTGGCCCCTAAAGACAGGATCAATGCTTCTGACTGGGGGCTCCCAAAAATAGAGAACACCTTGAACAGATTGAAGAAATCAGATTTGTAACCCAAACTGGCTCTTATTCTGCAGTGGAGGACCCCAGGAGAATAGTAGGGGCCACAGTTCAAGAGGGACATAGGTACCTGAATATTCCCATAAAAATCCAGTTTGGCATGAGGAACAGTGTGCTAAAGGGGTAAAAGGGACCTCTGAATCCATAGGCTTAGATTTTCCCATGTGGTCTTTGGGATCTGACAGGTTCAGTGAAAACTCCTCTAGAGAATGAAAAATTAGTTCAAAATAGTAGAAAAGTATGAATTGCAGAAATACCCAAAAGGGTACTTTCATCTGACTGCAAGGGGTTAAACTAGAAAGGTAGATAAAAGGTATGCAATGAGAGTAATAAATTGGCTGCCAAAGCACCACCGGGCCCAATTCAGAAAACCCAGAAAATAGGAGATTCTGGGGAATGCAGTTTCCAATTGCATATGCCAAGCAAATTGTTGTTCTACAGCCTTTAAAAACAGCTAAATTATTGTGAACGTTGTTCCCGTGCTTACCATGTGATAGAGCAGGTACAAAGATTAATTTTGAGCCCATTCTGATCCATGTAGGTGAAACGCGTGCAGAAATATATCCCGGTAAAGAATTTCCATGCATTTCAATGGGGAAAAAAAAATGGCAGCCACATGGGCTCCCGTTCTTAAAGCGGAACTACCACCTCCACTAAAGTCACCCTGCAATGCTTAGGCAGGTGGCGACTAGCTTACTAATCATTATTTTACCTCTCAAAAGTGCCCACGAAATAAAGTTATCCTTAAGCTTCCGAGACCGGAAGCCAGGAATCACTGCGGACATCCTGAATGCGCGCCTGCATTGTCAGTCTTATTCTAAGGTATGGTGGCCTCTCAGTGGTGCTACAAGTCACATTTTCACTCCATTGTGCCATAGCAGAAAGGAAATTTCCATATCCAATTCAGATTGGACCTGCCCATAGACCACAGTCCAGCTTCGGAATATCGGGTAAATCCTCTCTGCATGGGCCTTTGCTTTCCATGTGCCTAGAGGAAATCAGCTGTACGCACTACACCAACGAGGCCCACACAGGACAAACCATACCAACATGATTGTGCTGATTCTCTTGTGCCGAGTGGATATGCCTGACATTTCTGAGCTGGACTGTCTGAGGTCAGTACTAGTCTGAAATCAAAATGGAAATGTCCTCTCTGCAATTACACATGGGCGTAAAAAAATCTGACTTGTAGCAACACTGAGGGGCCACCATGCCTCAGAACAAGACACTGTATCTTGATCATTCTCAATGGGTTCTCGTGACAATATTTGTTTCTAAAAACGAAGAAAACAGTGCCAGTCTGATCTTTCCCTGAGGCGGGTCACTTAAGAGGGCAGGGGTAATGCTGGAAGGAAGAGGAGAGAGTCCCTTCCTTTTTTGAAGTGTCCTGCCCTCCAGAGGAGGGAACCTTACCCATGGTTCCTGCATTCCAGATTGCATGTAAGAGAAAGTTTATTTTACAGAGAATCAGACTCTAACTGTACATTACTAGCTATTCTAATATCAACTAAATAGTGGTGGCACATCGTGACACTTTATTCTAATTTCCTGCACAGTATTGCTATTATTGTTTGATGCCAAACTTATAGCACTCTGTGCTTTTTGCAATAATATCAGCATATTCTGCCCGGATTCATTCATATCATAATGTATGGTAACTAGTTAGCATAAAGTCCATAAAAACTAAAGGTTAATTTCTAAAAAAGCATTTAGACTACAAATTACTAATACAGCAAATAGGCAATTTTGAATTCCCTTTAAAATTAACAAAACTGCTCTTAAAGTAGAAGTTCCACTTTAAGCAGATTCCTTGACATTTACCAGAATTATTGGATTCTTTAATTGGTGCAATCTGTTCACTGAGGTTAGCTAAAGGAGAAGATGAGCCTGCCAGCTTATCAACCCTTTAAGTGTCAGAGTTGTTTTGTATACTTGGCTGGAAGAAAATTAGGGGTCGGCCAACAGGTAAGGATGATGGACACTGAGCGAGCACTGCACACCCGTGAATTATCCACAACAGAATAAACTAGTGAAAATAGATATTTAAAATGCTTATTTCTACTGAGCTACGGACGGTTTTAGAATAACTTTATCTGGAATGCCAGCAGTTCCTACAAAGATTCCAACTCTGCAAAAAGATTAAGAGAGCAATTGGGAACATGCTGTCCCTTGTGTGAAGAAAAAAATTAGACATCTACTCATAGGAAAGATATTGCAGCTTATTGATGCAAAGGTTATGGGACATTATCCTTGCAGAAGGAACACAAATTTGAGAAAGGTTGGGCAATGCATTGCTTCATAATTTATTGTACACTCCCCTTGTGCTTAAAGGGTTAAAGGCCATACGCAGAAAGAAATGAGGAGCAATTCTGGAGTCAACTGCATTGATTTAAGAGGTCTCTTCTTCAGACATATTAATAATAATATTATGGCTGAAGAAGAGACAGAGTGTCTTGAAAGCTTGCATCCTAGAACCACTCAATTAACCAATAAAGGTATCATTTTTACTCTCCTAGTCTCCTTCTATCTCTATGTAGTTGCTTTGTTTAAAGTTTTATTTATGTGTGTTTTTGGTTTTTATTTTCTGAAATTAATCTTTATTTTTGTTTGCAACTAGTACACCTCCCACTGGGTGATGTCATCACCCCCTGCAGTCAGGGCTCAAATTTCACATGGATGATGTCACTAATGTCATTTGGTGCCTCTGGGTGGAAGATTATTTAATGTAGTTTTTGGATCCGAAACACAGACCATCAATAAATTACCTATATTGCCTGCATAAGTCCCACCAGTGCGGCCCCTTCCTTTTCTTCATATTCCTATTTGCATGGACTTAGGCACCTGGGCATTTTCATTGATTGCAATGAATATATGTTGTTGGGAAGTAAACAATCTGCTTCCATTGTTTATGGTAAATGAAATAAATTAACAAACATTCATTTTCTGATCATGCTGTAAATCTGACCTGAGAAGATTTCGAAAGAAAATCCTTTAAAAATCTGTAATGCACCTTCAACAAATGAAACCTAAATGTTTTAAAGGTGAACAACAACGCCTAGTGAATAAATGACTATATATTTCCTACCATAAGGAGTCTGGTAGGTGCCCATCATACAGCAGTCAGGTATATCTATAGAATGACTGTGTGTAACAGAGGTATCGCCCTCAGAATGATTCTTTTACAGCAGTCAGGTATATCTAAAAAATTACTGAGTGTAGCAGAAGCACTTACCAAGGTAGGTGTCCATTTTACACCAGTTCGATATATCTATACAGTTACTGTAACAGAATGACTGACCTTGGTAGGTGTCTCACATAAAACACCCAGGTACAGCTATGTAATTAATTAGTGTGTGGAACAGAGGAATTATCTCTGCAGAGTCCATCTTACAGCATGCAGGTATACCAGGAGATCTAACCTAGGTAGGTGTCCAACCATACAGTAGTCAGATACACATACATATTTAGTGTAACAGAAGAACCTGTCCAAGTAGGTGTCCATAATACAGCAGTGTGGTATGCATATATAATTTGTGTGGTAACAGTTACCTAGGTAGGTGTCCCTTATAAAGCAAACAGATGTGTCTCTGTGTATACTTTTTTTCCATAGTATCTGCAGTTATCTTATAGTTTTATTTTAGCTGATCTCAGTTTTAGATAATTATTTATTTCACACCACTCAACTACAGATCTTATCAGTCTAAATAAGATTATTCATAGACGGAGAACATATGAGGCTTTATGAAAAAAACAAACAAAAAACAGTAAACAGATATAACGGACTTCTGTATGAAGGTCAAGTGTCTAGGCAAGCTTTCTGTAGAACTGATTAAGCACAACATCCTCCAAAGGAATAATTTCCCGTTAAGGTTACAACAACAAAAATATATTTTTACGTAGAAAGCTATGATAAAATGATGTCTTTCATTTATAATCATTTAAGCCAATTTAAATGGAGTCTTCATAGCTCGTGTTTTAAATCATGATTTATTTCATTTATTTATGATTATTACTATTTTTGTTTTTAAAAACAAGTTTATTGACTATGAACCAAAAATACTATCTATCTATATATATGTATATGTAAATATAAAAGAACACTTCTGTGTACCTGTAACACACACCCAGTGTTGGCAGTAAGGAGGAAATATTCAAATCTCTTCTATACTGACAAGTCCTGGAGATACAGGAGGGCATGATTTTGACAGGAGTGGGCAGGGGACCGAAGGCCCCCTGGCCACCCCTGTCAAAATCTCTGCAAGGGATTAGACCTTCCTCAACTTCCGTCTCAAAAAAAACCCCAAAAACATCCAAAAAAAAAAAAAAAACGCACTATAGCACCGGGGGACAGTCCTACAAGTGCTCACAGCACAGCCTTGCATAACTGGAGCAGGACATACAATATGCAAGGTTATTCTGTGACTGCTTCTACAACTGTAACCCCCAAGTGCTGCACTGTGTTGTCTGCTCAGCATATGCAACTCTACAGTGTCACACTGGCCAGGATATACATGTGTACGCTGTCACCATTTGGATGAGGCTTTTCCCGATGATGTATAATACAGCTGGTTTGCCCAGGGAACGCTATTTTTTCCCTGCATGGATGGTAAAGGGATGGCTGGTGGGAATGGATTCCTGGGCTCCTGTGGGATTAATGCCCCCAGCTGCCTGTCAGGGGAATGTTTAGAGCTGTTCTTCTGTGTCTCATATAGACATGTGAACAAATGACTGTCTTATGGGCCTCTGGCCAGTGTCATTCTCTTACCTGTCACCCCTCATCCTGTCCTTCTGTATCTCAAAAAGAAGTGGACAGATGTTTGTCTCCAGGCAGTGTCTGTCTTTTGCCTGTCCTCCCCACCCCCCTCTCTGTCCCACCTCTCTTTTCACATCACAATTAAAGAGAAACCATATTCCTCACTAGAGAAATTCAGTACAATAATGCCCTATTGTATATACATTTATAATGAACTAGCAGCGAGGGACGGCAATGCCTGTATCTTCGGTTATTTTTTAAGCAATGCTTAACCTTTGAGTGTCAGAGAGGTATGCAATGCATTCTATATACAGCGTGTCCCTCTGGCAAGCAAAGGGTTAAAGTAAGCCTCAGTGAGACAGGAGATTAATCATTATTATATATAGGCTCCTTTGTGTAGGGGGTACATCCATTAATATACATTATATATACATATCTGTCTCATTGAGGCTCACATTAACCCTTTGAGTGTCAGAGGGGTATGCAATGCAAAAGACTGTGTTGTGTACCCCTCTGCCACTCAAAGGGTTAAGCATTGCTTAAAAAAAGAACCAAAGAGACAGGTAATGCCGGCCCACACTGCTAAATGTAGGCCAATGAAATAAATACACATTACACAGTAGAGCAGCGGTTCTCAACCTTTCTAGTGCCGTGACCCTTTGATAAAATTTCCCAAGTTGTGGATACCCCTAACAGTAAAATTATATTCGTTACTCCTTCATTGCTGTCATTTTGCTACTGTTATGAATTGAAATATAAATATCTGATGGTTTTAGGCGACCCCTGGCAAATCATCATTTGACCCTCAAAGGGGTCCCGACCCACAGGTTGAGAACCACTGCAGTAGAGTAACATTCCTCTAAGAAAAAGGTACATTGAAGCTATTGGTACTAATTGGACATACTTCCTTGCATTACATAATTAAAGGGATAGTAATATATCATGCTAATTACGGTTAGCTCATTCCATATACTTTGTCAACAGTGCAGAGTGTAATGACAATGTTCTAAACAGCCTAGTTCAGGTGTAATTTTATTGCAAAGTTCTCCCCCTCCCATCTCTTTTCCATACGTGAATCTTCTGTCTTCAGATCACAGAGCTGGTCCGAATGAGAGACAATCTACTGTCAGTATAAGGAAGAACCTGCCTCCTTGTCAGCGGGAGTAGGGTTTTCCTTATACTGATAGGAAGAAGATTGTTCCTTGTTGCAGTCTGTCCGGTCCAGTGACCGGATTTCAGATCTGAGGGGAAGCTACTTGTCCAATGTAAAATGGGTGAGAGGGGAAAACTTATAGAAAGCCCTCTATATGAGAGCATATGATATGCTCCCACCACTAGCCTCACACAATCTGCTTTCTTTCACTCAATGGATACAGCACCTTGATTGATAATATCTCTTAAAATCTGCATAATGCATATGTATAGCAGAAAATCTCAGCTTTTGCCCTTACCTGAACAAAGTCTTGTTCGTGGCATGATACATGGATGTTAGAGTGTGTCCATGTATAATCAGGCCGCTGTCACAGGCAATCTCTGCCCCCTCAGTGTATTCTCTCCATTAGCAGTATATTCCCCAACACTTCTCAACATATCGAACGTCTGTGTCTGGAGAGAATATCGATTTGTCCTGCCACAAACATGACTTTGTTCCAGTAAAGGTGCTGTTGAAATGTTCTGCTATACATAAAAGTGAACGTAACCAGAGTATGACACTGGTGGTAGAGTGGCAACATATCATATGCCCCCCAGAGAGGCCTTTCTATAGTCTGGTACCTAACGGGCCAAATTTTATGCAAAAATTAGCCTCATGCCATGGGCCACATTTAACACAGAAGTGGGCTGCATGACCATGGGCTGCAGGTTGGATACCCATGGCTTAGACCAACAAGAAAACAATGAGACCTCCAGGTCAACACAGTATGTTTGTATTGCCCTAATGATCTCAAGTAATTGTCATTGCTCTGATGGTCTTGAAAAAATTAACTGCCCTTATGGCTTCAAATAATGATGTACTACTATGCTCTCAAGTAATGGCTAAGTGAACTGCTGTTCCCTAGCAATTCGCTACTAGTTTCGTGTAATGGTAGATTTCATGAGACCTGCAGGCATATGTGTTGCTAGAGTCTAAGCATGATGAACTAATAATGCTTTAAGTTGGGCCGAGCTGGGGGTGTTTAGGACTTGATCAACTTCCCTACCTGCAGGGCAATATATAATTACAGCATTCATTTATTGCCCTACTGATCTCATACATTACTCTGCTCACCCTGCTAGTTTCAAGTAACTATTTACGGCCCTGCGGGTCTCTTGTTATGCTGTATTGCCCTAACGTTTTCATTTACTTGTGTATAGTCTTGCTGGTTTTGTGAAATACACCTGTGATGCTCTGCTGGCCTTATATAATGGTACAAAAATCTATTGGTCACTCTAATGCTAAAGATACATACAAACATCATGTCTTAAGTGGGTCTAATACTGAAGTGTTTTTTTATTTGTTTTGTTTTTTAAATGAAAGTGTGCACTACATGATTCAGTCACAAAATAAATACTTAAATATGTATTAACAACTAGCAGTCTTGCCATAGAATTGCCCATGAATTAAACAAAACAGCTCTCTCTCTCTCCATTTCCCTGACTTCTCTTTGTGATCCAAGAAGTGGAAATGAAGACCATGTGAGCCAGCAGCCAATCATAAAAAGGGGAGGCGTGGTGATTAGTTGACTTTCTCTGTCAATCAGTGGCTGGCTTATAAACTGCAGAAACCTTTTATAGCTCAGACATAAATATTTCTCTCTCTGTTTGACACATAATCCTTTGAGTGCCAGAGAGGTGTCCAACAATCATCTGGAACTCAAAGGCTTAATTATTGTAGCAGTCATGCACTGCCAACAACAGCATTTGTTTTCAATGTGCTGCTTACTCCTTTGGTACTCTATCATTATACAGCAATATTAATGCCTTCTAACTCATGCACCAAACCTCCTCCTGCTATCTAATCCATTATACAATAGTCAGTGTAAATAAAATACTTTGGCCTTTTTCTAAATCATTTACTCAATTACACAGTTGTCAAAAGGTCATAACACAACCGTACAATCTCAATAATGCCCTGTCTACCAGCATCACCCCCTAAAAAAAGTATCACCATTTAAAATGATTGTAGGTATGAAAACACAAGCCTTCTTAAGTTATTAAACTAGGAAAGTGGCTCTACCCATGGAACTGGGGTGCCAATGGCCTACTGCCTTAACAGGCCAAGATAACAACTTTTACATTTAACAGTGTTATGGCAAAAAGCTATATTTAATTTAGTGCTCAGGACAATCAAATAACTCACAGAGGAGGAATTTCAGTCTTGTCTGCTTGCTTGCTAGGTTCAGTGCAGAAGTCCTGAAGTCAGGGAAAGGGCAAGGGGGGATAAAACTTTAATAATGCTGGAAGTACTGCATTTTAAAAAATGTAGCTTTTAAGCATTACTGCTGATTTGGATTGTATCCTCTTGGTGGGCTAAATCTTGCTGTAGCTTGTTAGCATGGTCAGCTGACACATCGAGGTAGGCGATACACTGGGTAAGCTGGGTCAGATCCATTCTGTTGGCTGGGTGCTCAGCGCGGAACCCCAATTCCAGGCCTGCTATCATATTAATCTCCTCATCTTTTGAGAACGCGGAGTGCATGATACCACCAGAACCAGCTACAGCTGCTCTCAGGGTCTCATGATCTAGAGAGAGTGACGCTCAATGTTAGGTGTAGCAGTAGAGGCGGGAGGCAGAGAGCTGCAAGGACTGCTTCTTGTAGTCGCGCCAACTCTCGGCTGTATGGGAAGGAAAAGTGTTATTTGGGCACTTGGCTCTCTGACCTTCTTCTTTCTCCCTGTCATTAGAGTCAAACAGTTTAACCAGTACAAGTCCTCATTAAAAACAAAATCGAAAAAGAATGACACTGGGAAAACATCGTAGTTACAAAATACAGAGGCCAGGCAGGAGACAATTCACAGCAAGTCTATTCTGCTTGGTGGTCATGCTCTGCCCATCGTCCCTCCAGCCATTAATACTTTAATCGCAAGTACATATTTTTGGGGGACAAAAGTTTTTTTTTGTACAATAATAAAATAAAAAGAGAACCATATGGATTTTCCACAGAAATAAAGTCCAGGTTGTACAGCACATTTTGGTATACAGCATCTTTTTTTTCTTTTTTTTTGGGGGGGGGGGGGGGTTAGGTCTTAGAACTCCTCTAACCAAAGAGTGGACTTACAACCACAGGATTCGAGGATCTAACTTTAAAAGAGAGACTAGCCAAACTGGGTTTGTTTACATTAGAGAGTAGATTTATAAGGGGTGATACGATTACCATTTACAAATGTATCCATGGTCAATACAAAGAACTCTCCAAGGACTTATTTACTCAAAGAGCTAAGCAAACAGAAAGAAGTTATCCATTAAGATTAGAGGAAAGACTAGTTTGACTGAAACAAAAGCAAGGTTTTTATTTACAGTAAAGGCAGTAAAGTTATGGAATTGCCTTGGGATGCTGTGATTACAGATACTGTAACTGCTGTCAAAAAAGTAATTGATACCTAGAACGGAACAGTATTGAGAATTATGACAGTTGGCTTCAAAGCAGATAGGATGTTGATCCAGGGAATCTGACTGCCATTTGGAATCAGGAAGGGATTTTTTTTTTACCCACTTAGGGCTTAACTGGAAACGCCTTCAATGGTGTATTTTTTTTTTTTGCTTTCCTCTGGATCAACAGGGGTGATTTTGAATGGGCTGAACTTGATGCATGTCTTTTTCAGCCTCATCAACTACGTTACTATTTTACTGTGTAAGCATTTCAGATTTATAGCTCTAAAAATACTATTGTATTTTTAACTACCAAAACGTCCTTAAAGCTCATTACACAATAAAGAAAGAAAGCAAAGAAAATGTGGAACAGAAACCAACCGTAACATTTAAAGCTTGTTGCCCAATTTTGCTTTATCCATTTATAGGTAGATGTGGAACAATGCAGTCATGCTGAATTGGCAAGATCCATTTTACAACTCCATAGAGTATATGTCTCAAAACCAAAATGGAGCAATTCTAGAGCTGATCAATGAAAAAGTCCCATGGAAAATAAAGAGTTTTTCTTTGATAAATATGGTGTAGTTGTTTTGCTCCAAAACTGCTCTACTTTGGGCTTCATAAAATGTCCTCCATGAACCTCTCATTCTGTTCATGCCAGCCATTTGGGTACTTATGTGGAAAGGAAAATCATACTTCTTATGACGAATACATAGGGCACAGGGCTTTTCTTGTCACAAGGGATTGCAATTTCTCATTCTAAAGTTATTACAAGTCAAATTATATATTTTTTTAAAGAAAATGACAGATCATTTTGTGTGGCCATTTGTTTATGGCACTGATGATATTTAAATCTATTTGTTCCATACCAGAGCTCTCCATAGACTAGAACGGTGTTACTATGAAACAAGAAATCATAAATTACTGCACTTATCTCCTCACATAGTCAGGCAAATAGCAGTGAAATATATTTTGCGACATTACCGAGCTGTGTTGGTGATTCTTGTTCCACAAGATATTATATTTATTTTGTACTGTTTTTCAGCAGCCTGTGGGAAGATGTTTTACTTGCACTCATCACTCAGTGAAATGCAAAGTAAAGTGCACACTGCTGAACATGAGATAGAAAAGGACCAGGATTTGCTTAAAGAGTTAAGTTCTATCAATGTATTGTGAGAGGGATGTATTAAAACCACTTAGTGGTATGTTTAAAATGGTTACCAAAGTGTCAGTAGGGAAGGGTAATAATAATATAAGTAAAGCTTTATAAATATGTAGTTGAGAAAAATCACTAATTAATTCCACCCTCTTAATACATAGTTTATACACTTTCTCTACAATCTGAAGTGGACCTTTCACCTTCAGCCAAATTTGTGAAATTAAAAGAACTGATACATTTTTCAATATAGTTTGTAAAAAAAATAAAATAAAAAAAACAACAACTATTTTTGAAGATAATAGTGAAGGAAGTTTATCTTGTGATGTCATACTAGCCTGTGTCTGAGGCAAGTAATCGCTATGGTGGCTGTCTCCTTTTCAGAAGGCTCTCCACCAAACACCTTTCCTGCTGACTGGACAGGCTCCACTAGTACTTCTGTATGTGTACATGTACCATATTCCCACCCCTGGAAAAAGACTGGCAGCTATTATGAAGGAAAACATGTCTAATCTTTTGCAATGTACACATTCTCCTTCAAGGAAGACCTGAGTGAAGCAAGGATGTTTTTGGACAGAGAGACTATATCGGATTGAAACCAGTTTTTAATTGATTCACAAATTTATAGGCACCTTGGGGGGGGGCAGTAAAGGAAGGTGGAATGTCCACTTTAAAGGGACAGTAACGTACCATAAAAAATATTTAGAGTTAGGCAGAGGTTGAAAAAAGAAACGAATTGCCACAAACCCTATCTCTCAAACCGCTATGGTTTGAGAGATATAGGGATTCAAAGTTCCCCCCTCCCTCCCCTTCTCCTGATGTCAGCTGTAAAGCTGACAGCAGGAGATTTGAGTCGTACGACTCGAGGAAGCTCTGCAGCAGAGCCAAAATCGTGTTATTGTAAAATACTTAATTCATTGGAAAGGTCTACAAAGTGTGCCTGGTTTGCAAGCACATTTTGAAGACCTTTCCAATGAATTAATTATTTTTAAGTAACGCAATTCCGGCTCTGCTGCAGAGCCGCCTGCTGATCCCCAGACCAGGATCTCCTGCTGTCATCTAGGATTTTAGTCTTACCTATTAAATCCTTTTCTCTTAGTCCATACAGGTTACTGGTACCTTTGGGTAGGCGATCAGCCCCTTTAAATAGGCAGGAACAATTCTGAGAAGTGACTGCTGGGTGGAGCCTACCTCCTCTCCTTAGGTTGCATCTAGCCAATCCCCAACCAGTAAGATTTGAAAACTAACTATTGACTAGGAAGTAAGAAGGTAAAGGAAGACTCCTGTGAGCATGAACCCGAAAGGACCTCCACGTTCTGCCACAGGAGAGCCAAACATGGTCCCTTGACAGGGTGGGAGACCAGTAACCTGTATGGACTAAGAGAAAAGGATTTAAAAGGTAAGAATAAAGTCCTATTTTCTCTGTCGTCCAATACAGGTTACTGGTAACTTTGGGATGTCCAACCATTGAGTTCCCCAGGGTGGGAAGAAAGGCAAGGACCAGGTGAAGGACCCCAAAGTCACCAGAGCACCAATGAACCTGAAGATCATGAATAGCTCAACAATAACCACAAAGTGTCAACGGACACTGAACAGGGGTAAAATAAACCACAGGAACTGTTACACAGCACAATGAACTAGAGCCAAAAGGGCCCAGAAATGAAAGAGCACTGAGGACAAATGAGATCCTAGACAGACAAGGCTGCCTCCAGGATCTTCCTCCCAAACACGATAGTGCACAGATGATCAGGTGGCTGCCTTGCACAACTGATCAGCTGAGGCCTGATTCTCGTAGGCCCAAGAAGCCCCAATAGATGTTGCAGAATGAGCAGTGACCCTGAAGGGAACAGGCTTCTTCCAAAGTTCGTAAGCCTTACGAATCGTGGACTTGATCCAAGACGCAATGGTTACCTTGGAAGCAGGCTTCTCTGCCCTAGGACCCTCAGTAATGTCAGATTGCGGAAAGGACTCAGTGCGATGCACATAGAACAGAGACAACGCACAATATCCAACAGATGAAGAGCCTTCTCCTCTTTAGAAGTGTGAAGCACCGCCTTGTCCTTGTGAAAAATCAAAAAGGGTGGTCTACAAGACAGGGCATGCAGCTCCGTAACCCAGCGAACAGAAACTATTGCCAGGAGAAAGGCGATCTTCCACGTTAGCATACATAGAAGAATGGTAGCCAAAGACTCAAAAGGAGGACGCTGAAGTACTCCCAAAACCAAGTTAAGGTCCCAATGAGGAGCAGGGGACTTAAGCACCGGATTGGTATGAGCAACACCCTGGAAGAAAACCTTGACATCAGGAATGATAGCAAGATGCCTCTGAAAGAAGACAGAGAGAGCAGAAGTCTGAAACTTAAGGGAACTCAGACTAAGACCATTATCCATACCATCCTGGAGGAAGGAAAGCACTGTAGGAAGGTCAAAATCCTGAGACAGGCCTTTGTCAGCACAACAAGATAGAAAGGTAGACCAAAGTCTATGGTAGGCCTTAGAGGAAACAGGCTTATGAGCATTAAGCATAGTAGCAACCACACCAGAAGAAAAACCCTTTTTTCTTCAAAATTGAGGATTCAACCTCCATGCTGTCAAAGCCAAAAGCAGAGGTCACCTTGCAGAAGAAGATCCAGATGGGAGGGAAGTCGTCTGAAGCTCCAAGACATTGATGGGAAGGAGACACTCCTCCTGGGACCACTGGCCGTGAACACTCAAGTGCCCCAGTACCGATCCCCATCCAGAGAGGCTGGCATCCGTCATGACTATTGTCCAGAAGAGCACCAGGAAGGTTTTGCCTTTCAGGAGATTGTTCAGGTTGAGCCACCATGAGAGGCTCTGCTCCACGTGAAGAGGGAGAGATAGGAATTGTTCCAGGAGATCCGGCTGACCCCTGCATGCCAGGATTAGAAACCTCTGAAGTTCCCTTGCATGAGCCATGGTGAATGGAACCACCTCTATGGTGGAAATGAACTTCCCCCACCAAAGATGACAACTTCTTGGCTGGATCTGGATCCTGAGACAGGACAGCCTGGACCTTCAGGGCTATCTGATGAGCTATTTCGTCCATGAAGAACACCATCCCCCTCTGAGTGTCGAAGAGGATGCCCAGTAAGACCATCCTCTGGGAAGGGACAAGGTCTGACTTGTCCAGACTGATGATCCAGCCGTGATGGGAGAGAGCATGAATGCAGTCCTGCACCTGCTGATGAAGGAGGTCCAGAGAAGAGGCCTTCAGAAGGAGGTCATCCATATATGCAGTCACTCTGATGCTGTTCCGATGTGGGACGGAGATCAATGCCCCCAGGACTCTGTTGAAGACTTGGGGAGCCGTGGTCAGGCCAAAGGGGAGGGCAGAAAGCTTGAAATGCCCTTGGTTGCAGGCAATGCAGAGATACTGCCGAGTCCCTGGATGAATGGTGATGTACATATAGGCATCTTAAAGATCCAGAGAGGCCAGAAATTCCCCAGGGGACATGGCTGCTATCACTGTGCACAGTGACTCCTGGCGATATTGGGACCGGACACCAAAGGAGTTGAGATCTTTCACATCCAAAATGGGAAGACATCTGCCATCCTTTTTGGAAAACACAAAAAGGTTGGCGTAGAATCCCAAGCCCCTCGCCTGAAGAGGAACTGGTTCCAGGACCGCCTTATCCAGAAGGGCTTGAATGGTCTCCTTGAAAAGGCCACGCTTTTCCTCTCCCAAGGGAGAAGGAGAAGAGAAGGTCCTGGAAGGAGGAAGGGAGGTGAAAGGAATCCTGTACCCTGCAGCCACCAGCTGTAAAATCCACGGGTCCTCCAAAGAGGCCTCCCAAGCCGAGAGGTAGTGGCGCAAGCGGATGCCTACCTGCGGGTGGGGACCCGGGTTTCAGCGAGTCATGCAGAAGGTGGTTTGGAAGCTTTGAGCTTCACAGAGCCTCCATTGCTGCTTAGGCTTGGAGGAGGAGCGCAGAGTCTAAGGGACCACCTGGGTTGCCTGGCACGAGTCTACCTGAAAGGGAAGAAAAAGCAGATTCCTTTTGACAGGCACATTCTTCCTCTTGACCACTGGCGGGTGAGTACTCTTGCCTCCAGTGGCTTCAATGATCACATCTTTAAGATCAGGCTCCAACAGTGAGGTGCCCTGAAAGGGCAAGGACAAGACAGCCCTCTTGGAGGCAGTGTCTGCACAACAGATCTTGAGTCAAAGAGTCCGTTTGGCTACCACAGACATGGTTGATGGGCTGGCTACCATGCGGACAGCATCAAATAGAGCAGCATAAACATAATGCAAAGCCTCAGAGATGTTAGCGAGAAGCCGCAACATGTCAGCAGTAGAAGCTCCTTGACAGGCAGCTGTAGTGAGCTGTTCAGTCCAAACAGCCACAGCCCTATTCACCAACGCTGCAGTAAATGCAGGGCGGAGGGCAGAACCAGCCGTCGCAAAAGTAGCCTTGAGAGAGGTGTCAAGCTTCTTGTCAGTCCAGTCTTTCAGAGCAGATGCATCAGCCACAGGCAAGGCAGTAGACTTAGAAAGCCTGGAAATAGGGGTATCCACCTTGGGGGGATGGACCCATTGCGTAAGGGCCATTTCAGAGAACAGGTAAAGTTTAGAAAACTTCCTAGAGAGAGATGGCTTCCTGTCTGGAAACTTCCATTCCTCTGAGACCAACCGGTCAAGGGTGGGGTTAGGTGGAAAACAGGTATGGGGCCTAACAGACTCCTGGAACACATCAGAGGGGTCAGAAGAAACCTCCTGCAACAAGGGAATGTTCAGGGTGGTCAACACAGCCCTGATAAGGCCCTCAGCCGAGGGAATGGGTTCAGCTTGAAAGGGGTCCCCAAAAAACTGAGATGAAGAAACATCTGAACAGTCATCATCTGAGTCCACCAATAATTCCTCCTCAGAGGAATCAGACACATCGGGTAGACCCGGTGGAATAGGCAGGGAAGATCTGATAGGGGGTGGGGGTCTGCCACTAGTGGAAGACCCCCTGAAGAGTGGATGGAAGGAGTTGTAAGGTGGACCTGAGGTCCCTAGTAGTAGCCTTAAACTCTTGCATCCAAACTGGCTCTAGTGCATGGCTGGAGGTCCCTGCAGGGGATTCAGGGACAGCAGAGCATGCTGGGCAAACATGACCCAAGTATTCTCTAGGTAACCCTGAGTGAAATGAGGAGTGAGGAACAATGAGCAAAGGGGGAACCTAATTTTAAAAAAATCAACAAAAGTTTCTGAAATAGAATGGATTAAAATGTAATGTGTTTTGCTGGGAAACTCATTAAAAACTCATTCTCACCAAACTTCCTAAGAATTGCTAAATATTGTTTTATGACTAATATATTTCTTAGGCTGTTCATACCACAATGTTTAGACTTTGATTTTTATGATGCCATATGGAGTTGTAATTGTGATCATATCTATTAACAACAACCCAGCATATTTTAATTTATACAAGAATGTTAATATTGCAGACTCTTCCACATCAAAGGATTTCTACTACATGTGGGAATGGCAGGATACATTTTATTTGACTTGATTTGTGAATGATTAATATATTTATGCCTGTCCATGTCTCACCATCAAGCTTAACCCCTTGAGGATCAGAGGGGTGTACAAATTATTTCTTTGCAAATGCATTGCTTACCCTTCTGATCCACTACGGGTTAATCCAGTCAGCACCATCTCATACAAAATAAAAGTCAAAGATCCTTATGTTTAACCTTTGAGTGGATACAATGGATACCTGTCTGGCACTCAGTGGGTTAACAGAAAAAATCACCTTAAAACACATTGTTAGTGTCACAACTTTATTTTGTCTTCAAAATGACAGTAGTACCATGAAAGACAAATTTAGAGAAAAGAGGATTTTAGTCTTACCTGTTAAATCCTTTTCTCTTATTACATATGACATACAGGTACCATGGGGAGTCGACTCTCCCCTCCCAGTAGGGTTGGTTTCAATCAAATTGATGTCACCCACCTAAGTATTTACCAATATAAACAACTACCGTGCTCATGCAGAAAGGCAGTACATCAATATCCTCTTAAAAAGCCAATAATGTTATAGCTTTTTGTATTCGACTGTAAATTCTAGTTAACATATCAATGTTATCTACATAGTGACATAGTTGATGAGGCTGAAAAAAGATATGCGTCCATCAAGTCCGGGTCATGTCAGATCACCCCTGTTGATCCAGAGGAAGGCAAAAAATAAACAATCACACAAAAAAAAAAAAATGGAAGATAGTTTCCTGACTTAACAACTTATCTGCTTAGAAGCCGTCATAATTCTCAATACAGTTAGTTCTGTGCTAGATAAGTATCCATTATGTTTTTGAAACGAGTTACAGTATCTGCAAGCACAGCATCCCGAGACAAAGAAAGCTATAGCTTTATCTACTTTACTGTAATAAAAAATCCCTGCTATTGTTTTAATAAAAAACACCTTCCCTCTTAAAGGGATAGTAATACTTAAAATGTAAAAAAAAATATGTTGTAAGGTTTATCCCCCTGAGTAAAACAAGAGTACTCCCACTGCTGAAAGGTGTTTCATTCAAAAGTTATTAATTTTCAAAGTTGAATTTTTTAGGTGCAATATCACAGTGGCCTGAAATTGTACAGTGGCGCTGTTGCTACATCATCCTATGGAGATTTATGGTCAATTGACCAGAGCTGTCCATAGGATCGTGTAGCAACAGCGCCACTGTACAATTTCAGGCCACTGTGATATTGCACCTAAAAAATTCAACTTTGAAAATTAATAACTTTTGAATGAAACACCTTTCAGCAGTGGGAGTACTCTTGTTTTACTCAGGGGGATAAACCTTACAACATATTTTTTTTTATATTTCAAGTATTACTATCCCTTTAATGAATGGCCTCTTAATCTAAGCTCATTTCTATGAGTATATAAATGGAGAGTTATTTGTATTGACCTCAAATCTAGAATCTAAAATCTAGAAGCGGTAATAAAAATGGAGGAGCCACATTGAGTTTTTAAGCATTAACTTTGAATTTCAAGAATAAATGGATTCATTATTTGTGGGTACTAATTTTAAGGGTATTTTACAGGCATCTATGTATATACACCCCTTAACTTCAAGCTAGTGAGATGCAATTCTAGAGCATGCCAACTACAGGGTTGAATTAAAAAGTCCACAGATACCCACTGATTTAAATAAGGAGTTTAATCCATTGAATGCTAGAAAGGTCACTAAAGTATCATGAAACAATGGAGGAGATGCACTAATGTGTGATAAAGAGGTGAAAAATCGGAGATGACTTCTCTATTGATATCACTTGTCCAGTTCCTATGTTATTCCATAGAGCCAATGCACTAAGATCTCTCCAACTTTGGAGATCTTAGTGCACCAGCCTCCTTAGAATAACATAGGAACTGGAGAAGTGATATCACTGGAAAAGCCGTCTCTGCTTTATCACACTTTAAGACCTCTCTAGAATTCAGGGGTTAAAGGGGCATCTTAAATCAATTAGAACATTAATTCCCCCCTCTATGGTGCAGTTGGTTCCCCCAGAATTGCACCTCTTTAGCTTGATGAATAAAGCCTATAGTTAGCGCCTAAAAATTCTGTTTGGTACTTACGAATGTTATGTTTTTGTTCACAATAACACAATCTGCAATGATGTATATTATATACCACCGAGATTTAGGGACCAAAAGGTCAAATTTAGGAGTCTAAAATACTTGAGGGTTAAATGCACAAGATTACTCCCACAGTCTTTCTAGCACTGAAATGGAAAAAGGATTAGCATGATGTTGATGGGTACTTCTTTGAGAACAGAAAGAATGTGCTCTCATTAAGACAAAAATAAATTACTTCCTAGCAAAATTATAGTTCTGCACCAAAAACAAAAATACATCATATATGAGGTGTGCAGAGTTGTTGGATAATGAATATTCATGGGCTCAAGGACTGAACTGAACATAGTCAGGCTCGGCCCGACAGGAATATGCAATATGACATCACTAGTAAAAATGAAAACAGACAATCTGTTCATTATCTTCTGCAAAGGACAATTAAAGGAGACCTAACACCCCCTAATAATAGCCCCCCCCAACACACACACTTAACGTTATTATGTCAAAAAATCATAATGGCCTCTATGATTGTTTGCAATCAGTCATGAATGTCGTGTCCATGGAGACTCTTTGCCTGTTTCAGAGTGAAAATCTGTAAAACCGTCATGTCTTCCCCAAAGAACATAGCATCCAGGATTGGTTGAAGATTTTACCTCTTGAATATAGGCACACAAACAAAATTCCCAGAAGTCATTAGGATTTTCTGGCCATAGTACTTTAAATGACGAGTTATTAGAAGGTGTCTGCTCTAATTTAAAGTGGATCTCTCACCTACCATTAAGTTATCACTATCTAAATAACAGTCTCCAAAAAAGCTTCAATTTTTTTTTATCTGTAATTTCAGAGATATTAGAATTGAAAGATTTACCTGAAGAAGTCACCGGAGAGATTGTCACAGTTCAGCTCAGTATGGAAAGTCTGTCAATCAATTCTCCTCCTCCCATGCTGTGCCTTGTTCCCTCCTCCTTCAGAGATCAATGTGCGCCAAGTCACAAAGATTTGGGAGTCTTGATTGACAGCCTTTCAGTACTGAGCTGTACCATGGCAATCCCACCATCACATCATCGGGTAAATCTTTCAATGCTATCATCTTCTTGACATTACAGATTAAAAAAAACACAGGTTCAAGCTTTATTGGAGACATATTTAGGTAGTGATAACTTTATGGGAGGTGAGAGTTCCACTTTAATACATGGTTTCTTTCAGACTTTTGCTGTGATAAAGTTTGGACAGAGCAACCAATGCTGTTAGTACGATTAAAGTAACAGCATTTTCATTTGATTAAAATAGCAGCAATCTTTGAGAATGAAAAAAGTGTGAAAGAGTAAAAAGTTATATTTATTTATATTATAGGATGAGTTAAATGAAGGTACTTTCCTCTGCTGATTGACAATAACTTTCTCACAGAGAACAACAGACATTGGTTTGATTTAATAGTTTGGTTCAATGGAAAGAAAAATTCTGAGATGTAATTACTACTTTTAAATTAAGCATCTGCCAGCAGTGCTATTGCCCTTGATATTTAATGAAATCATCAGCAACACATGGGGGACTGGCATTAAGTTGAAAGAACCTGTATTTCCTGGCTTTTATGTGTTTGACTGAAAACTTAACTCTTGCTTTAAAAAATTTTTTTTTGCCACTGAATACACACATACGCAAAAACACATATACACACTTTATATAAAATGCAGTACGTTATAACATTGGACTAACATTAACCCCTTAACGACCAGCTTAGCAGGCACGCGGAAGTAACTAAAGGACCACGGAGTGTTATTATTTTTTTTTGCCGATCCGACCCATGGCTCCCGAACGGCATGCAGCCGCGCGGGGAGCCCTGAAATCCATGACGGTCCTGGTACGTCATGGGTCGTTCAGTCATTTTTACCCATGACATACCAGGACCGTCAAGGGTCATTAAGGAGTTAAAGGAATAGTAATTAGTCATATTTAACCCCTTAGGGACCCTTGACGTACCAGGACCGTCAAGGGTAAACTTTCTTGAAAGACCCTTGACGGTCCTGGTACGTCACGTACATTTTACTTACAGCGCTCTTCCGGGAGCGCTGTAAGTAAAAATGGGGCATGAAATAGACCGCTCCAAGATCGGAGCGATCTATTTCAAGCCCCATAATGACGCGTCGATACACGTGACAGGTCACGTGTACCGGCCCGTCAACGTGCCCCTATGCGGACGTTATGGGACGGAAATGTCCCATAATGTCCGGTCCTTAAGGGGTTAAAATACAATTAAGTTTTCAATATATATTTGTATACTGTTCTGTAGCTGTATAAGCATGGATACAATTGCCATTTCACTTTTATTGAATAATAAAGTTTCCCCCTCCTGCCCCTTTTACTTACCTGAAGCCGCCTCCCCTCAGATCTGGGATCCGGTTATTAGACCGGACATATCATAGCGCAAGACAATCTTCTTTCTTTCAATGTAAGGAAAACCCTGCCCCCTTAATGAAGGAGAGCAGGTTTTTCCTTATGATGAAAGAAGATTGTCCCTCATCGCATTCTGTTCGGACCCTCTTGCTGAGGCTGCTGAGGTAAGTAAAAGGGATGGGGGGACTTTATTATACAATAAAAATAAAACGTCAAAGTTATTCATGTGTATACCTCTAAAGAATGGTATAAAAATATATAATGAATACTCGATTCTACTTTGTGACTCATTACTATCCCTTTAAATTTTACACACACACATGCACTAAATGATTCATACATGTAAGAATTTTTTTTCTCTTATTGTGAAAACAAAGAAAACACTAAGTTCCCCAAAACAAGAAACACAGGTTTATCGTATTGAACAGACAAAAAACTGTAGAGGCTCTTCCTCTTTTTCTCTGTGGTTTTACTTTGTTGCATCAATGTCTCAAAAAAGCAGCAGTAGTATTTGAGTGTAAACAACTACTAACAGTTCTCTATGAACTCAAACCCCTCCTGCTTACATCAAGTCTTTAGCCATGCACTAACTAAATATTAATCTCAATACTAACGTACATAGCCCTCTATGTTCTGCTCTTTTAAATAGGTATCCAGGCCCTTTTTAAAAGGCATCTAATATATTCGATAGCGCCACCTCCTCAGGCAGTGAATTCCATACCTTTATTGTCCTTACCGTAAAGAAACACTTCAGTTGTTGTAGATGAAATCTCCACTCCTCAAGTCTAAGTGGATAGCCCCTTGTCCTTTGTACTGTTCTGTTAATGAACAGGTCTTTGGAGAGCCCTTTGTATGGGCCCTGAACATATTTATATAGTGTTATCATATCCCCTCTAAGAAACCATTTTCCTATTGTGTACAAGTTTAACTTTTCTATCCTTTCTTCATAACTAAAACTTTCCATTCCCTTACTAGTTTTGTAGCCCTCCTCTGCAGACTCTCTAGTTCTATAATGTCCTTTTTCAAAGGGCGCCCAGTGTACGATGCTTCATTTTTTTTTTTTTATTCGCCAAGCATCGCTTTATCTCAATATAAAAAAGCTGACAAGATGGGAAACAAAGCTACTTGAGATATTTCTGCGATCCAACCGAAATCTATACTACAATCTGTAGGTGCAGTAATGCATTGCCACAGAAAGGATACAGCTACACCACATGACCAAATCTACTAATTAGTGGATTCAGCTATTTTAGACCAATTGCTGACAGGAGTTTAAAAAAAAAAATCAAGCACACAAGTACAATCTCCACAGACAAACATTTGCAGTACAATGGTCAATACTGGCACAGTCTTAGAATGCCACCTTTCCAGCAAGTCTTTTTCATCAAATTTCTGCCCTGGTCAATTGTAAGCAATGCTGTTGTGAAGTGGAAAAGTCTACGAGCAACAACAGCTGAGCCATAAAGTGGTAGGCCACACCAACTCACATAACTGAACATAAAGAGGTACATAAAATGGTTTTCCATGGCTGAGCAGGGACCCTGAAGCCTAAGTATCACGGTGCCCGTGATTGCCTCTTGCAGTATTGCCTATGTGCGACATTGTTTACTTCCTGAACTGTAGCTCTCACTGAGTCACTATTCTTATAGGTCTACTTATTGGTGAGGTCATCGCTCCACCCACCTGTCAGGGTTTTTAAACCTCAACCTGTGTCATTACCTTTGCCCTTTCGTGGTATACCTCAGCTTATTGCTGTGTTGGTCCATTACTGTTCCTGTGCATTACCTGGCTACGTCTGACTACCCGTTCCGGTTCTGACTCCTGGCTTTCGTTAGCGGTGCTTGTCAGTCACACCGTGTGTCTGACCTCCCGAGGCCATCCCGGTTTTGCGTGCTGCCTTATCGATCCTCATTTACTACCAGCATTGTATACCCTGTCTGGGTATTGGTGCGCTCTTTTCATTTCTTGTCGACTGTGTGTGTGTGGGAGTGCTCCGCACTGCCCTCACATCTACCGTGTAGTCCAAGGGCCATTCCGTTACTGTTCACCTGCCTGGTGAAGGGTGAGGAAAGTGAGTCCACTGTTTTTCCCTGGTCTTGTGAAGGTGTACTATCCAGACATAAGAGTTGTATGCTCACACTGTTATTCCATCTACCTGTGTGAGTCTCTGGGCCTTTCCATTTTCGCTCATCTGCCTAGTGAAGGGTGAGGATAGTGAGTTCACTAGTCCTCCCTGGTCTCGTGAAGGTGGGCCATTCATTCCGTGTATGCGGTGTACCCGCACTATCTTCACATATACCTGGTAGTCCAAGGGCCATTCCATTCTACTCACCTGCCTGGTGAAGGGTGAGGAAAGCGAGTTCACTGTTCCTCCCTGGTCTCGTGAAGGTGTTACCCTCTACTGCCACTTTGTGTCATTACCTAATTACTGTTGTCATTTGTTGCCACCAGTCTGTTTCATTACTACCTGTCTTATTGTACTTAATAAAGTCTCATTTAAGTTCATCTGTACTTGTCAGTGTGTTCATTTCATAGTCACCCCGTGACACTAAGATCACCATGTGCAATGCCAAGTGTCGGCTGGAATGGTGTAAATCTCTTTGCCACTTTACCCTGGAGCAGTGGAAATGCATTTTTTGGTGTGATAAATCCCTCTTCACCATCTGGTAGGCTGATGGGACGACTCTGTGTTTGGCAGATGCCAGGAGAATGCAACCTGCCTGATTCCATAGTGCCAACTATTAAGTTTTGTGGATGAGGGATAATGGTCTGGGGCTGTTTTTCATGGTTCGGGCTAGGCTCATTAGTTCAAATGAAGGGACATCTTAACGCTATAGCATACAATGAAATTCTAGACAATTCTGTGTTTACAACTTTGTGGCAACAGTTTGGGGAAGGACCTTTCCTGTAACTGCATGAAAAGGCCCCTTGTACAAAGTGAAATCCACACAGAAATGATTCGTAACCATTGGTGTGGAAGAACTTGACTGGCCTGCACAGAGCCCTGACCTCAATCCCATCAAACACCTATGGGATGAATTGGAGAGCAGAAGGTGAGCCAGGTCTAGTGCCCAACCTCACTAATGCTCTTGTGGCTGAATGGAAGCAAATCTCTGCAGTAATGTTCCAACATCTAATGGAAAGCTTTCCCTGAAGAGTGGAGGCTGTTATAGAATCAAAGGAGGGACCAACTTCATGTTAATGCCCATGATTTTACAATGAGATGTTCAATGAGCAGGCAGCAAACATACTTTTGAGAATGTACCTCCATTCAAATGTTCTGAACATACACTGTAATAGTTCCTCATGTAAACAGCCCATAACAATAAACTTGTCCTGTATTAATAAGATTGCTGCATTGTTATATGTGTAACAGGACTCTGAATGGTATACAGTGTTGTGAAATGTGGATGGATTCGGATACAGAGGAAAACCTGACTGCATTGATTGTAATTAGGAATGATATCAATCTCCATTTGATGACTGATTGAAACTTAACTTCATTGCTGTTGTTTTTAACCATATTATAAATAAAATGGCTGAATTCTTATACATGAGGAACTCTACCAGCAGCATTGACAGAAACATGGCATTAACCAAGCCTCTGGCAGACAGCTGCATGTCCCAGAAGTACAGCCTCTTAGGTCCAGGCCTTCATACATTGTCCTTGGTCCTGGAAGTTATTGTTATTGAATTTTGCTGCATTTAGAAAATTTGCCTTCTGCAGTCAGAAGGCAAATAATTTTATAGCATGTTTGAACTCAGCTCTTTGTACTCCTTACAATTCCATTTAACGCATAAGAGTGACGGCTCGATGTGGGCAGCTGCTACAACAGTACACACATGACTGGATGCAGCATAAGCAGGGTTAGGAAGTTAAGGTTCTATTAAATTACACCAGACTCTGCCCACATTCTTTAGTACTACATGCTCTATGATTGCTGCATTGGGGTTTAGGGAGTTTGCATACGGTGGGGGGAGAGATGTTGAGCTAAACTGTCCCTCTCCCTCCAAGACAGTCTACTGAGTGTGCAGTACAAAATTGGGGCTGTTGGACACTGGGAGAACAGAATAAAAAGAACACACATATAGGTTATGTTACGGTGATTGTAGCAGGAAATAGCATGGGCTTTTCAAGGGCAATATGAGACACAGTTTACAGTTGAACTCAGTTTCTATTATCATATGAGAGAGAGAGAGAGAGAGAGAGAGAGAGGTGTGCATGTGTGAGAGAAGAAGTCACAGTCATGTCTGTGTAAGATTGTGAGGGAGAAAGTGGTGCATGAATATGAGTGTGAGAGAAAGTGGTGTGTTTGTGTATATATATATGTGAGAGAAAGTGGTGTGAGTGAGTGAGAGAGAGGAGCGTGTCTGTGTGTAAGAGAGAGAGAGAGAGAGAGAGAGAGAGAGAAGAAATGTGTTGTGTGTGTGTGAGAGAGAGAGAAATTATTGTGTGTGTGTGACAGAAAGAAAATGGTGTGACAGTGTGACATGGAAAGTGTGTCGGTGTGACAAAGTCATGTCTGTGTAAGACTGTATGAGAATGTGTGTGTGTGTCTGTGTGAGAGAGAGGCGTGTGTGAGAGAAAAAGTGGCGTGTGTGAGAGAGAGAGAGAGAGAGAGAGAGAGAGAGAGAGAAAGAAAGTAGTGTGTGTGTGTGTGTGTGTGTGTGTGTGAGGGAGGGAGAGAAAGTGGTATTGGTGTGTGTGACAGAGAAATAGTAGTGTGTGTGTGTGTGTGTATGTGTGTGTGTCAGAGAAAGTGTGTCTATGTGACACAGCCATGTCTGTGTAAGACTGTGAGAGACAGTGGTGTGTGTGCGTGTACGCGTGTGAGAGAGAGAGAGAGAGAGAGAGAGAAAGTGGTGTGTGCGCGTGTGAGAGAGAAAAAAGTGGTGCGTGTTTGAGAGAGAGAAAGTGGCCTGTGCACTTGTAGCCATGCATATAGTCCAATTGAAGAAAGAAAGAAAGAAAGAAAGAAAGAAAGAAAGAAAGAAAACACAGGATTGTACAGGTGAACAGTGTCTGCCCTATTTTGGGCCTTTGTCAAGATGCTTACAGAATAAACTGAAGAGAGCCCATATAAATACCTAACCCAGTGCTAAAATGGTGCCAAAATGACATCATACCCTAGGAGAGGGGAAACAATTTAACCAAAGAGTAAAATATAAAAATAAACTAAGAATAAATGTCCATAATATCATGCAATTCAGTGACACGTATACAAATACCTAATCCCCAATGAAGTGTAATGTGCATAATACAATGATAAACATGTATCACAATATAATTCCCAAGCTAATGTCCATCATCATCATCTGTAGTAACAAAACAATAAGAAAAGTCATGAGCTAAAATGAAGATCTGAGCTTATGTTAATAAGCAGGGCCCCTCATCTACCCATGATAAGCATAACAATAAACATGACTGGTATCGACTTGTAAGACAAGCATTCTCCTGTCTTACATAGCTAACCTTAATTGGCTAGTATGACATCAAAGGGACAAGTCAAACCGCTAGGTAATATCGCTTCACACATCTTACAGCTGAGACACCAAACAGTATCTTCCTGGTAAACGTGCGGAGCGAAACATCCAGCAATGTGTACAGAACAAAATATTATTTCATAGATAATATAGAGGAGTTAAATACTAATAAAACCTTTATATGGTATATAGGAGTTAGATATTGATAGAACCTATATATGACACCGCGGTGAGTCTGTGGAGTTGGTGAAGATAGGTCTCGCTGTCCATTACGCCAGCACATCGCAAAGTACAGGGACAGCATAAAACCTCCCACCACAATACAAATTGTATTGACTAAGGAACGAAAAAGAACTGCATGAATAACATCATACCTAAACTATAGTGTGTCAAAATGGGTCCCAACATTAGTCACGCCCGCACATCACAAAGAGGATGAACAGCATTAATTGCTTCCCCAATCCACCACTGATTGAAAAGTAAATACTCAGTTCTCCAAAGTACATCCCCAGAGAAAACTGGTTTTATATGTGTACAATCTACAGGATACATGCTACAAATATAGTGTACTACGTATAATAGCCCCTATGTGTGCCAAATAATACTGTAATACATAATGTCCAAAAAGATATTACCAGGTAAGCACTGTAAGTCTAATACACAGTCAATATGATAGTATTAATAAAAATATATGTTGGTATTATGGACATTTATTCTTAGTTTATTAAATATTTTACTATTTGGTTAATTTGTTTCCCCTCTCCTAGGGTATGACGTCATTTGGCGCCATTTTACACTGGGTTAGGTATTTATATGGACTCACTTCAA